>JANAVB010045019.1:545302-793589 GCA_029216955.1 Iris pallida
CTGAGGCCATGTTGGTTATAATATAGCAAATGAAAAAACCAGCTGGCAATATGGTACATGTGAAGGCATAACGCATGTCGTCACAAACAGTGCAGTAGTACAAACTACAAGTTCTTTTCTCCAACATGTACACTTGTGAAGAAGGTGATTGTTGATATCTAGTTAGTTCACTGTTCACAATTACGTACTAGCTAGTATAGATATTATTATGTAAAAAGTTGATCGTAGCTGATCATTGAACTGATCATTGATACGATAGATGTACAACTTTACAAGCTATCATTGATACGATGGATGTCGACGCTTTAATTTATAGAGTGAATAATAACTATTATAAATTTGTCTAAAAAATTATAATAAAAGTGTAAAATAATAATATGATTATCGTTGAAAACGTCAACGTCGAAAGCATAAGCAGCGTTGAAAACGTAACGTCAAAACGGAAAGCAATTGATAGAGAGATCCACTTTAGAAATTTGGCATCGCACAATATAAACTAAAAATAATTTTCATTCTCAACTTCGATCTATAACTTACGAAATTAGAAACTATTATAAAGCTACAAACAATAAAAAAATATATAACTAAATAAACTAAATTTCTAAATTCTTATACATAAAATAAGTCAATTCCTAACCCACTCAAACCAACTCAAGAGATAATTTTTTTATTTTAGTTTATCCTAACAAATAAATTAAAATAATCAAAATTTAAATTGTTCCCCCATCAGAATGAATGCGGAGTTTGAGGCCAGCCAGGAAGATTTGAATAGCCTTGAATGATTGGGAAGAGTATCTCTTTCTCCATATTGATTGATATGCTTGAGAGGATCCATCATGACTGAACATTGACATGGAGCTTGTAATTTTGTCAAAATTTTATTTTGGCGAAAGCCTATCACAATTAACCTAATCCTTGCTTGTGCTAACCAAAGACGACATCTTGGGTTAGGACAAAAAGTTAAAAAGAATACCTACAATGAAAGGAAACAAAAATACACTCCAAGAATAATTCATCACAAGCTCCCACTGATATGTAACTCATAACTTGTATTCAAGAAATCTTACGTTCTACAGCCTATGAAAAAAGAAAATGGAATACTTTCAAGGAAAGAATCTCTCTGGATGCTTACTGTTGTATCACCAGAAAACGCCCTTGCATGGTCCAGGTACAGGCGTACAGCCAGGGGGGCTTAAATAACGAATCATATAAAATATTTCATCTTTTGTTAGTATATGAATTTACAAACTGAAAATACATGCTACTTAGAGTGTCACTATAAGTTACTTGCCACTTAGTTTTGTAATGATCCCAGTAGCGTGTGTTGTAGGAAAAACAATTGGTCCTTCCGGCACCCGTATATATAGATACTAGTTTTATATCATAGGGCATCAATTGTTTTCATTGCCATATCCATTGGTTTATTTTCTATTGAAGTTGACAATGCTATTACCCATTGTAACCGCAAATGTAGAGAGTATTTTCTACAATAAAAATCGTCAAGACTTCGTTACGTAATCAATTGAGAGATGAATGATGCATGGTTGTTTAGTGGCATATATTGAAAGAGACGTATTGGATATATGGTGGATCCAGCCTTTGGCTGGGGTGGGCTCCAGCCCACCCCAAGAAAAAAAATTCATTCTTTTCTTCGTTATATTTTTTATCTTTAATTTTTTTTATATGGGTTAGCCCACCTGTAGCCTACCCTAATCCATTGTAGCCCACCCCATTTTTAACTTTTGGATCCGCCCCCCATGGATATAGTTGACAATGAAGAGATCATTCAAAAAATTTAGAATATTAAGTCTCGAAGGATTTTATTGTCAAAGAAAATGGTTAGTAATTGCAATAGTTCATGCCATTTAGTATTAATATATGATATTTTTAGAATTATAAATATGTTTATTATAATTTATTATTTTTCTTAAGACAAAACAGAACACAAAAACCTATCTGAGAATGATCAACTGGCAAAAGTAATTAAAATAAATAAAGGTGAAACATATCTTAAGAGTTGTAATATGAACTGCTCACACACCAAATCCCAACTAAATGTAGACATGGTGATTGTAGGAAAGGTTCAAAATGAGGTTTCCTCCTATACCTTTGTGACGTAACCTCACCCTTTCAAAACACGGAGACTGGGTAGCACATCTATTACAGTCAGGTTTGGTATTTTGCACATAGGTATGAGAAACTGTACACAGTCCACAAACAAACTCGGACATAATTGTGCCCCTACCCTAAACCTAACTTTAGAACATCTGTGACTCATTCAAATGCTTTACTGAGCAAAATTATTGAGCCCCTTGCATTTTTCCAGTTAAAGATGCAGGAAACAGATGAATATTTCAACAGGATTCATCATCATCATGAAAGTTGGGCATACAATTCAGAGTTCAATATCAATTTATCCTGTAAAAATCCACAACTAATTCAGAAGTATCAGACTTGAACCAACAACAGCATCTGTTCCTCCTATTCAAACAACAAAATCACGAGGATATAAGGATAACACAATAACGTTGATATCCTGCCTATTTGCCACGAAACTGAGAATTATGGCATTATTTCATTGCTCACCTGCTTTTCAATTCTGTGCTTACATGTTCCCAAAGGATTTGCAAAGGTAAGGTTAAATATGACAAGGAAATGGTGCAATTTGTCAAAAGAACCGGTGTTACAGTGCTCCCAATGATCAACTGCAAGCGAATTCATGAGATAAGGGTCTGTTTGGCAAATGGAAAGAAACTACATTAGGAAACTAACATAAAGTAGGACTACTTTCCATCTAATTGTATGTTTGGTAGATGAAACCATATTAGGAAACTTGTACGACACAGCACGGAAATGGAAACTAGTCATCATTCTATTTTCCTTTCAGAAAGGTAGAAATTATGGAAACTAGTACTGTGCTATTATGACTAGATTGTTTACAACTATTTCTTTCTAAAACATAACCACTTTTTAATCCTCTAGGTTAACTATTTTTATTATTAACATGGCATCATTGACTACTAGTTTCTATCTTCTAGTTTCTATCAAACAAACAACTGTTTTAATTGGAAAATATTCGTTTATTGTAGTTTTTAGAAACCAATGGAAACTAAGTTTCCTAGTTTCAAAAGGTTTCTATTTGCCAAACATGCCCTAAGTTTCGAACTATCAGATTATATTGTCTCAACTCTGAAACATATTGTTGCAATTTTTTTTGTGACAGGAGATTTCGTATTCGAAGTTCACAAGCATCTAGGAATATACATTAAAGTGAAGCTTAAGGAGTTTTAGTACTTGCAAAACCAAATGAACTAGACAAAAGTCGTGTTCCTTCAGACATCCAGTATACAAAATTCGCACTGGAACCAAGCAGCATCACACCACCCTAGTAAATCAAAAGTATCATACCTACGACATGACAATGATCATCCTTGAGCTTTCTATTCAACAAGGTCTCTGAGCTTAAGTTTCCTGTTCAGGCATTTGGTAATCTTCTTAGCTGGACTTATGAGGCCACTTACTCGAACTTGGATATGGATAGTTGACTCGTTTGAATGTTATAGTCCCCCAGAGTTCTGTCCAACCCAAGAAACTTTCCAGCATATGCAAGATAATGATTCTCAAGAGCGCAACCGAGCTTATTTGTGATCTTCTCCATTACCACTTCAATAGTATCGTTGTGATTCACCAGAAGTGTCACAGTATTCCCATTCCAAGGCTTGACAAATATTTGCATTTGCAATTGTAGTTGAAGAACTGATTTGTCAATGAGTTTGCATGCTGACAGTGTTAGGCCATCTTCAAGGTTCTCTCCATAGTAGACAAGCCTCTGTTGGCCAGCAGGGATACCCTCAATATTTTCTATCATTATCTTCACATCCTTTACAGTAAACCAAGTCTTCACTTGGAGTCCTATTGTTCTTCCACATGATAGGATGACATTTACGTGAAGGTCATCGACCACAACAGGACGTAATACCAATTGAACAACCGAGTCATTCCTTATATCGCAAGTCTTCAACATATGGTGATCCTCAAGTGGTTGACCCAAGTAGAACAGTGCCTGTTGTTCTGATAGGATCCCCTCCTTATCCTGAATCATAGCCTTGACCCTCTTAATGGTGTCCCAGCTGTCCACATACAGCGTTATCGTTTCCCACTTGGGATCTTTATGGAAATCTGCATGCCATCTCCAATGTGTACATTAATAGTGGCATTTTCAGGAATGCTGCAGTCTGCAAGAGTTCTTGTAGTGTCACTAAGGTGATGCCCGGCAAAAAATAGTATTTGTTGGTTCATGCCAGTTCCCTCCATCTTACGTAGCTTAGCTTTGATGTCATCAATGGTGTCGGAGGACTTTGCATCAAGGGCAACAGTCTTCAGGAGCCTCAAAAAGATCTTCATCTGTAAACGGAAAAGAGAGCAATTCATTATGTAGATCTATTATTAACCTAAAATTGTTATAGTTTAGACTAAGCGTAGTTGTTAGATTTGCCAAACCCTGCATTTTCTCACCAAAATTGGACAATTGTTTCACCGAAACTTCAGCTAGGGCACATTTAGAAGTTTTATCTTAGAATTCATGTTCCTTGGTTGCATATGAATGAATTTTCTTCTATAGTTTTTTTTAGAAGATTATCATAAATCCTTATGGGCCACGAGAAACAAACAGATCATATCCATCACATTCTAGGAATTGGTTTCCTCGGGGTTCATTAGATTCCAATGAAAGCGGCAGTCAGCTTCCCTGAAACCAAAGTGGGGATACTAACGAATGTAGGCACCAATTAGGAACGATACTAATTGAAAGACCTTCAGAACTATGTTTATGTCTATATATGTTTGTTTATGTGAGATATAGAACGTTTGAAGAATTCCATGCATATCAGGTTCTTCTTATGCCATTGATGGAAGGAAGGTGAAACATCACTTTTATGCTATCATAACAATGTTACATGATATAGCAACAGGGAAACAAGTGGCACTGTTGGAATATTTAGTATGTTGGATGTCATTTAGTAGATTGGAATATCCTGTAACATATTTGGTATGCCAGAATATGCCAAAGGATATCCACATTATATTCCATCATTGTAATAATGACTGTAAGGCTATATAAAGCCAAGAAGACTATCAATAACATATCAAGAAATTACAACAGACACATACCAGAAACAGCCATATCGATCACACATAATTGTGCAGTTATCATGAGCTACCGAAGAATGGTGAACTAAGAAGTCTTTTTGTTATATATACAACTGTCTAGGAAGAAGGAACCAGAGAGTTGATTAAGATGCTACGAAGAAAGATTACCAAAATCTTAAAAAAAAATACTGCAGTTTAAAGTGTTTTAAAAAACCGTTCCAACCATTTGGCCAGTCCACAATCCTACGGGTACAACCTTGAGGAGTTGTCCCTTGCTGGCTAGGGTCTATACCTCAATTCATCAAATGAAAAATAACCAAAATGTAGTTCATTTTACTTCTGATGAGTTGGACTTACGCATGGTGACAACAATAACAACAGAACCTTTGCCCCCAATTTATTGGAGTTGGTTATTTAGATCAGTTTCTTTGATTCAGTTCTTTAAGGGTTATATACCTAACATTAAAAAGTATCATATCTTTTGTTTATAGTCTCGATCCAAGTTTCTTTAGGTCTATCCCTAGTTCTAGCCGCTCCTTTGACTAATATTTCGAAGCTCAATATTAACAATTCTGGTATTTTATATCCTAAAGGCAAGAAAGGAATAGTAGAATTGTTTTATCATAAGTACCATAACTGCAATCATCTTTTTTTAAGTATTTGTTTGGCTATTTATGGTTGAGTGTGTTCTTTTAGAAAAGAAAAAAAGCTATGGAGTGTAAAAAGAAGTTCTATTGCAGATCAGGGTCAACTCATAATTGGCAGAATTTTGAAGATGTCATCTCAGCTAGTAATGGAAAATTGTTTTAGTTTGGCGGAGATTAATGTTAATCTTGAAGAAGTATGTTTTCAGTACTGTAATAAGTCGTAATTGGAACTGCTCAAGTTACAGATTTTTTTCCTGCTGATATTGCAGTTGTTAGTAGTTTGTAGGTTATTATTATCAATGAAAATTTGCCTGTGGGGTTTGAGATTATGTCACCTTAGGGCTCACTTTAGGGCTGTCTCGACTTGCCTTGACTTGGATGTGACACGGTCTAGATCAAAATTATTTGAATTTGAAATCTAGCCGAGCAAAATGACTTTTAGTTATAGATGTTATTAAATTATGGAGATTAAAAAAAAGGAAAGAAATAGTATGTTCTCTTATTTCTCCTATTAATTATCTTTTCTTATGTCTTTGCCCTGACTACTGAACAATTTGTAGACAGAGCCAGAAATTCGAGCTCAGGTGGACTGGAGTAGGCTAGGTGTGGGGTAACTCATATAAAAAATAATACATGCAAAAAAAAGTGGGGAAAAAAAATTGGGGTGGGTGGACACCAACACCTACGTGGTTCCGCCTCTGGACCATGTGGTTTCGCCTCTAGAAAGATGAGTTTGTCTCTCTCTCTCTCTCTCTCTCTCTCTCTCTCTCTCAGTCATGGCCCAACGACCCCATGTTGAGAGCCGACTTTTGATATTCCGACAATAGGGTGTTCTCTTCTCCACTCTTCTCACCTATTATATTCTAGTTCTTTTTTCTTCATAATTCTAAATCAAACTTCTGTTGTATCAACTAACCTACTACACTACTAACTTTAGAACGGACGTGTTGGTGTTGGGTGGGATTCCCAACCTATGTGAGAAAAACCTGTAGTGCGACGAGCACCATCCGTGTGTCGGAGAAGCTCGGAGAGTGCGACGAGTGCCATTTGGAGTAGAAACTCGAAAAATCGGAGCAGTTGTCCCAGGCCCAGCTGAGTTCGGTCCGAGTTCGGTCGCCTGGGAACAACAGGTTGTGTAGTGCCATGTTCCTCGTTCGCAAGGAGCACAGTTAAAGGACACAGTCGGTATCGATTGATCGGGACAGATTGAATCAAGATCCTTTCCTCATTATGAATTGGTTTCTTCGGAATCAAAGCCCCATATTCAGCGGATTGTGTCTCGAAGAAGGACTTTGCGGTAGAGTCGCGAAAGACCTTTCTGCTGCTTGGTTTTCGTTGGCATTTTCGTTACCGCTTTGTTGCTTTCGTGTTGGTTTATGAATATGTTTTCGTGAATATTTCCAATGGATTTCTTTGCTTGCGTTCTTCGAACTTCACATTCATATCGAATTCTGGAAGAAAGAAAAGGGAATATATTAACCATTTATTGGTGCAAATGCAGGTGATCGGATACGCGACGCACGAGCAGGACAATGAAGAACTCTCTCTCCGCAATTCACCAACTAAGTAAGTGGCTTGACCATTCTTTCCTTGACCCTCTTGCTTTCCAATCAAGCAATGATATTGATCATAAGTGTTGAGAATCAATAAGGGACTTTAGTTCCACATTGGAAAATGTAGTATGAAGAGGAGTTGGAAGCTCTATGAGTAGCAAGTAGTAGCCCATCAATAAAATCATCCATTATTCATTTTCTACTTGGTATCAGAGCCACAACCATCCATCCCTCTCCCCCCCCCCCAAAAAAAAAAATTCCCACCCGGCTCCAGCGGCTGAACCCCCCCCCCCCCACTTCCCGGCTCCAGCGGGGACCCCCCCGCCCGGCTCTAGCGGCGCCCCCCCCCCCCCGGCCATTGATATATCCAACCAAGTCACGTCCCTTCAACGTCCGCATCGTCTGCCGCGACCATTTCAAGTAGTTAGATGTTCCTTCTAACTTCGTCTCCAGCTTTTCCAACTTCTCCATTTTGTAGGGTGACGGATCCACATCAGTATGGATCACACTAGGGGTCGCCTCGATCAATCTCTTCGACAAGATATCATCAACCAAGGCCTTTCCTCTTGTGCTGTCAGTTTTCCAGCGATCGAATCCATGGCCTCTTCAACTGTATCTCTAGTCGTCGGCGGCGGCGACAGCTGCTAACTGCTAGTCGTCGTTTTCGTCGACAGCTTCGTCGTCTTCTACTCTACGAATGCGCTATAAACGTGGCCAACGCCGACACGCGCATGTAAAGTGAACACGTCAGAACACAGGAGAAAACACGATCATTCTCTGTGGAGAAAACACGATCATTCTCTGTGGAGATCCCGATGTGAAGATCGGAGAACAAATAAAGCATGTGTTCATTTGTTCATTCCAGACGGTGTAATCTAGGAACAGAGGAAGGGGGGACAAATAAAGCATTTGATGTCCCTGTCTTTGAAATACACCATTTTTTTTCTTTGTTTTCTTTTTTTCTTTTTTTTTTTTGTTTACAAAACAACAAAAAAATTACATAATAAAACAAAAAAGATCGGGGGGGGTCTCGCTGGAGCCGCGGGGGAGCCACTGGAGCCGGGGAGGGGGGCGCCGCTGGAGCAGGGGGGGCGCCGCTGGAGCCGGGTGAGGAATTTTTTTTTGGGGGGGGGGGGAGAGGGGTGGATGGTTATGGCTCTGATACCAAGTATAAAATGAATAAATGGATTGATTTTATTGATGGGCTACTACTTTCTACTTATAGAGGTTCCAACTCCTCTTCATACTACATTTTCCAATGTGGAACTAAAGTCCCATATGGATTCTCAACACCCCCCTCAAGATGGGCGATAGATATTAATCATCCCCATCTTGTTACATAGCTTTGACAGACTCAATGAACTAAGACCTTTAGTCAGACAGTCTGTAACTTGTTCTGTCACGATCCGCACCCGTTTTTTTTAAACGGATACGAGACGTGTCCAAGCCAGCCTACGCCGCAGTGTCGGCGGTAGAACGCTGTCACGGCCATGAAGATCAAAATCACAAACAATGCTCATTCACATAATTAATTTAACTTACAAAGATTACAAGTTTTACATTTGTAGAAGAATATAAACTTGTACAAATAAAGAAATGACTACAACTCAACTATCTAGCTAGTCTCTAGGCTTTTGTCTGCAAGTATCCCCCGTCACTTCCCAAGCTAAGTGAATCCACGGCTAACCTGAAAATGTTGGTTTCCAGTCAGGAATGGAACGAGCACAATTCACTGAATACAATTTCAAATAAAGAAAATGACTATAAAACAAAGGTTAGACATCAATCATGGGTTTGAAAATAAACAGTAAAGCCGTAAGAAAAATCAATAGTAATAAATAGACCAGTATACTTTTCCACCATTAGAAGTACCTTTGATATGTGATCGGTCTCGGGATAATTATGCGACACGGTCTACACGGTCTAAAGTTACACGGTCTACAGTTACACGGTCTACAGTTACACGGTCTACATGTAATATTGCAATGAAGAGATATTGTCTACACAAATATTAATCACGATCTACACAGTTTAAATGCAGTAAAAATAGCAAACACGATCTACACTGTCTACTTTGCAATAAATAAAACACTGTCTACACTGTCTACAAGAAATAAATAAAACACTGTCTACACGGTCTACAAGAAATAAATGCAACACGGTCTACACGGTCTACACGGTCTAAGGTCAGATCACACATCCTTGGTACTTCTCATTCCCGACTCAACAATTTATAATAGAAAATAATCACATAACCAATGACTAATCAATGAAATATAGTAAAGATCAATATCGAAATGCAAACAATAAACTGTACTCGCCTGTGGTCCTGTGCTGGTGAAACCGACAATCTGAACTACTCAATGTGCCACTATAGTCAAAACCCGTACAACAGTCCCCGGATGCTGAAATAGACAATACCAATGATCTCAGAATAGTCAAATTAGCTAGGATTGCCTGTCCTTAAGTCCAATTCTGGACACAGGGGCAAAACGGTAATTTTGGACAAAAACGATGTCCGCCGTTGGACCCGCTTTGCACCGAAAAGCGTGCCAGAGTCAATGGTCTCTAAAGTCGTCAAACTACATGTCTACGGATCCGGTTTTCCGATACGAACCCAACCGTATGTCCAGAGTTGGATTCCGGCGGGCCGTGCACAAAATCGCCCGTTGAGTGGGACCGTGGGGCCCGCAAAACGACGATTTTATCAACGGTCTCAGAATCGGACCAAACTTGGCATACAGGACCAGAAAAATGATACGGTCCTGTTGGCGTAAGTTTCGTCTCGATCTGACGAGCGTGCACAAAGTAATTGGAGAATTTGCAACGTGCACGATACGGAGAATTTCGACGGATACGCCTCAAATTCGTCGCGCACACGCGACCAATTTGAATTTCGTCAAAGCCCACACGACCACGAAACCGTTACGCAGCTTTCGATACTTTCGGTTCGCGACCACGTCATCCCGATTGGCGTGACGCACGTCGTGTGGAACAATTTTCTAGTTTACGAAACATGTTCTTGGAAAACTTTGGAATTTGATTTCTCGACGCGTAGTCGATGATTTCCGAATCCACAAAAAGGAATGTGAAGTCCTATATGTTGTTAATAAACGCCTTCAGGTGAATTTCGAATTCGATCACTGGTTTGCAAGAATTCGAGACTCGAACTGGGGACTTTGGGACAGTCTCTACTCAGAATATCGAGATTTTTCTCGATATTGGGACTCGGTTCTCGTCGTGCACGGCACGAGTAAAAAGAAACTACGTAAAGGGATTTAAGGAGGGTAGGGTTGTGTTCGAACCTGTACTGGTGGATCGAAAAATCGTCCAGCGACGAGGGAGAAAGATCGTCACGAAAACAGCCCCATGCATGGCTGTTACTGCTGCTCCTTCCGCGCTGCTGTGCGCGCTGGTTGTGTGCGCGCGGCCTCCGGCCGGCCGCCGGCGGGCGCCTACGGCGGGTGGGTCGCCGGACTGGGGGAGGGTCGGCGCGCAGGTTTGGTGGGATTAGGGTTTGTTGCAACACCTCTCGATCTCTCTCTCTCTAAACGCGCGCGCACAGGTAAGTCTCGGCCGCGGTTTTGAGCTCTTCTGCTCGGGTTCGTAAAGGAAACCCTCGTGGGCTTCTGGCCTGTGGTTGGCTGGGCCCCACGTGAGGGGCTATGATGCTCTCGGTTTAAGGGGTTTGCCTCTTCTGTTGCTTAGCGCACGGAAAGTTGGCTGTTGTTTATCCCTTTCTCTTTTTTTTTTTATTACTATTTACTATTATTATAACTAAGGAATATACATATATATACCCATCCGTATATACATACATATATATTATATCTACATCTATAGATACACATACTCTCAATATAGTATATACATATTTACATACATACATATATGCATATACACCCCTATGCATATGCACCCATGAATATATTATCTATACGTATATATATATCTATACTCCTATGAATACTTATATAGTAATTTCTATAAAATCTAAGTAGAAACCCAATATATTCTATTATAGGGCCTATTTATATAAATAGGAATATATACCTATAACGTTTATTTGCCAAATATAATATCACTTAATAATAATAATAACCCTGATAATAAAATAATAATAACCATAATCACGAAATTACTAAAACAATAATGGTGTTTATATACCATTATATGAAGTCTAATAATAATCTCCAAAAAGTACAATGACCTATTTTATACCAATAATATTGAATATCGACTAATAAGATATTTATGATATCTAAACACGTATACTTAGAAATATTCATCGGGCTATTAAAACGGAATACAACACAATCTTACCAAAATACGTCAACACAAATGTCATTGGATGTCTCGCATGACTAATGGACTTTAGCTTAGTTCGGGTCCAGTCCGGGCTAAAATGGTACAATTGATTTCCCTAACTTAATAATATAATAATAATAACTAAAAACGTTCTATGGGGTTAAGTCGCAACTTGGCCCGGTTTTCCTAGTTAGGACATCACTATGGCTCGGCCTTCCTTGGCAGGACTGACACACTAGTCCAAGCACGTCATGGCACTATCCATGCCACGATTTCTAGTCACCATGCACTCCAAAACTCCATCATGGCTAAGACCATCTACCGTAATAATTAACTAATTAATTATTATACAATCTAATAATTACCAATTAAATAAAATAAATAATAATAAAATATTTTAAACAATTTTTGGAAAGGGGAGCTACAAATCTACCCACCTTAAAATAATTTCGTCCTCGAAATTCTAATCCATAACTATTCCTTACAATAAGAAGTTACCTGAACCTTAATCTCCTTAAATCACAAAAATAGTTTATATCCCTCTCATTGGCCATTTTGGCAACTACAAAAATCTCGAGGACTTCTACCCACCTTGGGTCATACTACTCCCTCAAGTCTTATGTCACTAAAATTTTCTAATCATCCTACTAATTGCTAAAAATTGCTATCCATAGGTATCTATTGTATATGGCATCTATAATCCTATCATATCTATCAATCAACCCAAAATCTAACAAGCAACATATTTACATTAGTAGCTAAAAATATTTGTAATTTCTAATAAGTATGACCATTCGTCGCTCCGAAATAGGAAGGTCATAAAGATAAGGAAGAATAATCGAAAGTAAAAATGAAGTCTCAAGAGCAGTAGATATTATTCAAGGATACAGATAGAAAGAAAGTCTATGAGCCATTGACCAATTTTGCTAGATTGGGCTACTCTAGTCCAGTTATTTGCTAAGTCTAAGAATCCTTCATTCTTATAGGAGCTTGCAATCCGGCAAAACAGAAGTTCCGTTCTCGAAATTCTAAATAGTTTCCATAATAGAACGGAATCTGGGAAATCAAGAGTGTGATCTTTTCCGTGGTTATTTAAACACACGAACAAGGGATATAAAATGTAATACAAGATCATATCGCGACTTCCAGGTTGATGAAATAAAGGTTACGAATGCCTTCTCAAAAAAAAATATAGAGACGACTACATAATAGGCATGGGGACCTACTTCAAAAGTTCGGTTTTATAGTCCAACTATGGTGGTAGGCATGAACGGTTATTACTGGGCCTTAATGGGTTTCCAATTTGACATCAGTCGTCGGTTGGATGAACCTCGGATTTCAATCTACATCGGCTGGACAAGATTCCAATGATAAAACTATTTATACTGGGTTAGGGTAACCTATAATATGTTTCTATCCAAGGGGTTGAGCTAGCTGCCCGTCAGGTTGGTTAGCTAAGTTTCTAGAGTCCAAAATGTGCCTTTAGCGACTTTTGAGTTTAAGTAGCACATGAGGCCTCAATTGGGTAGCACACTGGTGACATGTGCGTAGTGGACTTCGACTGAATCACAACCATATATTGGGTCGAATGAATTGAGTCAAGATTGAGTCTCTAATTGTAGTCGGGAAGTTTACCGGTACTATGGTAAGGGTTATAACTCGCCCCTTTTGACCTAAAAATCGTACCATAAAATATAGTACAAGGGGACGGGTTTGAGTGGGACATGATATACTTAGGCGAAGGTAGACTCGTCTAGATCTTGCATATGAAATTTGTTGGAAGGTAACTGCTGGCCTCGTGCTCCGAATATTAAGGACACGGCCGGGGACACAAAATGATCTAAATGGAAAGTGGGAGTCCACGGGGCACTAATAATCATCCTAATGAAAATTATTCTAAACAATAGGTAATCCTCGCATATCCCACAATTTTAGAAGGCTTACAGTCTACCCACCTTAAAATAGGACATGGTCCTAGAAATATTGAGGTTAGAAGGATTTCAAGTTCGTTATTGTACCTCGACTCTTGTCAATAAAGATTAAGGCACGGCGTAACAGGATACGGTAGATCTAAGTCAAGCCAAGGATCGTTCCTCAATGAATGGAAAATGAGAGTGTTCAATGACACACGGTCGAAAAAATAGAATGATCTACTCGTCCACTGTATACAAGGATTATCGACAGGGTAACCAACTCTAAGGCACATCATCTAAAAAGATTCCTACCCACTGAGTCGTGAACTCTAATTGTGTTAAACCTGTCAGGCTATGGTCATAAGGGTTCTAGTAGTATGGGCTGCAGTGATCATGCATTGTTGTTGACAACTGATATATCACAATTTGACAAGGTATTTAAGCTATGGTATTGGCTAAGCTAGTGACTATGGTGTTCCAACACTAGTTAGGTCTTAATAATAAAATTTACATAACTAGAGTAATATTTGTTGGAAACCAATCTCGGGATGAGTGTCTACCATAGTCACGGTAAATTATTGACCTTAGCCTTGTCTATTCATCTCATGTCTAAACTGTGGGCTTTGGTCGAGGGACGGTTGAGTCAAGGCACAAGGGTTGAAAGTAAAGACAATATTCAAGAAAATATTTAGAGACACAAAGAATCGTTCCTTGAGAATGGATAGTCTCCTGGGTTGGCATTACGACTAAGGGTAAAATCCTAATCATTTTCGAATTCAGATGATTTGAAAGTCCCAATAACAGTTTGGGGTCGAAAGGGGAACGAGTAACTCAATCACAGGACTGGCCGTTAGTAGCTACACTTGTGCCTACCATTATCATAGCCATGGGAATACTCTGTATCTCTCTACCATCACGAGCTCTCGTCTTTCCAAATCGGTGAAAGACAAAGACAAAAAGAATTCAAGGGAGTTGTTACCGAATACAATTTTCATGATTCAAGGGCGAACATATAATTTAAGAAAAATTGTCAAGCAGTCGTGGATGAGATCCTAGATACCTATATATCTCCATCCACGTAGTGTAATTAAACGAAGTGCGAACCAAATGCATCATGGTTGATCAGACCATAATACACTGATTCTGATTAGACAATAAGTTAGCAGGCGTCCCCACTAAACATATGCCTCGAATCAAGCTCGATAAAAGAGTAAGCTTGCAAAAACTAGGCTGTAATAGCAGCGTTGGTCAAGATGGTCAAGCTACAAGTACGCGAGATTTTTTTTTTTGAAAAGAGGCACAAGTAGTTCGAGTTTAGAGAGAATCAAACTTACCTGGTGTCCTTGCTTATACAATCTTTCTAAAATCTTCCTGTCCATAAGGTCTTGGTCAACTAATGGGTTATGGAACTCTGGATTTTATATTCTTGGTAACTTATTAGTGTCGGTCAATTACCTCGTCAATAGGTCACAAGGACCACAGAATGCTAGATCGGAAAACGTGCCACCCAACTTGCAAAACTTCCATTAATATTAGCTTCGGGTCTTACGGAACATACATGGTATTGCCCTATCCTTCATAGAATCCTAAACCTGTAATCACGTCTGAAGTCATTCCACCGAGAGTTATGCCTTGCCCGTATACTCTGGCTGTGGTAAACCCTTGGTTTCGTGATTTATATGTGATACAAAGTCGAATACTTCTTAACTCTAACCAAATAGACTCAAGGGTAACTATGAAAAAGAGGACTACTAGCCATAGTTTCCAGTAACATCCTATAGCCTATATAACAAATTTCAACTCTAGGGATTTTGTCTAGCCAGTGCGCTGCTGGCTGCAGTGAATCCATAGTCTTCCTAATTTAAGTAAATGGCGACAGTGCGCTGCTGTCCTGCCATTATGAGTCAACTAATATTCCTTTAACTAAAACTGTGAAAATTTCTAGGCTTCTAGAGATTCAAACAAATCGACTAGGCAATAAGGCGTAAATTTTTGTCCTACCAGTCACAATCCTTACAATAACAGCTCTAATCATGGAGGAATAACTAAAGGAAAAAAGGATTACAACGTTCTAGTGTCTATTCCATGTATATTCACACCTTTGAGGAGAACTTTGAATCGAGACTAACTCGAGGTTCGTTCATGGGTAACATAATCAGAAATTATATAAAAATAATTCTTAGGACAAAAATAGGAACTAAACAGACAATCCGGGCTAAGATATGAGGATGATGTCTAAGGGCAAGGAATTGAACAATTTATCAAGATTAGATCAATAATTCTATGAAGTCCTGTCTTACCAAGCGAATAATCTATCCACTTTGGATTACATCGTCATATCAAGAGATAATAGTGTACCTATGGGGGTTTGACAAAACTACCAACCTTAATAACTCCTCATCTAAACTGCATGGCCTAGACTACCCATCGGTCAATTTGTATAAGGGACTCCTAGTCCTAGTCATTCTCGTAAATTAAATTAATTCTTGTTCGTGAATGAGCATGTTTAAGTTGCAGGCTCGCGATAGTACAACTAACTTAAGTACTATCACGAGTTCACATGATTTGTGAAAACTGACCTGCATGGGCCACCACAAAAACTTGTCACGATCCGCACCCGTTTTTTTTAAACGGATACGAGACGTGTCCAAGCCAGCCTACGCCGCAGTGTCGGCGGTAGAACGCTGTCACGGCCATGAAGATCAAAATCACAAACAATGCTCATTCACATAATTAATTTAACTTACAAAGATTACAAGTTTTACATTTGTAGAAGAATATAAACTTGTACAAATAAAGAAATGACTACAACTCAACTATCTAGCTAGTCTCTAGGCTTTTGTCTGCAAGTATCCCCCGTCACTTCCAAGCTAAGTGAATCCACGGCTAACCTGAAAATGTTGGTTTCCAGTCAGGAATGGAACGAGCACAATTCACTGAATACAATTTCAAATAAAGAAAATGACTATAAAACAAAGGTTAGACATCAATCATGGGTTTGAAAATAAACAGTAAAGCCGTAAGAAAAATCAATAGTAATAAATAGACCAGTATACTTTTCCACCATTAGAAGTACCTTTGATATGTGATCGGTCTCGGGATAATTATGCGACACGGTCTACACGGTCTAAAGTTACACGGTCTACAGTTACACGGTCTACAGTTACACGGTCTACATGTAATATTGCAATGAAGAGATATTGTCTACACAAATATTAATCACGATCTACACAGTTTAAATGCAGTAAAAATAGCAAACACGATCTACACTGTCTACTTTGCAATAAATAAAACACTGTCTACACTGTCTACAAGAAATAAATAAAACACTGTCTACACGGTCTACAAGAAATAAATGCAACACGGTCTACACGGTCTACACGGTCTAAGGTCAGATCACACATCCTTGGTACTTCTCATTCCCGACTCAACAATTTATAATAGAAAATAATCACATAACCAATGACTAATCAATGAAATATAGTAAAGATCAATATCGAAATGCAAACAATAAACTGTACTCGCCTGTGGTCCTGTGCTGGTGAAACCGACAATCTGAACTACTCAATGTGCCACTATAGTCAAAACCCGTACAACAGTCCCCGGATGCTGAAATAGACAATACCAATGATCTCAGAATAGTCAAATTAGCTAGGATTGCCTGTCCTTAAGTCCAATTCTGGACACAGGGGCAAAACGGTAATTTTGGACAAAAACGATGTCCGCCGTTGGATCCGCTTTGCACCGAAAAGCGTGCCAGAGTCAATGGTCTCTAAAGTCGTCAAACTACATGTCTACGGATCCGGTTTTCCGATACGAACCCAACCGTATGTCCAGAGTTGGATTCCGGCGGGCCGTGCACAAAATCGCCCGTTGAGTGGGACCGTGGGGCCCGCAAAACGACGATTTTATCAACGGTCTCAGAATCGGACCAAACTTGGCATACAGGACCAGAAAAATGATACGGTCCTGTTGGCGTAAGTTTCGTCTCGATCTGACGAGCGTGCACAAAGTAATTGGAGAATTTGCAACGTGCACGATACGGAGAATTTCGACGGATACGCCTCAAATTCGTCGCGCACACGCGACCAATTTGAATTTCGTCAAAGCCCACACGACCACGAAACCGTTACGCAGCTTTCGATACTTTCGGTTCGCGACCACGTCATCCCGATTGGCGTGACGCACGTCGTGTGGAACAATTTTCTAGTTTACGAAACATGTTCTTGGAAAACTTTGGAATTTGATTTCTCGACGCGTAGTCGATGATTTCCGAATCCACAAAAAGGAATGTGAAGTCCTATATGTTGTTAATAAACGCCTTCAGGTGAATTTCGAATTCGATCACTGGTTTGCAAGAATTCGAGACTCGAACTGGGGACTTTGGGACAGTCTCTACACTCAGAATATCGAGATTTTTCTCGATATTGGGACTCGGTTCTCGTCGTGCACGGCACGAGTAAAAAGAAACTACGTAAAGGGATTTAAGGAGGGTAGGGTTGTGTTCGAACCTGTACTGGTGGATCGAAAAATCGTCCAGCGACGAGGGAGAAAGATCGTCACGAAAACAGCCCCATGCATGGCTGTTACTGCTGCTCCTTCCGCGCTGCTGTGCGCGCTGGTTGTGTGCGCGCGGCCTCCGGCCGGCCGCCGGCGGGCGCCTACGGCGGGTGGGTCGCCGGACTGGGGGAGGGTCGGCGCGCAGGTTTGGTGGGATTAGGGTTTGTTGCAACACCTCTCGATCTCTCTCTCTCTAAACGCGCGCGCACAGGTTAAGTCTCGGCCGCGGTTTTGAGCTCTTCTGCTCGGGTTCGTAAAGGAAACCCTCGTGGGCTTCTGGCCTGTGGTTGGCTGGGCCCCACGTGAGGGGCTATGATGCTCTCGGTTTAAGGGGTTTGCCTCTTCTGTTGCTTAGCGCACGGAAAGTTGGCTGTTGTTTATCCCTTTCTCTTTTTTTTTTTATTACTATTTACTATTATTATAACTAAGGAATATACATATATATACCCATCCGTATATACATACATATATATATTATATCTACATCTATAGATACACATACTCTCAAATATAGTATATACATATTTACATACATACATATATGCATATACACCCCTATGCATATGCACCCATGAATATATTATCTATACGTATATATATATCTATACTCCTATGAATACTTATATAGTAATTTCTATAAAATCTAAGTAGAAACCCAATATATTCTATTATAGGGCCTATTTATATAAATAGGAATATATATACCTATAACGTTTATTTGCCAAATATAATATCACTTAATAATAATAATAACCCTGATAATAAAATAATAATAATAACCATAATCACGAAATTACTAAAACAATAATGGTGTTTATATACCATTATATGAAGTCTAATAATAATCTCCAAAAAGTACAATGACCTATTTTATACCAATAATATTGAATATCGACTAATAAGAATATTTATGATATCTAAACACGTATACTTAGAAATATTCATCGGGCTATTAAAACGGAATACAACACAATCTTACCAAAATACGTCAACACAAATGTCATTGGATGTCTCGCATGACTAATGGACTTTAGCTTAGTTCGGGTCCAGTCCGGGCTAAAATGGTACAATTGATTTCCCTAACTTAATAATATAATTAATAAATAACTAAAAACGTTCTATGGGGTTAAGTCGCAACTTGGCCCGGTTTTCCTAGTTAGGACATCACTATGGCTCGGCCTTCCTTGGCAGGACTGACACACTAGTCCAAGCACGTCATGGCACTATCCATGCCACGATTTCTAGTCACCATGCACTCCAAAACTCCATCATGGCTAAGACCATCTACCGTAATAATTAACTAATTAATTATTATACAATCTAATAATTACCAATTAAATAAAATAAATAATAATAAAATATTTTAAACAATTTTTGGAAAGGGGAGCTACATGTTCTTCTGAGCGAACATGGTCAATCTTCAGTATCCCTTGTTCCAGCTTCTCCTTGATGAAGAATCGATCGATCTCGATGTGCTTCGTTCTGTCGTGCTGAACTGGATTGTTGGCTATACTTATTGCAGCTTGACTATCGCTCAGAAGATGTAACGGTGCTCCCTTATCCAGCTTCAACTCTGTCAGCAGTGCTTTCACCCACAGTAATTCTGACACTCCCAGAGCCATTGCTCTGTATTCTGCTTCAGCAAACGACCGTGCTACCACTGACTGTTTCTTGCTTCTCCATGAGACCAGGTTTCCTCCTACAAAGACACAGTACCCCGTGGTAGACCTTCTGTCGTCTATGCAACTCGCCCAGTCTGCATCGCAGTATCCCTCAACTTCTATGCGTCCATTCTTCTTGAACCATAGCCCTTTTCTCGGCGTCTCTTTCAGATATCTCAAGATCTGAAACACTGCTTCCATATGACCCGTTCTTGGATCATGCATGTAGCGACTCACTAAACTTACCGCAAATGAGATATCAGGGCGAATGAAGAAGAAGATACATATGTTACACAGGGGGAGACAAGAGAAAAAGAGCTACAAGTCTACAGAAGAAGACAACAGAAACCCAGTACTGTGTCGTGTCCATTGCCTACTGTGTCGTGCCTATTGCCTAGTCCCTCGTCTACTCCTGCCCCAACTCTTGAAGATGTTGCCCCCACACTGAATCACTCTAATTCTGATGCGGGTCCCTCTGACTCGGATGGTATGATCTCTCCACCACCTATTGCTCCCTTAAGGAGATCTTCTCGTATCAATGCAGGTAAGGCTCATAGTCGTTATGATGATTATGAACATGACATTGCCAATTTCTTGTCTTATTCTAACATTTCTTCGAATTATCGAGCCTTCATTGCATCATTAGACTCTATTTCTTTGCCTAAGTGTTGGCAGGAAGCAAAGAAAGATCCAAGATGGAAAGCTACAATGATGGAAGAACTTGGAGCACTAGAGAAAAATAAGACATGGAAGCTGGTTCCATTACCCAAAGGAAAGAAAACTGTGGGATGCAAATGGGTGTACACAGTGAAGGAGACACCAGAAGGAAAAGTAGAGCGGTACAAGGCGAGGTTGGTTGCAAAAGGATACACACAATCATATGACATCGACTATGATGAGACGTTTGCCCCGGTAGCGAAAATGAGCACGGTAAGAACTCTGGTCTCCGTTGTAGCAAACTATGGGTGGAAGCTATACCAATTAGATGATAAGAATGCCTTTCTCCACGGGGACCTGCAAGAAGAAGTGTACATGGAGCTTCCGCCAGGATGCTACGCGACAGAATCAGACGGAGGAACGTCGCGTGGAAAAGTGTGTAAACTAAAGAAGTCGCTATACGGGCTCAAGCAATCTCCTCGAGCCTGGTTCGACAGATTTAGAAAGGCTGTTACTGGCATGGGATACCATCAAACAAATACAAATCATACAGTCTTTCTTCAGCATGCAAGAGGCCACATTACTATACTTGTTGTATATGTGGATGATATAGTAATCACAGGTGATGATGAGGCCGAGATCACTAAGCTGAAATCAAAACTCGCGAAGGAGTTTGAGGTGAAGGATTTAGGAGCGATGAGGTACTTTCTGGGTATCGAGGTGTGTGACGGCGAATAAGGAATTGTTCTCTCACAAAAAAAATACGCACTAGATCTGCTAAAGGAGACAGGGATGCTGGGATGCAAAGCAGCAGTTACTCCGATTGACCAGAAGTGCAAGTTGGTAGCAGAAGCAGGAGAGCCAGTTGATCGTGAAAGGTATCAAAGACTTGTTGGGAGATTGATTTATCTGGGACACACTCGTCCTGAAATCTCATTTGCTGTGAGTGTAGTGAGTCGCTACATACATGATCCAAGAACGGGTCATATGAAAGCAGTGTTTCAGATCTTGAGATATCTGAAAGGGACGTCAGAAAAAGGGCTATGGTTCAAGAAGAATGGACGCATAAAAGTTGAGGGATACTGCGATGCAGACTGGGCGAGTTGCATAGACGACAGAAGGTCTACCACGGGGTACTGTGTCTTTGTAGGAGGAAATCTGGTCTCATGGAGAAGCAAGAAACAGTCAGTGGTAGCACGGTCGTCAGCTGAAGCAGAATACAGAGCAATGGCTCTGGGAGTGTCAGAATTACTGTGGGTGAAAGCACTGCTGACAGAGTTGAAACTGGATAAGGGAGCACCGTTACATCTTCTGAGCGATAGTCAAGATGCAATAAGTATAGCCAACAATCCAGTTCAGCACGACAGAACGAAGCACATCGAGATCGATCGATTCTTCATCAAGGAGAAGCTGGAACAAGGGATACTGAAGATTGACCATGTTCGCTCAGAAGAACAAGTTGCAGACTGTCTGACTAAAGGTCTTAGTTCATTGAGTCTGTCAAAGCTATGTAACAAGATGGGGATGATTAATATCTATCGTCCATCTTGAGGAGGAGTGTTGAGAATCAATAAGAGACTTTAGTCCCACATTGGAAAATGTAGTATGAAGAGGAGTTGGAACCTCTATAAGTAGCAAGTAGTAGCCCATCAATAAAATCATCCATTATTCATTTTCTACTATAAGAAATGCTAAATAAGGAATGAACACTCAATATTACATGCTTATTTCCATAGAAATGTAAATCGTAATAATGTTGAATGCATACTTATGATATGTCTCCTATAGAACTGTGCTAAGTAAAGATTAAATTAATGAAGGAATGTTGCGAATGAATATGGAATATATCTATTGATTGCTCGAGTGATAAGTAGAACACACTGAGAATGTCAAGTTTATATAATCTCGTAGATTATGCTTGAATAACTAAGTTTCTTAGTCTTGCATGGTCATCAACAACTTATTAGTTCCTCAAACGGTTGGCGAGGCCACGGAACCGATTCGACCTAGGAGGAACACAGATAGATGTGCTGACTTACTAGCACGGTAATTCAAAAACTTTAAGTGGGGCTCGTTATCCTCGCTGAAAGGATCGACGTCAAAACAGACTATAGTCTATGATGGCTTGTGGTGCCAGTGGCCCTCACATATAGATAAATTGTTTAGCTAATAATACTGGTTCACAGAGAAGAACATGGTAAATTCTATTGCAGGAAAGCAGACTCCGTCGTGGATAAGAATCGTCGTATTTCCATTATTATGTTTTATCGTATGCTTTGTAATCGGAACTAATGGCTAGAAAGACCACTTATAATATTGCATGCTTCACCTAATTTCTATAACAATTATCGTAGATGTGGGATTTTAAATAGCTACTCACCGGTACACATCAATGTACTGACTCACGTCTCCACAAGTGCTGCGAATCAAGGAGATGAATCAAGGAGCTGAAGTCGACGCTTAGGCACAAGTTAATTTCTTTCCATTTTAAAGCCTTGTTCATACATGAAGGTCTTGTACATACTCTTTTGAAGCCTCGCTCCAGTTGTTCCGAAAAAAAACCATAGATCAAGGTGTTTATAAGTTTTTTTAGTAAAAGGGATGTGATGTATGAAACATGTATCTCATATGTAATGAAAAGTTTTACCCTTGTTCAGCTATTCAATTCTCTCTAATGATGCATATTATCATTTCTGTGCCAAGTCGTGTTATTCAATTTTTCTGCTCGATATCTATTATAAATCTTTACTGAACCTCGTTATATATTCAAATGTACATGACCCTGTGTCTTGTACAAGCGCAACTAAGATTTTTATGACAGCACGTCTGGTGGTGACTTATCGATTCTACGAAATCGGTACGTGACAGGTTGCTCGACTTGTTGGCTCGAAATAGCTGAGTTCAGCCCGAACTCCATTGTCGACGAGCTGTACGGGATTTGGGATTTTTTATATACCGTTGGATCAAAACCATTGATCCGGATTAGTTGTGGTTTTAAGGGGTTATATTTAGGTGTTTCCTGACCCTAGTAAACAATGCAAGAAGAGTTTACCACTATTGGAGATAAATAGGGATTGACGGCTACTTCGAAGAGAAGATCATTTTCAGATAATTCTTTTCGTCGTCTTCGTTCTTCGTGAGTCTGTAATAAAAAAAATTTCAAGGAGTTGAAGTGATCCGTTTTGGATCGGTGAGAAATTTGTAAGGAATCGGTGTATTTTTTATTCCACTAGTGGAGAGTTTTCAGGATTGGACTCCATTCGTCCCGTGATTTTTTCCGTAAGGATTTTCCATGTCAAAATCGT
Organism: Iris pallida; assembly: GCA_029216955.1. Lineage (NCBI taxonomy): Eukaryota > Viridiplantae > Streptophyta > Magnoliopsida > Asparagales > Iridaceae > Iris > Iris pallida. The sequence continues at coordinate 569,055 of JANAVB010045019.1, forward strand.
TTGCGTTGTTTGGCTTTGTATGATTTTGGCAATTTTGGTTTCTGCGCTTTTGCTCGATTCTCTCGCATCTCGCTGATTTTGGGGAACGGTTTCTGCGTTTCCTTTCAACTTCCCAACAGGACGCACACACCAAATGCTAGATCAGTTAAGGGTCATCTTCTTTGTAACACTAACAAAGATCAGATCTTTCTATTACAGTATCGATCTAACTTTGTTTCAACATAACCCACTTCTAGCAACTGTTTCGAGTAATATCTTACCGGCCTCCGACTAAGCACTTCAAACTATTTTCTCTCATCTTATCCTCAAACTTTAATTTGCTTTCCGACAACAAAAAAAAACTTTTGTCCTAATGCCAACAAACAAAGTTCATAAAAGTCAACTTCAATGACAGGGCGAGCCTCATGGCGGATTCCTAGCAGTCAGACAGCTCAGCTCACTTCAAGGGGAGCAGATCTGTTGTCCCATTTATTTATGTCCAATTTTGTCCCCCTTCCTATAACATAGGGCCACCATCCACATATCTACTCCCATGGCCCATGGTCCATGGCCCACATGTAATAGGGAGGGGGACAAATGGATAGAATTAAATGGGACAACATATCTGCTCCCCGCTTCAACATATCTGCTCCCCACTTCAAGACCCACTTCAAGACTCACAGAATATTATTATGAGCAACAAACCCTAACAAACTTCTAAGAAAACTAGGGTATAGCAAACAGTAATGATTTAACTGTAGTTATTATATATTCTCAAAGAAAAAAAAAAAAAAAAAAAAAAGTATACTTATTATTCTATTCAACATGATTTTTGACAAAAAAATAACAACAAAGAAGAAGAAAAAGAAGAAGAGTTTTTACAACTTTTTGGTAGCCGGCGGCTGTTTTGATCGGTGTCCCAGTGTCCCTACCCGACGAATTTTACAGTGTTATGTTGTTAATATTCCAACAATATATATAACTGTTCATATCCCAATAGCATATGTTTTATGGGTGGGCTGACTGTTCATATCCCAATAATATATATATATTTTTTACGGGCTGACTGAGTTACTGTTCATATTCGAACAACATACAATTTTGGAAAATGTTTGGTTTACAACCAAACTTTTACAACCTTCTTACAACTTACACCCATTTACTAACATGTGGGCCAGGCCACCACCTGGCCCACATGTCAGAAATGGATGAGTGGCTGTAAGAAAGTTGTAAATGTTTGATTGTAACTGTAGCATTGCTCTACAATTTTTGGGTGGGCTGACTTGTAAAGAACACGCAAATGTGTCGGGCACATGTCTTGTGTGTAGAAAAATCGCTTTAGAAATATTGATAAATATAAGATCAAACCAAACTTATTCAACAATCATTATTTTATCAATAAAATATATTTTTCGTTACAAATAATATCGTTGGTACCAAACTATCTTATATAGCAAATATAACATCCAACCAAACTCATTTAGCAAAAAGCATCATTTTACACAAAAAATCACATAGATGACATAAAGATATTAACAAAATTTTATTCATCAGCATCAACATCTTTGAAATAGTATCTTCATCAGAACTGCTCGACTGCTCGTCCTCGCTTACCTATGACTATAAGAATATCATGCGCAAGCACACAATGGCAATAGCTCATAAGGAACATAGTATCTACATCTACCCAATAAACCAAAAAATTATATATATATATATATATATATATATATACTTCTTTTTTTTGAGGTATCCATTTTCCAGGGAAGGGCCATGGCTATATAGGCCACCCAGCCGTCCGAGGAAAAATTCGAACCCAAGACATATGTTTGGGCGGCTCCCGCACTACCATTAGACTAGTGCCTCAGGGATTATATATATATATATATATATATATATATATATATATATATATATATATATATATATATATATATATATATATATGTTCATGTGGGAGTCCACATGACATGGCTCATATATGGGTCATTTGTCTATGGATCATATTCCGTGTTCCTTTTAAACATAATATATACAAAATATTAAACCTAATTTATAACTTCGGGTCTAATCTATTTAAAGATTCAATGTAAGGCAAATCGAACTAATAATATAATCTTATAATCAAAATTTAATTTAGTCTAATACATACTCACAATCCTAGTTAATATAATAATTAATCTAACCTAATTTAACCTATTATAATTTAACCTACTCTAATTTAATTTAATACAGTTGGATAAATTTTAGTATAATTTCACTTAATACAATGCAAATTAAAAATCTTATTTAAAATTTATTCCAATTGTAACTTAAATATAATATTCATTTTTCTTTATAAGAATGATATAGAACTTCAGGAATAAAAAAATATGAAACTCCATGCAGTAAGTAGAGTTCCTTAATTTACAATGTGAAAGTAAAAAAAAAGGGGTCAATACATTAAGTAAATTATTGCAATTTTAAATGTGACAATAGGTTAATAAGCACAAAATAATGAAAAATGTATTAATTTGTAATAATTTTGTATGGCAAAAACTAAATATATATTTAATAGAAACGAACGAACCTTAAATCAACATGAGAAGTTTGTTTCGTTTTCTTTCTGCATAACACAAAGTACAAGAGGTTTAATATTAAATCAGTTAGAAAAAAAATACATATATATTTAAGAAAAAGAAATCAACCGAAGCTAGTAAGAGAAGTTTGAGAAACTATGTTTCCTTTTCTTTTCTTTTTTTTTTTTGCAAAAAAGTGACAAAAATATGGATTAATCCATGAATCATAATATGGGAATTAAAATTCTCTGTACCTACTAAATAGACATTCCAAGAGTCTTTTCACAACACAGCCCGTCTGGCCCATTGAGCACACTTTTTCTCTTTCGTAAAAATATTTTTCTCTTTCATAAAAAAGGGAAAGAAAATAAATAAATCTTTCCCAACTTATCCGTTACTTTCCCCGCCACCTCTATCAACTGTCAATGGCTTCCTCCACTCTCCTCTCCGGACCCCAACGCCCTTTCCTCAAGTGCAGCTTTCTAAACCCATTTCGCGTCCACCAAAACCCTAACGCTAATCCTACATTTCCTCCCAAGTTCTCCATCTCCGCCTGCTCCTCCTTTTCCTGGGAGAGAGAGGAGCAGCTGTGGCTCCGCGAAGAGCAGCGGTGGCTCCGGGAGGAGTCCCGGTGGAGATCGGAGAGGCAGTCTCTGCTTGGCCAGATCGCCGCCCTCCGCCACCGGATCGAGGCCACGGAGCGACACCGTCTTCCGGAGGCCGCCTCCGTGGCCCCGCCGCTGCTGGCGGAGGAGACGGATCAGGTGAAGGAGATGATTCTCGAAGTGGATAGGGTTAGGGTTTCGGAAGACGACGCGGAGAAGAAGGTGGAGAGGAAGACAATGTTGAGGATGGGATCGGAAGGGGAGGATGTCCGAGCGATGCAGGTCTGCGTTCCATCTATTCTGCGATCATAATTTTTGTTGGTGTTTTTGCCTTTAGACTAGGAAAGATAGTCCCACATCGGCTACACCAAATGATGAGTATCTCAATATAATGCATTGCTTGTGTTGAGGTGTGCACGTGAGGTGTGGTGGGGCACAAGTGTGTGCCATGTGGGACTATTTTCCTAGAAGGAAAAATGATTAATTCCAACAAGGATGCAAGTTGATTTTTGTTGTGCGGACTCGGACACGGACTCCAGGTTGTCTCGTGCATGCACATGAGTGTTCGGGGGATAGGCGTGGACTGACACACTACTATGCTGATTGTGGGATGATCTAAAATATCAAACTCTATTTTTTAGTATTGGTATTTTAGTCCCATGTCGGATAGGAGAAAAGGTGAAGTCTCACTCAACTCTATAAATAGAGTCCCTTGACCTCCTTTGGAAGATGTACCAAGAAGAGAGTTAAGGGAGTCCGTAAAGTCCAGGAAGCCCGTTCAAGTCTCAAATATTGACTTATGAGCATTCCAGAAGTTCTTCGTGAACTTGCTGGTTCCTGGAAGCAGATCGTGGTGGGGCGAATCTTGCTTTGAGCAACGGTGATCTTATTCACCCCAGCAAGAACCTTTCCTCTTATTCTTTCTTCTCTTTTCTCTGAGTTGTAACTCAGTTATGTCCGTCAGCAACTGCGATTGCAAGGAAGAACGTGAGATTTATTTTCTGATTATTGTTGCTTTTGTAATCAGATTTATATTATAGTGTTCCTTGTGGATCTCGAGAATAATCAGAAGGGGAACGTTTGTTTGAACCTCTGATCTCGACATCTAGTTCTACCATCTTTGATCAAGCCCCGGGACTAACAATTTTGAGGCGAGTCTGCTTTCTTGATTGGTTGATATTTACATGCAGACAAAGAAAATGATTTTGTTGAAACCTTAACAAGTCGATTGATGATATTTATTACACTTTACTGTTTGATCACACACACCCGTAAATAGAAAATATAATGCAACATTTGTAATACTGTGTTTGGTTGGTTGTAAAAAAAATTTCTAGGATCTTAAGTGGAAAATTGATGTTTGATTGTTACGTTGTGCGAGGAGAGAGTGAGAAGAAATGGTGTAATAAATGATGTTGAAAGTGGTGTTGCTGCCAATTTGGTCTCAACAAAAGCTGCAATATTTGGCGAAATTATTGCAACTTTTGCGGAGTTATTGCAACTTTTGTTGCAATAATTGACACCGCTAAAGAAAAGCAGACACTTCAATTGATGTAGGGTTTTGTTAACATGTGCCCTTAATACATCGATAAATGAGTAATTTGCATGGGTACTTCCACGATCTCGTTTATCAATATACATTTTAGGGCACATGTTAAGAAAATTGGTGGATAAGTTATTTTTATGTCGTATGTATGAATGTAAAGTTATTTGGTCACATCTACAATGAAACAAAAGGTTATCCTGCAGTGGTTTAACAGTTTAGTTTAGTATCCAACTAGTTGGAAGTCTATTCATTTTTTTTTTCTCCAGTCTATGAGATTAAAGCTTTAGCTTATTTAGTCCACTATTTTTCCAAGTTTTTGAGTGTTTTAAGATTTAATTGTGTACAAAATTCAAATTGTTCCATATCTCTATCATTTTTATACATAAAATAGCATATGATTAAGGTTATTCATTCTTGTAGAGTGGTACAAATGGAGCACCAGGGCCCCCTGTAACTAAAATCACTGAGATGCAGCAGACTGTCACAAAAGAAACTGGCGACGAGGAAGTTGAGGTGTCTGACCATAAAGTTTTCCTTCTTGGGGAGAACCGATGGGAAGAACAATCTAGACTTAGAAATAGGAATAAACCTGCTGTCGGAAGCAAGGCTGTGTCTGCTACTAAGTGCCTTACTTGCCATGGAGAAGGCCTGTTAAATTGCACAGGTACCTACTTAATATAACCCTTGCTTAAATTAAACTCGAGCAGTGTTTTAGAAAATGATTCTTCGTTTCCATGTGGATAATAAAGGTTGATGGAGATAAAAAAAAAAAAACAAGTATCATTAGATTATCCCATTTTAACGTCATTGCCATTTTGCTTCAAGCTTCCCTTAAATGAATACTATTTGCCATTGCAAACTAGGCTTCATTGCTGATTAGTATTGTTTCCCAGTGTTGGAGAATGTCTTGAGTGATGCTTGTTGGTTGCAATAGATTAGATTGCAAGACGGATGGCCTAGATATTGTCTTGGCGTACTTTCCAGTCTACACAGATCTTCTGGCTTATTCCTTTCTGGCTCATAGTGACCTTGTCATTTGCCAATGGTTTGGAGCTAATGCATGTAGGACCTAGCACCATGTTGACTGCCACTTAACAAGATGGCTAGGATGATACTAATGGAAGTCTTTATTAAGAGTTTCTATTGTTGAGAGCACATTTTGTGCTACTACTTCTATATTGTTCGAATTTTAGGTAGCAATTGTCTGCAAGAAAAAGCTTCTTAGCCATTTGGAAGAATATTACCGACTGCTATTCTTATTCTAATACTGGTGTTTACAGAATGTGATGGGAGTGGAGAACCAAACATAGAACCACAGGTCAGACGGGGCTTGCTACCTGTTTACTGTCTTGCACTTACCTCAATCATTATTTCTTCATGCTTCTGCTGTCTTACTGAATTAATCAAGTGTCGTGCAGTTTCTGGAGTGGCTTGGTGAGGACTCAAAATGTCCATATTGTGAAGGACTGGGCTACACCATTTGTGATGATTGTCAAGGGAAGAAAGCTACCGGACAGACCTAGCTGGAGCTGTGTATATAATAACACCATAAATATGTATTGTTGTCTGCATATCAAACTATGACATTGATGCAGATGTCAAAAATTATTTTGGGCCCATTAGTGGATAAGATCATGTCAGACATTCAATCCACGGAAGTTTGTTAAAGCCATTCGTTTAGTAGGTCTGCAAAAATAATGTATCAATGAGGAAAGAACACCTTGTCTCGAGTTGGAAAATACGAGTACTAAGATTATTGCCAATGTATGTGAGGCAAATGAGAGTCAGCTGTTTTGGTTATGTTACCTGTAATTATAAGGTTGTTAATGCTTTAAACCGATAATTATCCAGCAGCATGCCATCAGTGTTCCTACTGGGGTCTGCGTTGGATGTCCTGTCGTCCCCCAAACTTTGCAGAATTATCTTCTCTTCATTGTGACTAGTTTTGGTCATTTTGAGACTTTCTAATTATTTTAGCCCTGTTGTAGTCATGGAAGACTTCAGCTTTCTAGACCGGGCAGGTAAATAATTGTTTTTACCGACTACATACGTAAAATGGTGCTTTATTAATTTTTATTGTAAACAGGGCATGTTAAAATTGTCAGTATATACACATTTATTTTTCTCCGCTTGTTGAATTATCCTTGTACACCTTGCATCAACTTAGCAGCTAGATGGTCCTACTGTGAAAATCTATTATGATATGTATGTGATCAAAATCATGTAGCTGTTGTAACTTTCTCGTTTGTGCAATGTAATTCTTGATTTATTATTATTATTTTGCCATGTATGATTTGAGAACCAATCCAATCTGAAGAAGTTGATTTCAAATTCTACCAATTGACTGATGATCTGCCATTTTAGTCGGGAAATATAATGCACTATACCAGTACTCTTTGTTTCTGCCACAAACTTAGAAAGTGTTGCTCATACATGTGATAGAACATGCCACCTACTTAATTCGGTCTATGAGTTATCTGGTGGTTGGTTCATGTCATTATATTACCAGGATGACAGTAACCAAATCTTGATAGAGATATTTCACTGTATCTTCAATGAATTATCCCTCTTTTCCTCAACAGAACTATAAGTAGCACCATCAGGAACAATATGCAGTTACTTATTTTCTTCAACTATTCTTCTCGGTTGGCAGCATTGATCGGAATCAGTTCCCTCCTACCTTTCTTTTCGGTACTGCTACTTCCTCCTACCAGGTAAGTTAAAAACCTTGAATGAATTTAAATTGGTCTCTCTTTAGATTGGCCTTTCATCAGTCCAGTTACATGTTTAAATTGTGCTTCAAAAAAAATCTTAAACTTTCACTCATTTTGGAGTTATATGAATCTTTATTTTCTTAACACGCCATAGTATCTGTTAACTACCTTCGACCATCAGGCTCATTAGTATATATGGTAACCTTACAAATAGAAGAAGGCAGGACTAATAGAGAGGAGGATGGCTTTGAACTCGACGGAGAGTTCTCAACTTTCATGTATACAAGTGCTAGATACTAAAATATAGGGGTTGAGTCGCAAATGTTAAAGGAATTTGTTTTGCTATTTATCAGAATAAGCTTGCTCATGAGTCAACACTAAACGTACCTTCATAGGTTGCACAGCCACTATATCTTCTTTAGTATTTTACAGTACTGTTTTCACGTTCAGATTGAAGGTGCAGTTGAAGACAGTAACGAAGGTGTAAGCAATTGGGACACTTTCAGTCACTTGCAAGGTAAACTAGTCCACTTAATTGATGACACTGCTTGTAATACTCATTAGAATTAGAATAGAGGGTTATGACATCTAACTGTGGTGTGAATAATGAATTTGTTTCAGAAAGATGGAAATTTTCAAAGTTCAATTTATAAGTTCTCAGCTCTGCCTCTGGAGTCTGGAATTAATTGTCCCCCTTCATCAGGAAAGATAAGAGATGGCACCAATGGAGACATTGCAGATCACCACTACCACCTCTATTCAAAATTGTCTAATTTTTACCCATTAAAATATAATACTCAGATTTAACAATGAAGCAGAGATTGTCTTTACACAGGAAGATGTCAACTTGATGCAAAGTTTAGGTGTCAACTCCTACAGGTTCTCCATATCATGGTCCAAAGTTTCCCAAGTAATTTCTATCCTCGTGCATCTACATTGATGTAATATTCTTCCCTATGAAAAATTATATATATTCATAGACTTCCCAATTATACACTGGAGGCAGATTCGGAGCATTAGTCGAGACGGTATAACATTTTACAATAACGTCATCAGTTCTCTGTTGGCCAAGGGTATATTATACAAAATTCTTATCTAGTATATACCTTCGTATAGCTATTTATGTTTTGAAATGAACTATGAAGTAATCAACTCTGGGTATCTCTTTCAATTGCAAAATAAACCTTCAACTCTTTTCTAGTTTTCATCAGGAATACAGCCATTTGTCACAAAGTCATTAAGATGTCGCTCAAGAACTTGAAGATCGATATGTTGCATGGTTGACTCCCCAGATACAGTAATTTCTCTATTAGAGTTTTTTCCTCGACAATTAACCTTTCTTTCGTACTAAAATTCAAGGAAAAGAAAGCTAGTATTGATTTATTTACATGTAATTTGTTTATTCAGGCAAGATGTTGCTCTATGCAGAAGTATGTTTTGATGAATTTGGAGACAGTAAAAATTGGACCACGTTTAATGAGCCAATTATCATGGTAAAGTATAGTTATACCACTGGTATATAACCTCATGCCCATTGTTCAGAACCTTACGGAAATTGTACTTCTGGTGATTCTACATCTGAACCATATGTTGGTGCTCATAATATGATCCTGTCTCATGTCACTGACTCACTGCTATATCATGTAAAAAAGTGACGCAACTAAAGAATTTGGTGACATCTTTATCATTTCTAATGCCTTTATATTCAATTACTTCTAAATTGTACTAGTTGCATAATATTAGATGTGCTTGTTTCCTCGCACTATATATTTCTTCTCTCAAGCAAAAACAAGGAGTTTCAATCGGGATCATAATTTTCATAAAGTGGTTTTATCCCCTAAGGACTGGAACATTACACAAGATCAATTGGTGGCTCAACGGGCTCTATCGTTTGGAGTTGCATTGTAACATAATTTTCCTTCGAGAACTACACAGAAAATAGATTTTTGTCTTTGAGATACTGCACAAAACTAAGTTCCTTGCGTCTCATTTGAGAATAAAAGGAAGCAATTTGAATTTTGAAGAGCAAGGAAAAAAGAAGAGGATTTATCTACCCGTTTTTTAATATTTGCCATGAGATTATTGTTGAACCTTGTTTACTCTATACCAATACTGATTCATTTGTTACATGTTCTCGCAGGTTCTTAGATCCTTTAATCTTTGGTGATTACCCACTCGAAATGTGCCAGATCCTAACATCAAGACTACCAAATTCACAGCAGAGGAGCGGAAAATATTACAAAATACTTTGGATTTTATTGGAATAAATCACTACTCAACATCGTGAAGGACTGCATGTTTTCTTCATGCGAGTTGGATGATGTTGAAGGGAATGCAGTGGTGAAAGACATGTCATACCAGTTGGACCACAAGTAAGCAGCAGTTTTAACAGGAAAAGGAATGAGTCTTTATTTTTGAAATTATGTAAAAAATTGATTTGTTTCTTCTGCCGTAGGCTGGAGTGCATGGTGCTCATGTGGTTCCACTTGGTTTGGAAAAGATTGTTATATACACTATGGAAAGATGCAACAATATGCCTGTGTACACTGTACATCACTGAATTCAAATATAAAAAGGAACGATTTCTCGACTTGTCACAAGGATGCCGCTGGTAGAATCCATCACTTTTGTTGATACATGTTAACAGAAGATAAATAATTATATATGGCACCCTTGTACGTCTAATTTTGTTTCCTTGTATTCTCTCTGTTCTTCACATCCTTGTACATGCACACACACTCAACTAAGAAAAGAAGGTGAAAATACTAGTATGTTTTCTCCTGTGTATTTCTTGTGTGCTCCTTTGCAGGAAAGGGGTTATTTCCTATGGTCTCTCTCTCATAGACAACGGCCTCTTTTCTCGATTGACTTTGAAACACAGGAAATTACGAACTCCTAAACTATCTGCACAACAGAATGGTACAAGAAGTTTTACTGAAAGAACCCCCAGCAACATGAAATCTGAGGTTGAACTTTCCAAGTAAACGTGGGAATTCTTGGGATTTTTCTCATAGTTTTTTGTCGTTTCAATGAAAAAAGCAACATTAGAATTGTTGGCTTCTGGTATTGGTATCGGTGTTGGTGTATGTACACAGCAGAAATGTTGTTGTGTAGTAAGATACAGGATTTATGTGATCATTGTCAACCTATGGAACGAGCCTTTCTGCAAGTTATGATGGGTCGTTCTCGGAAAGAACACACAAAAACTGCCGATTATATAGCAGAAAAGATCACTAGGAGGCCCATTGTCCCATATTCATCTACCTGTCCTCCTCTATCAGTTGAATTCTCTTAAATCGTATTATTCAACTGGTTCTCTACTTCTGATTCATAATTAACCAACACATCAAACCGAACGGTCTCATATTTTGTTCCAAACAAATATAACACCATGGGTAGCAACTATGATTCTTTTAGCAACTCAGATTCATTTACTTAATGTAATAATGTTCATGTCTCCATAGATTGCTTAGTAACTCCACAATCTAATACCACCAAGTCCTTCCCTGTTTGCAACCATGGTTATTTCAGACAGACACTAGAACAACAGCAACAACAACTAACTATATTTTCTTCACCAAGTCTGCCTTCCATTTGGAAGGAGCCGCCAAATGGATATGGATTGAGATGCATAGTGTCCAAAGTTTCCACAAACATAACATTTTCCTTCTCTTTATTGAAGAGACTAGAATACACCAAACCATCTGATAAATAACTTTTTGATTTATGCTCCATGTTTACAAACCCAAAAAATAGTAGTAAATTTCGGAGCTTATTTCCAAGTTATGGTACATCTGGCTACACAAATAGCATTATTTCTATAACATACATCACCTGGGCGCATCCAGTAGTAGATAATGAGAATGTAAAATATAACAACTAACCAACAGGAAGAGTATACAGGATCTCTGGTTTCACAATGCCGACCAAAGGCAAGGTAATCGACGAGAAAAATATGATGTAATAACAAGGCCGCCTTGTGGGTTCTCTCCTTGAAAATCTATGTGGCTTGCACATCAGTCAATCTTCACATTGGAGTAAAGAAGGGTGTCCCTCGTAAGCGGCATATTAAGTAAGAAGTACACCTATAAGACCAAAGCTATCACATGTCAATGTCTATGCATGAAGTAAAAGCTATGGAACTTCAACAGAATTCATTAAGGTAAGTGAAACTTTTTCTTTATTTAAAAAATAAAAAAAAAGTGCACTGCTGGTTATTAATAAGCTAAGATTGAGTAAATCTTATAAAGGAACAAAACTTTGATAAATACGGAAATTTTCCTCAACCGAGTTCTTTTCTTTTCATATGGTTAAATGGATCAGCAACACAGAATCTTGGACATGTATACACGTGTCCAAGTAGGAACGCAGCATGCATGACCATGCCCCCAATGTGAAGTGTGAATATACAGTTTTCATGCGTTAAAAACAAAAGGTTTTATAAATGAAAAGCTACCAACTGCTTCCTGCCAATTCAAATTCTCTCAACTCTGATCCAAAGCTGAAGGAGATTATAAACAGTTGAATAGCTCCAAATCTTTCAATCACCGATTTAAAAGAGAGAGAGATCATATAATCATTCCATTTCCCATATACAGGGATCTACTACTGCTGGCTTATGGTATATAACTTGGACAATAAAGAGGTAAACAGCTATATATTAAACAGATTGAAAGGCTTCAATGCCGCAGCCATTCTGAAAAAAGAATTACTCGGTAACTGTAACTTCAACATTCAGAACATGAAAAACAATTAGTAACTTCTCAATTTGTCTTCGCCAACTATGTCCTCTATACAAGCCCCTATTAAGAATCTAAGTTCCCTTTTTCAACAAATAAAGAAATTCAAATTCACAGTTTATACCGACCCATCAAAGAGACTGATCTTTCTATTCCTTATATGATGGCATCAAAAGAAAAGAAAACATAGTGAAGTATTACCAAAGTTCTAATTCTTATGAAATTCCAGGAGGGGCCATGCACTCTCTCATTCTCTTTCTAATATGGAGTCCTCTGATAATGATAAGAAAACATCTGTTGAATCCGAAATGAAGATCAAGCCTTTTTTAACACTACAACCTCTCACTTTCTTGGTTAAGCTCTTATTTTTCTACAGTTTCAGGTTTGCTAAGTGAACTTTCCTATTTAGTTTCATGCGGAGTCTATTGAAATGAGTGTGAAGAACAAAAAATATGAACACCAGACGGAGATTCCGTCTCATAGGGATCTCCAAAAGTTATGATTTCCGTGTCTCCCTTTTTTCTACGAAAAGCTCCGGCTCAATTTAGAATTCCCTCCACTTTTGTCCAAAACAGCTCTTTTTCTAGCACAACAGAAAACTGTAATCACTTGAGCTAGATTAGTTTTTCAACTACCAGCCTATTCAAAACAATTATACTGCCACTTAAGCTTCCCAATTAATGGGCCCTATCAGAATATAGTTAAAATCCCTCATTATGGACCAAAGAAACCAAACTGTTCAGCACTTAGCATAGCCATATGAAATGTCAATGTAACAGTGATCGAAATGCAGTGATCAGTTCACATTCATCTTTTTGGTAAGTTGCCTCTGTTAAAATTAGTATTACAAAGAAGCTATATACAGAAAACCCTGGATATGGAGTTTTGACACTTCACTACCTCGATTGCTTAATTGAACATTTTGTCAAGAACAAATTGTTAAAGGAACAAGAACAATTCCCCTTTTTTTCCATTCAAAGAGCTCCTGGCAACTACCAGCATCAAAAGTAATTGGTTCAACATTTAGTTGTACGATCCCCAGCCAATATGGAGAAAGAATGGGCAATTTATCCTGTCATTAACTTTGTCAATTCCAAGTCCCCCAAGTAGCAACTGTGAAGTTCTGCTCAGTTTACAAGAAAAAGTGGTGCATGCTATGACGTGGATTCTTCAACTTATTGTTGTAAAAAACATAAGCAAATATTATTTCATGAAATAAGTAGTTCACTTTCTGCAGTACTTGTTCCTACTTAAGGACAAAGCTTACAAATAGAAGCAGCCTTCAGAAAGGAAGAATATAAATTGAAATTTATAACACAAAGATGACCAAAAGAGAAAAAACTTAGCATTATACATATAAGTATAAACTTGATATTTCCTAGAAAGTAACCTCTCAACTGAAAAACAGACTAGTTACGACATGTCCGTTCACAGGCCTCGTTTATAGGTTCCATCTGTCATTAATTCTGGCTTTCATTTCAGAGGTTATTAACCAACAACATTTGTGCTCTAGTATAAGAAAGATGTCAAAATCATAGAAGAGCCAGACAGCAATGTAGATAGTTAGTTCAGTGAAATGTATACAAAGTTCTGAAAGGTCCTCACCCCAGTGAGAGTAGAGACCAGAAGAATAATGCCCGTTATCCAAGCCAAACTCTGCCTAACCAATATCACCTCTGCAATTATTGTTGCATTAGGTAGTTTTGCTTCTTCTAACCACCGGGATTCGCGAGATGAAAATTTAACATCTATCATTGCTCCCAAGTCTGGATACGATTTGCTGTTTGATAAGAGGACTCCAACAAGTTTGCCTACCACATTGAAACATAAATGAAGTTACGAGAAAGAAAATATTTGCCATAACTACAAGCAATCAATAGTGCCTCTGTAACACTCAGTTTATAAATAGCCTTCAATCTACAAAAGAAACATTGCTGTAAATCTAATATCAGTATAACTTAACAAGAAAATACAAGATAAATGTAAGATATTTTTTAGGAAAATCAATTCAATAATTATAAGATTGATGAGGAACAATCTACAAATCCAGATTTTTTTTTTATCGTGTTATATCAGAATCAAACCCAAAATCCAACACACACTATGTTGAAAACACTACATTGAAGTTTAGCTGTCCAATATAAATCACCTGTGAAGTGGCTGAATGATAAAAAAAAGATTTCATCGGTTTGTCAAATATAAAATGTAAATATTTAGCTCTCAGGACATCCCGTTTAGCCTCTTATTTTACCTCTTCAATTAATATTGTGCGTAAATGAAACTCCATTCAGTAAACCTTGTCGCCTTCCTTACATTTTAGAGTTCTGTCGCAGCATAAATCTTTGGAGCTATTCTCCAGTTGGATGGGTTGGACAGTACGATCAATATCATGTACATTACAGACCATAGGTCGCCATACCACCAACAGGCCTTCTAGCCTATAGATCTTGTTACAGAGTGAGAGAGGGGTTGCCACCAAGTTGAGAATTAGTCCCAAAATTCTCCAATTCAACAACCACATACACAATCTAAAGCACTGACTCTGGGAAGCTCAGACTAACTTAATAAGGTTGACAAATTTCAATGTATTAGAATGTTCAAGCTTCTAACATGACACAAAAATACAACTTTTACCCTGTTCTATAGTATTATTAAGTAGGAGGTGGCACCAATTGCATATATAAGAAAATCGTCTCAAGTGGATGTACAGTTAGGAGCAATAAGGTATCAACTTAAGGTGCTGCTAGAACTAAGGGTAATGAACTTAGATTGGGTCGTAAAGAAGGGTATGGTTTTTGTTAGTGTTATAGTGGACATGGCCCATAACAGAGCTGATGGAGAAAAGGTTCAAATATCCCATGGGAAGCTGGTAAGGCTGACCAGTTTCAATGCATTAGCATGTTCAAACTTCTAACTTGACACAAAACCAAAAATTTGCCCAAATTATTATATAATTAAGAAGGTGCCAATTGAGGACAAGATGAGATAAATTTGTCTTAGGTGGATGTATGGTTAGGAGCAATAAGATATCAGTTAAAGGAGCTGCTAGAAGTAGGACTAGCCTAAAGGAACTCAGATTGAGGTTGTAAAGAAGGGTATCATTTTCGTTAGTGTTATGGAGGACATGGCCCTTAAGAGGCTAAATGGAAAAGAGAAGGATTCAAATAGATGAACTCAAAAAATTGCTATAAAGGCTTTGTTATTGTTGTTGTCGCCGTCATTTATTAACAAACAGCCATTGGAGCAAAAGTCATCATGCATTTTCATAGTGTAATTAAATATTGCACATTGCTACTGCATCAAAAATAGAGTAGTGCATGAGAATTGAATAACGATGCAACAATGGCTTACCTCCATGAGATTTCTGCAGTAGTTCAAATGACTTGGTTAGTGTTGCCTTAAGCAGCTCCATTCCCTGTTGAACAGTGTGCCCTGAACCATATTCCTCTTTCAAGGCCTGGATACATTAATGAAATCAGGATGCCAGTATACTAAATTCCATTCTTAGGCATCACAAATATGAAATGTCAAGCAAATAAAACTAAAATTAACTAAAGCTTGTCAGTTGTATAGAGATACCTCTAACAACATTATACCAAAGGTATTAATTATCTCTGCCTTCTCTCTCTCTCTCCCTCTTCGTCGTATTCTTGTACGAAGAACACATATATAACTAAATGTAAATTGCAATCGTCCAAGAAAACTTAACCACAAGGATACTAATCCTAAGCACTCCATACTTGGAAACCAAGCCCCCAAAAGAAATCCCATAAATTCCAACAGGGTCTCTCCTAAATATTTTGCTTGAAATCAAATGAAAATCAACCCCAAATATTGTTGAAATCGAGCTCCAAAAAGAAACACGAAGATAAACAAAATCCTTCAAATAACTTAATTAAGATCTAATGTTAACTCAGAAAAAGGGTAGGAGATTCTTTTGGACTGTATTAAGGGTTTGAGGAGTCTCGTAAAGTATTTAAGATTCTCCATGGAGAAGAATCCAGAAGAATATTAGGAGCGCAGATAGTAGAAAAGTAGAACTAGTGTCTGAAACTGCCCAATACTTGGTAGACTGCTGTGCTAAAGAATCAAGATAACGTAGAAGTCAAACCTAAAGAGAATAAATACTTGCATTTGAACCAGGACCAGGAGTATCATTCATGATAGAAAACATTTTAAGAAACAACTGAATAGTAAAATTCTGAGATCGAGCTTCAGGGTAGTGCACATGAAAGTTAATGAGAAGCCAGTAATACACTCTTCAACAAACTATTATTAACCTTGAAGAGATGAAGACAACTAATATTAACAGTAAGTAAGAATCGACTGAATAGTTAAACTCTAAGGTCGAGCTTCAACATAGTGAACATGAAAGTTAATGAGAAGCCAGCTATACACTCTTCACCTACTATGATTAACTTTGTAAAGAATGAAACCAACTAATATTAGCAGTAAGTGTAATGCAAATAGAACCCAAAAAAGATGACCACTATGATATGACAAAGTTCCAACTCTTTTAGGATGAAGAAAAAATGGATGTGGAAAGGGCAAAAAGCTAACTTCCAATACACCGTCAGATTCAGGACAACAGCTAATAGTAATAAACTATGAAGAAACAACATAATCACCTCAATGCCTGTGAACTGGCCTATCAATAGTTCTGCAGTGCTCATGCTATTCCCAGCAAAATATTCATTAAACTATACTGCTTTTTTGATATTTTTCACGAGGGCTACTAGACTTAATGCAAAATGACGGTCAGATTCCTGCAATAAAGATGCATGTTAATCGTTAAAGAGAAGAGCACGGTCGATCGAATACATATTGACTGAACCTAAAAGGACCACACGTGATAAAAAAACATCTCTTATGACCTTAATGAGGTTATTTTGTACTTCTAGGCTTCTAGCATTATAACTGTCTCAAGAAATAACTCGACTCAATTATATGAAATTTCCATATGCTCAACATAGAATATGCACATGCACTTGCAGTTCCTATTTCTAACAAAGAATACACAAACACACACATACATGTATATATATATATATAGAGAGAGAGAGAGAGAGAAACCTTAGACATTTGTAAGTTAAAAGAGGAATCACTACTTCGAGAGAAGCTCAGGTTCCAATCAAGAGAATCTGAAGAGCCAATATATGTTCCTTCCAACCACTGTGCCTGCATACAGTGAATCCCTCTTAGTCACCAACTCATTAAATGACCAAGCATAACCAGAGAAGCTAAAACAAATTTATAGTGAAATAACAATTTTACAAGGTCATTGAGTTCTCTCTCAACACAAGCAGCATCACATTTATCACCTGAAAGTCCATCTAGATGAGTAAAGGAAACCTCATCCTCATCTGCATAAGAGGAGAATTGACGCTAATGTATTAACTGCAACAACAATCTAAAAGTAGTAGTATATGACATGAGTGCTCCAAACAGACAGAAGGCGGATTAAAAAACGACTGCAAACCTGTTAGCTGTATACTGGCTGTACTTGAATCAAGAACACTACTACTGAATGTAGTACCAACTTTGTCATTTGAGTAGGCAATAGGAAATAGTGGATCTGCAAAAGTAGAAAGTCCAGATAACCATCATCCACCACATTATTCTCCATGCTGATAGCGATAAAAGTGATCAGCTATGTTGCACAGGCACAGATAGGACACGACGCAGTAAGGACATGGCGACAAGGCATTTATTTGGTGTTTCCTAGAGTACTTTAAAGTGCCCGTGCCTCTGTGGTGTATCTGATACGTCCCATGCAACACGGCTCAGATTTTTGAGTGTTCTAGGTGATCAGTTGATAAAAAAATAGTCAATGTATGAAAATACTGACCGTTAATTCCTACTATTTCCAGTAAGAAAACAGCACGAGGCCTGTCAAATGGATTGGGGAATAGAACCTCATTTAGCTGCAATCAAAAGGCACTAGCATGTCAGGTTTTATCAGCAATATATGTATTTATAAAGAGATATTGGCACATAACCTTGGACGAAGAATCAGCAGAAAGTGAGGCAGGTGGTGCAAAACCTAGTAAAACCGAAATAGTAGCAGCAGTTACATTTGTTGACAGTGGTTTTGCCTGTAAAGGAAGGAAATTGTGTGATTATGTTATGTGTACATACCCGTGAAGAAAGAATATCAACACAAATATGCATAGGATGGAAAATTATCCCAAACGATAATACAGCTTACACTATGTTGTTTAATGAGCGCAACTGGAGTGCTAGCAGAAGGGGAAAATGGTGAAAAGACATCAAACAAACAATAATTGCATCCATTATTAAATAAAAGAAGGGGGTCCAAGTAAGGCTCCCTCTGATGCAGTGTCATAAGAGAGTCAAGATGTACGTATCCTTAGTCCTTTTCCCCATTTTATGTAGAAGTTGTTCCCATTACTCAAACCTGTATCCCTCCGGGATGGCGGCAATCGTCAAGGCTTATTACCATCCTAAGGAATGCTCTAATGCTCCTTGGAACTGACAAGAAATCTATATTTAATATAGTCATAGACACATTCAACTTCTACCTTTTGTTGATTTTGTTGTCATAAACCATCAAACCATGTACTAAATAAGGCTCGATGAAAGTAACAAAAAGTGTTGTGGTACTTTGTCCTTCCCTGAAATGGAACTTGAATGTCTTCTTGCTCCAACATTCAAGTCGATCTATTAGGCCCAACGTGGTTGGTTATATTTCATTTTCTTCATGTTGCACAGATGTGAACATCATATGACAATCAAACATGTGGACAAGGACACCGCATGGATGTTGGTGCGTCCTAGTGTATTACGGTTTTGCAGTGTCTAGGTTGTGTTGGATACGTGTCCGACACGATGTGGCATGGTATACATCACTGGTTTTTGGAGTGTGCACCTCGTTCTTGAGTAAAGTATCACTAAATTCTAATTCTTAAGTAAAATCAAGAATTTAGAAGGGGAAACTAACGGTGTTAAGGTTTTTCGCTAAATATGTGATATTTGGACTTGGGAAAGGATTGTATGTGGAAATAAAGAACCCCATAATCGTATTAATTTTCTCTATAATTAATATAAATATCACTAAATTCTAATTCTTTAGTAATATCATCGTCATCAAGTATAGACTATAATCCGTAATAAGATTTATATGGCTCATATTTTTCTTGGTGTGTAAACTCAATAAACATCAATATCTTCTATACTAATGAATTTCTATTTGGTCATAGAATCCATCATCAAAGTCAATGCATTCAAATATTTTGGTCAGAACAAAGAAAAGACCTAAGGAACAGATAGCTATTGTCAAGTACCAAGGCCTCATATGAGACAACTACTTCAAATAGCATGCTTTAGTGTAAAAAGAAAAAAGAAACAATGTAAATGTTCCCTATTTCTACAATCATGTGTTCACTCGATAATATGTAATGTAACCTTTCCGACGCAATGTATTCGAACAATGAGCTAAGTTACCATCAATATCAACAGATTTATACAGAGTGAAACAAAATTGCAAATGTGATGTGCGAAATTACTTCTCCGTCGACCTCCGATGGGCGGCTGTGGATGAAGGACTGGCCCGGGGCATCGAGGAAGACGACCGAGCCGCTGCTCTCCGCCTGTGGAGAAAACGTCAGATCCAACAAGACCTCGATTGTGGGGAGAAAGGGAGGAGGAGACGAACCCTATATTGGAGAACGAGTAGGGCTGCAAATGAGCCAAGCCGTTTGCGAGCTGCTCGAAGCTCGGCTCGATAAAAGCTCGTTTGAGCTCGGTTCGTTTAGTAAACAAGCTGAGCTCAAGCTTTATTTTTGAGCTCGTTTAATAAACAAGCCAAGTTCAAGCTTAGAAGTACTCGGCTCGATTGAGCTCGCGAGCTGGCTCGTTTATGAGCTTGTGAGCTGACTCGTTTAGAAGCTCGTTAGAAGCTTGTTTAGAAGCTCGTTTGTTCTTGTTTAGAAGCTCGTTTGTTCATATATATATATATATATATATATATATATATATATATATATATATATATATATATATGAACAAATAAATATATATATATATGTGCGTGTATTATATATTTATTTGTTCATATATATATATATATATATGTGTGTGTGTGTGTGTGTGTGTGGAGGGGGGGGGGGGGGGGGGGGGGGAGTGCGTGTATTATATATTTATGTCCTTAATAAGTGATATTAAGGAACCTTTCAAACTTAACTAGCTTGAAATCAAGCTCGTTAAGCTTGAAATCAAGCTTAATGAGCTTCAATTAAAGTTGAGTGACAAGCTTGATTTCAAGCTTATCGAGCTTGTTTATCAAGCTTGAATCAAGCTTCTTTATCAAGCCAAGCTCGAGCTCAAACCAAGCCAAGCTCGAGCTTCAAAATAAAAAACTTATCAAGCTCGAGCTCGAGCTTGAGCTCGAATAATTCTAGTCAAGCCAAGCTCAAGCTTACAAAAGCTCGGCTCGGCTCGGCTCGTTTGCAGCCCTAAGAACGAGCATAGAGAGCACTATGAGAAGATTGAGCTTGATAACCATGGCGTTTGATCGAGAATATAGAGAAATTTAGGGTTTCTGTGGAGAAAATCCCAGATGCCAAGGGGGGAGAGAGACGACAAGCTTTCGTAGATTTGACGGTTCTGATACCCTCAATTATTCTAACTTTTTTCAGTTGGATACCTTAAATTTTAAAATTAGATAAATTATACTATTAATTACTAATTATTTTTAACTTAATATTCTTCCTGTTAATGGGTTGTAGTCTAGTGATAGGAATAGAATCCCGACGCAAAATATGCATATTCGAATTTTTCTTTGATATTTGACAAGCCGAAAAAAATGACACTTCAAAAAAATAAAAAACTAAATACTCTTCGATGAATTATGGGTTATTTTTTTCGTTTTAAAAAAAATAACCAAATAATCTCCTCCTCCTCCTCTTCTCTTTCTCTCTCTCTCTCTCTCCTGTTGTCCCTCAACTGCAAGGTTAAGTTAATATATATATATATATATATATATATATATATATATATATATATATATACTATTAATTACTATAGAGGGACGGTCCAACTGGACTATATGGACATGCAATAGATATCTGAAGAACAATAACTTCTGGATCCAACCGATGGATAACAATTTCTCTGGCACCTTCAAAAATATTTTTAGGCTACGTCCAGTACTCAAGAGTCTAATCAGTTGAGTAGTACATGATGGACGAGACACATCCTTATGGCTAGATCCCTGGCTGCAACACCAGAGCATACTGGATCGGCTGGGATGGCCAACATATGAACTGATTGGCAACAAGGAGGACCTCAATGTACTAATACAGGACGGAGAATGGCGGGTTACAAACAGACAAGTTGGTCGGTGGTTTAATGATGAAATTACAAGTATACAGATTGACAAAGAGGATGTCAGCGACCACTGGACGTGGGATGGAGCGAGCAATGGTGAGTTCAGTAGTAAAGTTGCATATGAGCAATGGTTAGTTCAGTAGTAAAGTTGCATATGGTGAGTTCAGTAGTAAAGTTGGTCGATGGTCTAACTATGAAACTCTGTTTTTCTTTGAAATCCAGTCTATTGTAAATAAGCTTCTTCTAAAGGTTTGTTTCGGATTTAATTTTGAAAATGAAGTATTGTTAAATAAATTATTTATAAATAAACAAAGTTTTTAGATTTAGGATAGGGTTTTGTATACAAAAATTTATAGATCTAGGTTTTGAATACTATTTTTTTTCTAGCTAATTATTTACCCAAAAAATTTGGTTTGAAGAAGACAACCTTGACCTAGCTCCAACCAATATAAACATGCTTGGTCGACTTGCGTTTTGGGTAGAGTTATGCTCGTCTAACTCTCATCAAACATCTCTTACTTTTTATCCGAGATGTTTGTCAGATCGGCCTAGGGGTTGGATTGTCCTATTTGGAGCTAGTTTTAGTTGTCTTGACCCTTATTGTAGGTCAATCATGAAAGGTCACCCACGACCCCGACCTCTGTTAAGATCACGTTGAGCATGAGAATTGCTCTAAGCAGAGGGGTTGCCCAAGTCCGAATTTGATAAGATGCAATAATAAAGCCAAGCGATTTGCATTTTTGATGGACATTTGCTAAAGGCATTATTTATTTCGTCCCAAATGCGTGATTTCGGACGCTACCCAACATTTTATTCCGGCAATGACGATTGAGCAGACTAGGTCCGGTCCGGCCCAGTAACATGAATCCCTAATTATTCGTAAACATTGGGCCCACGTAGCCAGACCCAGCCCACACAGGTTCCACCAGCTCTATTCTTCTACCGATTCTTAAACCCTAAAGTCCCCTCTTTCATTCTCTCTTTCGGAAACCCTACGTTTCCACCAATCTCCCATCCAAAAATCCCTTTCAATCGAAGACGGTGGGATCTCAAAAACAGATTTTCTTAATAATCTTTACTCTCTACTTAGATCTTGGGAGTTCTTCTCTTGGATTTCTCACATTTGTGTATTTTTTTCTTACCAGATTTGGTTCAGTAACGAGCAAAAATGGTTAAGAAGAGCAAAAGTAAGTTTTTTTTCCCGATAAATTTTGCATTAGATTTATATTTTTAGAATAATTTGATGGTCGTGACGAATTATTTGGCTTAAATTTGTCTATTTTTTTGGAGAGAGAGCGAAGTAAGTTTATTGGGGAAAAATTGCACCAGATTCATATTTATACCGTAAATTTCTGGTTACGGTGAATAATTTTGCATAGATTTGGACTTCTTTAGATAGTAAGAGGAAACGTAAGTTTTTTCCCGGAGAAATTATAGCCCAAGCGTCATTGTGGTTGCTTATGTTGTCTTATTTCTATTTGGGGTTCAGAGAGTAAGAGCAAGAGGATTTCTCTTAAAAAGAAGCACAAGATCATAAGGAAGGTGAAGGAGCACCATAAGAAGAAGGCGAAGGAAGCGAAGAAGCTTGGCGTGAACAACAAGCGAAAGGTTGAGAAGGATCCAGGCATCCCCAATGACTGGCCCTTCAAGGAGCAGGAGCTCAAGGCGTTGGAGGCCCGTCGGGCACGGGCCCTGGAGGAGTTGGAGCAGAAGAAGGCTGCTAGAAAAGAGAGGGTAAGCTCTTCTTTCGAACCATACTATTGCATATTTGCATTTATGAGATATAGGGTTAATTAGTTCGGGGTTAATATTGATTTGCGTCCAATTAATTGTTAACGTGGCTTTTAGTGAAATTTGTGTTGAAGTTGCTTAGAGATGGATAGAGTATTTTGGGCTAGATGAGGTTTTTTACTGGAATTATTGATGCCCAAAGGTGGATCGAGTACATGTCCCAACTGCGATAGTTTTCTCTTGTAGTTTCCTCAATGGAATAGTTGGTGATGGTATAAAATATAAGTACAAGAGAGAATCATCTCAATTCTCAGATGGGTTGGGCATGTGCAACATAGAGCAATAGATGCACCACTTAGGAGTAACAATAATTTATTAGTTAAAGAAGTTGCCTAAAGATATTTAGATTATAGAGAAAGATATTGTTTTTGTTAGTGTTACACATGGGATGACCCTCGACACTGATAGCTGGCCCAGACATTTGGGATAAAGAAAGGCATTGTTGCTGTTATGTTATTCAAAATATGGGTAATATCCCATATATTTGAAGAAATCTCAGAACCAAAGAATTTCCTATCATGCTTTTGCTATTATTTATTCATTTTGCAGTATGTAATAAACAATTGGTTTCGGACTATAAAGTTGCTCCCCCTTTATATTTGACATGGTGATTCAAAACGACTATTGATACTGAATATCTTTGAGTTAGACTTATAGGTGAAGAGATGCTTGGGGATTTGATAGCCTGTACTATTTACCTCGACGGTTTACTTTGCCTGCATTTGTATGTAGACGATGTAATATGTTATGTACTAATATTTTTGGTGATTGTCATTCCTTTCACACTTTGGCTTAATGTATCATAGATGAATGCAATTTCCTATATCAAACTGTACCATTTTACCTATTCGCAATACTCTTTATAGTTTAGGGGAACTTGAGGGATCATCCTTGGTAACATGAGCTTAAGTTGCATATCGAAAAGGTAGGTCTAGTTACCCCTTCTCATGCTCATAGCAAAGTTGGCTATGAATTTGGCAACGACATAGAGGGTTGATGTCAGGTCGACAACTAAGCAAATAACTTTGTCAAATCTTTTATGGAGCTTCTTATGCTCAATAGCCGACCCCATTATGAAGATTCAAGGCTTGGGTATGACAGATGACTATTTTTTTTGGTTCCTAAGCTCAAACATATATTTTCATTTCGAATTAAAAAGTGGCTTCTTTTTATTGTGCTGCACTAATTTTTTTGGGAAACGATTCTCATTAGTGTATAATGGATGTGGTATCGCAGGCTAAAAAACGGAAGTTGGGTTTACTGGGGAATGATGACATAGGGCAACTGTCTTCTGCAGCATCTTCCAAAGATCATGAGTTTGCAAATAGAAATACAGAGGAAGACACTTCAGCTGTAGCTAAAGGCCATGGTACCTACTTACATGATTGGAATTCAACTTAATTCTGTTCTTATGTCGTCCTTTTTTTTTTTTTTACCTTTTGGACCTACAAGAAGTACAACATGAGATGGAAGTTTGACAAAAATGTTGAACTTTAACAGATCATTCTGAAAGAACCTTCTACAAGGAACTGGTAAAAGTCATAGAAGCATCAGATGTTATTTTGGAGGTGCTTGATGCACGAGATCCACTTGGTACGCGCTGCATTGATATGGAAAGGATGATATTTAAGTCTGATCCAAATAAACGCCTCGTACTGCTTTTGAACAAGATAGGTAATATGGTTTGATTGTTTAACCTTCATAATTAAGATATCATTTGAAAATTCTTTTTAAGCTTCCCGATGGTGTATATTCTACGTTTGAGTTACATTTAGGCTGGGTTTGGGTTGCTGCTGCTTTTCAGAAACTTGGCAGCAGAGCAGCTTTTGACAGCAGATTGGAGGCTGCATCAAAAGCTGTCCCCAAATTGAACCGACTTTTGGAAAGTTTTTTGATAAGCTGTTACCAAACAGACTTGGACCACTTTCCAAGAAAAATAAGCAGAAGCAGCCTCCAATAAGCAACCCTGAACCCGGCCATAGTATGTGCGTATATGTTGTTTTATGGTGTTGTATAGCACTAATTATGCTAACTTTTACTTGTTGAATTTCACAGACTTGGTACCTCGGGAGGCAGTGGAGAAATGGCTCAATTATCTTAGGGGAGAGCTACCTGTTGTTGCCTTTAAGTGTAGCACCCAAGAGCAAAGGTCAAACTTAGGGTGGAAATCTGCTTCTAAGGCCAACAAAACAAGCAACATTCTGCAAACAAGTGATTGTCTTGGTGCTGAAACTCTCATCAAATTGTTAAAGAACTATTCTAGAAGTCGTGAGGTATTTACGTTATTCATCATCTCTCACTTCCTCAAACTGTTAAATGGTAAAAGTCATTGTAGCAAGTTTGTACATCTCTTTAGAGCAATAAGATTTCATACAGAATGTGAAATAGTACTGTAAATGTATTTTATAATTCATTATTCCACTATAGTTTTTTCACTACAGTTTTTGTATGATATCTTATTGGTCTTCCCTGTTATTGGCTTGTCATATTAAACATTATTTTTCTCCAGTTTGATATGGGCCCATTTTCTATTGTTAGTTTCTTAATTTATGTATGCGCACATTATATATTTTCTTTAGTAGTTTCTCAGTGTATGTGTTTGCTAGCTAGAAACCTAGATGTTGGGTAATCCTGCGTCTTTGACTCATCTAAGCAGTAGGTGTGCCACTATGAACCTTCTTAACAACAAAGAAAAATGCAGTCAGATTAATCTTAACTACAGATCTAAACTGGGTATTGTAAATAACAGACACAGAGAAGTTTGGAGTAGAAAAGAAAAGAAAATAAAAGAATCGTTTAGGCTGTTTTTGTTAGGAAAGGATTAGTAATACTGGTCACGTAAAAACAGGAATCTATGTTTATTGTTTACCCGTTCTATTTTTCTTTCATTTCCTTCCCCCCACTTTCTTTGCAACCAACTAAACTAATTTAACATTCTATATGCCTTAGTCTTCATCATTCACTCACAACAGTTAGGTTAGAGCAAAAAGTCCATGCTTAACGAATATTGCTGTTGGACGACTGTGCTTTCTTATTGTAGCCTTACTTTCTTGGTTATGAATATGTTGTCTTGCACCAAAGTTTGATGCCATCTTTAAGTATTTAGCTGGCGCGCATGAGAAGTCCTAGTTTGTCATTGTGGCAAAATTTTGAACTATCGAGTTTTATCAAAGCTTAATTGGTCACCACTATGTTTAAAAGTAAAATAAAATCATTTCACAT
Organism: Iris pallida; assembly: GCA_029216955.1. Classification (NCBI taxonomy): domain Eukaryota; kingdom Viridiplantae; phylum Streptophyta; class Magnoliopsida; order Asparagales; family Iridaceae; genus Iris; species Iris pallida. The sequence continues at coordinate 595,557 of JANAVB010045019.1, forward strand.
ATCCACACTATTAGTTAATTTTTGTCTCTTTCATTTCAAGGTTTAGTTAATTAGCACTGAGGTTGCCATTTTTATTAGGCACTCTATTGTATGAATTACCTTTTTCTATCATGTGTTGCAATTCAGGCACTAAGATGTTTATCTACTTGTTTTGTTATTTTGGCAGCTTAAAGTGTCAGTTACTGTGGGGATTGTTGGACTTCCTAATGTTGGTAAGAGTAGCCTGATAAATAGCTTGAAGAGATCTCATGTAGTCAACGTTGGTGCTACTCCGGGTCTTACAAGATCGATGCAAGAAATTCACTTGGATAAGCATGTTAAGCTACTGGACTGCCCTGGAGTTGTGATGGTCAAGTCTGGTGACAGTGGTGCATCTATAGTCCTCCGCAACTGCAAAAGAATTGAGAAGCTAGATGATCCAATCAGTCCAGGTACCTTTACTAGTATCCATTGTTTGTGTTTCTTCATGAAAGGATTCTTTCTAGTTAATGTTGTTGCTTGACATTACTGAGTATAGGAACTGAAATTTGGATGTAATTTTTCAATCATTGCTGGTTTAGAATTACTTCTCTGATTTTGAGTAAAGTATTACAATGAATTTATTTGCGAATGACTTCAAAGTTCAAACTACATGGTTTGTCAATGTGGATTTATGCATCTCTTAGCCACTGGAGAAATTTAGATGGCTGATGGGATTTGCTATTTCCATTGGTTGCTCTGTGAGCTAGATATCAATGCTAGGCTAAATTCTATAAATTTCACAGTTAATCTTTCTCAAACAGTTGATGTTAATTTGTTGCATAATGAACCCTTGCAGTGAAGGAGATCCTCAAGCTTTGTCCCGCTGAGAAGCTAATATCACTTTATAAGTTGCCCAGCTTTAGTACAGTTGATGATTTTCTTCAGAAAGTGGGTACTATCAGGGGCAAGCTGAAAAAGGGAGGCATAGTGGACACTGAAGCTGCCGCTAGAATAGTGTTGCATGACTGGAATGAGGGTATGTCTTGATATTTATATTAATTGCAATCATAATTGCAAAAGTGGCTGATTGATTTTGATATTTTCAGGTAAGATCCCATATTACACATTGCCTCCTAATAGGGAGCAAGTTGATTTGGAGACTACTATTGTGTCAGAATTTGGCAAAGAATTTAACATTGATGAAGTTTACAAGACTGAGTCTTCATTCATTGGTGGCCTGTCATCTGTTGAAGATTTTCGTCATGTTGAGGTGCCTCCAGGCAACCCTCTAAATTTTGATGAGCAGATGCTAGAGGAGGTATGTTATTTCTTCCTATTGTATTTTATAGGGCCACTGTTGTGTATCCCCTCTCTACTAAAGTATTGATTTTCTCATATCTTTATGGTGGAGTGGGTTCAAGAATCCAGACTGGATATGTCCTTGTGAATGTCGTTTGGACATATATCCACTGCTTTTTGGCACCCTATCATAATCAAGCATGTTAATCTTTTTATATTGCTGCTTGTGCATGTCCTGACAATTTGCAACAAGCCAATATGCCACGAATGTATTTGTCAGATTGAAGCTTATTTACTGCTTTTTCATGCATGACATAATGCCATCAAAATGTGAGAAGACCTGCTATCATTGTTCTGAGTCCCATTAGCGCACCTATTCTAGTTGTTGAAGTTCACTTGCATTCCAGCAAAATCTCGATGAGTGTTCTGATGGGGATCATGGGATATATCATATACCTTTCCAGAAAGGTGTGCTATTTTATAGAACTCTAACTAGCCCGGTTAATGGATAACATCTTTCTGGTGCTTAAAGAGAAGCTTACCATCTTAGGTCAACTGATATAGGATGTCTCCGGCGGTATTTTGTCCACTAGGATAGCTAAATGGATTAATGGTAAACGTCAATAGGTTTTGATAGCTAACTTTTTGGAATATACTCGTGATGCCTTTTATTCAAGAGAAAATGACATTGTATTTTTTTCCTCTAAAGGTACCTTTTGTTTTTGACCAAGTTATATGAACTGCCAAAATTTCAGGATAATACAGAGCAGAAAGAAGTAGACCAGATGGACGAACCCATGGCTTGTGATGGCAAGGACCCTGTTGAAACAAAAACCAGCATCAGTCATAGACAGAACGATAAATTATATTCCGCCGAGGGAATTCTAGATCCCCGCAAAAGGAGAGCAGAGAAAAAACAGAGGAAGGTGCAGAAACTCGACCTGAATAATATTATGGATGATGATTATGATTTCAAGGTGGACTACCAGATGAAAGATGGGGCCTTCGATGCCATTGCAACTGGCGAGGCAAATGATGGAGAGGAGGAAGCAAAAGAGGAGGTTTCGATGTCTGGAGTGGAGGTGGATGCCTGAACCAGTAGAAGAAATTGTTAACTATGTATTTCCTTACGATGTTGATGCTCTGGACACCGTTCAGATTCTTCAGTCATAACAATATCAATTTTGTGTTGCGAACTAAGGTCATAAAAATGTCATTTTCATATTTTCGTTAATGGTTGCGGAATCAATTTGCATTAGTAGTCATGCCTTCTGCGTAACCTAGCACTTGGCCACTTGCTTGTTATGTTATGCAGTTGATGTATTTATACTGTATGGTCTGTTTTTTGGTGGTGGTTGCATGCCACTTCATACCAAGGTTGTGAGAAAAGTGCTAAACGCCAGGCACCGACTGGCATCTAACCTGTCTGTCTAGGTGGCTGTCTAATCTAAGGTGGTTCAAAAAGAGAGTCAGAAAAGTTTGCTGAAAATTGTAGAAAAAATTCATAGAACTCCAAAACATGCATATTCGGACGCCTAGGGGGGCATTGCGTGGATACTAGACGTCTAGCGCCTAGGTGGCCACCGAGACCGCTTCTTAGAATAGGGCTTCATACTAATGGTGAAGTTGCAAGCTGAAGGCATCTCTTGTGTAATTGGCCTACTGTTTATGTAGGCTATCGTGAAATCCTGACTTGTGATCCATTTCTTCGTCATTCAGCACTATTGATGGCCACATTCATAAATTAGTTGATCAAACATGGTGGAACTTTACTTTTAGTAAGGCTTGGTTTAGGACTCTTCTGCTTTTTAAAAAGTGGTTGCAGTAGCAGCTTTCGACATCTAAGTGAGAGGTGGTGGTGCTTGTTACTAATCAGATTAGATAGCTGTCAAAAGCGAACCAATATATTTTTTTTCATGGTTTTAACTAATCAGATTGCTGTCTACAGCTGTGGGAAAAAAATTTAAAAAAAATTGGGGTGAGAGAGGCTCGAACTCTCGACCTCAGGATAACTCAGACTGCTATGAGACCTACGCGCTAGCCAACTGCGCCACCACCCCGTTGCTGTTTATTACTATTATTGTTTCTAAACAATCAGTATCGTAAATTTGGAGGAAAGAAGGAAGAATGATGGGACTGGAGGACTGGCCTCCCCCCCCCCCCCCCCCCCCCAATGCTTTAAAAAATTAGTTAATTCAACTCTCAGGAATCATTTCTCTCTTCAAATATATTACGGCGGTGCTACATGGCCCGCCTGCGGGCTAGCCCGCGGCCACGCGATGCTCCCCCATTGGCAGGACGCCGGCATGGGCCTCACACGAATGGGGGGGGGGAGCGGCCACGCGACGCTCCCCCATTGGCAGGGCGCCGACATGGGCCCCACACGAATAGGGGGGAGCCAATGGGGGAGTGCCACGCCGGCGTGCGGGCTAGTCCGCCGGCGGGCCAAATATCATTTTCGAATATATTATTGGTCAAAAAAGAAATGAAAATTTTCCATTGATTGATTGATGCATGCATGTGTACGCATGCAATCCATCCTTCCTTTTCTTGGTACCATATAAAAGTTGGTGGTGGACCTTCAATTGAATTGGAGGCCCTCCATCGTCACAAGCCAAGCCACCTCCGGATGGATAATTGGAGGTCCTCGTCAAGGATGGACAACACCTATTGCAAATTAGGCTTAGTTAATCAAATTAATTTGTCCCCACTAATATAATACTGAATCTAAGCTAATTTTTGATTTATTGTCGGCAGCTGCATGAGAGTTTGCAATCTGTCAAACTCTTACGGACAAACGTCCCAACTTCAGCTGCTGAGCATCAGAAGGAGATATCACCATCGATCAGTAAAGGGAATAGTTTGCCGGCTAATTCCTCCGTCATTCAATCTAATTTAACCTTCAATAAATGGATTTGATTGACCTATAATATATATATATATATATATATATATATATATATATATATATATATATATATTCGATTCCATTTGTCGCGATGCATGTATAGAATTAACTATGATAGCACAATAGATCGAATGAGAATTCTTTCTTTCTTACTCTCTCACAAATTAAGAATTAGAATATTACAAAGAAAGAATATGTCAGGTATATTACACTATCAATAAGTATCAACCTACGAAAACTCTAATTGGACCGCCGGAGGGGGACCGCGCGCGGCTGTGCCCGCGTCAACGTGTCCCCCTCCAATTCGTCCCCCTGCTATTTTGGGACCCATCCCCAAAAATCTGGTCAATAACGATCCGACATCTGACGTGCGGGTCAGGATCGCGGTTACAAACCGCGGTCCATGTAGCATCTATCCATCTACTATAGCTAGAGATCGAATGAGAATAAAGTAGAAGAGGTCTACTGTCATCTTTTCAAGTCTTCTTACATTACATAATGTCACATGCATATTCCAGAAACAAGCTAGCACCATGATTGGTTTAGAACTATTTTGTTCTTAACAATAGAAAATTGCATAATATTCACCCAAGTCCTAGTCATCCTTCTTTCTAGTGGCTGCTGTTGTTGCCTCACCCTCACCCTCACCCTCACCCTCACCCTCACCCACACCCTCACCCCCACCCCGTTGGGCGGCCCCCTTCCCATGATAACTTGATTTTCTGATGATTTTAGAAATGGAAAATTTTCTACAAAATAAGAAATTGGAAATATTGAATGTAGGAGAAGAATTTTTAAAAAAATCTCAATAAAGCCAGTCAATCTGGCATAATTTTTAATTTAACAGTATCGATACATACAATTTTTTTTTTCCGTGTCAACATTGGATTACAACGAGATCTACGACGTTGGATTCGTAACAGCGAACTACCTATATAAGAATATTTTTCAACGAGTTCTGTGACACTTTTACTGAGCGTCACTCACATACCTTACAGGTGACGTCTGAAAAAGTATCGCAGAACTCTTTAGAAATACCCTCACATTGATAGTTCGACGATGCGATCAAACGATGTAACTTTCGTCGCAATTGGAGATCCGCATTGATAGATGTAATAAGTATTGTTACGGTCAAATTGAAAATAAATTTATATACAAATTATATATAAAAAAATTTATGTGCAGGAAAAAGCATACAAAAATTATATCTCATATATTTTGCCAGTTACATGTAACTGGCAAAATATATGAGATATAATTTTTGTGTACTTTTTTTTTTGCACATAATTCTTTTATCAAATTATGCCAGTGCGTCTAGCAAAAATTGTGCAATTAAAATTTTGTCAAATCGACTCGAGAAAGGTATTCTTATTGAAAAAATTTCCAAAGTTCTTTTCCTACCACAAATATCTCCAAAATTCATTATTTTGTAGATTTTTTTTTGTTTTGTTTAGAAAACTCATTGACTTGAGAAACTTGTTAAAACTACATTAAAATTAGGGGACTTATAAACAAAAAGTCCTCTTGTTTGAGGTGTACAATTGATTTTACAAAAGTACTGTATAAAACAAACTTATTTCATATATAACATAATAAAAAAATTAATATACAGAGAATAAAATTGTGAAAACGTTTGACATAAAAATATCATATGATAACAAATGCTTAATTGTAAATGCTTAGTAGGTGTTTTGAAATCAAACTTGATCTATTCAATCTCAGCAATCAAACAGTACCTACAACAGTAACATAAGTATTCGTTATTAACCGACCTAAATTTTTACAATTCTAACCGAGAGTTTGACAGTTGACAGACTGTTATAGAAGCTTAGTAAACGGTTAATAGATCTTTGTTAGAGCATCCACAGTGGGAAAGATTTCAAGCGCTACATTTTAAGTTTAGTTAAAATTGTAGCACTTGAAGGATGCAGTGGACACTTGTTCACACTTGAAAAATGGTAGAAAGCTAGAAGACACTCCAAATTTGAAGCGTCTTGTAGCTCCGCTACAGCAAATTGTGGGCCCACCGAAACCAACTGCACGCCCTCTCTTTCCTCTTGTTCTCTCGGATTTTTTTCCCAGCCCTCTCTCTTTCCTTTCCCTCTACTCTTCCCAAGCCACCAAGAACACATCCATCTCCCTCTTGTTCTCTCGGATTAATTTTTATGGACATGGTCAAAGGGTGTTCAAAGAAAACAATGGTTTGGAAGGAACAGTTGAGTATGCTAGCCATGGAAGAAGAAATAGGAATCTAATTTTGCTTTGTCGTCGTCAATAGTATATTGACTAGAGCAGCAACATGAAACGCATGCTACAGAGAATGCATGCAAAGGCAAAAGCCGGAGGGAATTTTATTTGGAATATACCATTCGGGAGTAGAAAAGGAAAAAATTTTGGAGGAATTTTTTTTACCGAATATGAAGAAAAATAAAGAGAGAAAAGAGGAAGAGAAAATAGTATTTGGAGTATTTATTTGGAGTGTGCCATTGTGTGTCAATAACAAGGGGACACTCCAAACTTAATAATTGGAGTATGGTTTGGAGTATGGTTTGGAGTGTTCCCATTGTGGATGCTCTTATAATCTAGAGTCGTCAGTCGCATGTGACGACTATGAGTATGGCCAATCAAATTTTGTAAATAAATATGGAAAAAAAAAAAAGAGGAAGAGCAAAATCAGAACTAGTAAGGGTCGATGTGAAAAACGTGATTGTTAAAGCGTGGACTACTACAGAACCGAACGCGCAGTGGAAGGAGAAGAAGAAGGAAGAAGAAAAAGTTGACGACTTTCTGTCACTGGCGGCGAACGCCGGTCTCCCAAAACTACCTCAAATTCGCCATCCGATCAATCTAGGTTTTCCCAATTCCCCATTCTTCATTATCTCCGATCTTCACTTCCGATTGGTCCCGATCGAGATCTAGGGGGGTTTGGAGGAGTTTTGATGGGTTCGGATTCGAACTAGGACTAAGTTTTAGGGTTTTTTGTTTAGTGGCAGCGATGGTGGGCGGGCACCTCTTCCACTTCCGGAAGCATTCCTGGCCGGCCGACGAGTACGTCGGCAGGACTACTCTCCAGTTGGTGAGCCCCTTCTTCTATGGATTTGACTAAAGCATGTGTTTTTCTTCTAAGGATTTCTATGATTTTATTGTTCTATATTATTAACAAAGCACCAAAACCCACCAAAAAGATCAAGTTTTGACAAGGTGATCATTATTATTTTATTTTTTAGAGATTAAAAAAAAATTCTATTTTTTAGGTTTTTTTTTATGCTTACTGAGGTCTTTATGGCTGCAAAGTATATATTCTTCACGGAAAATTGTATATAATGGTGATGGATTGTAAAAAAAGAAGATTTTTTTTTCTTCTTAAAACTTGAATTTTCATTTGATTTGTGTGATTATATCAAATAACAAATTGTTGTATTTTGATTGAACGGAATGACTATGGACCCCTTCCCTTTTTTGACCTTGTGAAGGTTCTAACTTATGTTAATCTTTTGTGCAGTTGGATTTTGATGGTGGCGCGCCACCTGAGCACGCATGGAGGAGGAGGCTGAATAGCCATGCTAATAAACTGAAGGAGTTTAGTGTGACATTCATGGAGGCCATTCAGATGGTATTGTTGAATCCCTTAACTGAGGAATATCTTCTAATAAACCGAAGAACAACCTCTAATTTATGTTGCACAGACACAGATACAACAACATGGAACAGATATGGACTTTTGTCATGTCTGTATATGTTTTACTGTGTTTGTTGGATTTATAGCAGATATGGACATTGCACAAATTTTGGAATGCTTCCTAGCTTATTATAAACAGTTAGGCTAATTGCTGATATTTGTTTTTGGTTGGAATGCAGATGACCCTTGGTCTTCGACTTTGGTCATATGTTCGAGAAGAAGCGTCTCACGGGAGGGTAAGCAACTTTTTTCTCGATTTTCTTCTTGTAGCTGATGGTCTGTTAATTAAAATATGGAACGTATAGTTGTAGCTAAGTGACATATTTAACTAGACTGGCATATTGCATCAACAAATGCTATTTTCTGTATGGACTCGACCTTACAGATATTTATATGCAGAAAGCACCAATTGATCCTTTTACCCGAGAGAGTTGTAAGCCCTCAGCATCCCAAGGTGTCCCACTTGGAGGAATGGGGTATGTAGATATATGAAATAAATGTATTGAAAATTCACTTTTAGCAATAACTAATTATTTAACGAAACTCTTGCAGAAGCGGAAGCATATCACGAGGTTTTAGGGGGGAGTTTAATCATTGGCAGATTCTTCCAGGGTTATGTGAAATGTCACCCGTGATGGAAAATCAGTTCTCGGTAAAAGTTTCTGCCTTTATGTCGTTCTACTAGCTCATTATATAAGTTTGACACCTTATTTACCTCATATCTACTGGATAATCTATGTGCCCGTATGCTTGAATCTAAGTTGATACCCTTCAGTTTTATTCTTACTTTCTTGCATGTTACAGAATCGTATGTTTCCTGATTTATCCTTACAAGAATTATTTCTAGATGCCAAGATAGAGAGAGATATAGCTTGGGCTAAGGCTGCATACGTCTTGAGTCTCCCTTGACCCTCCCTTGACCCTGCATTAGGTTTAGCATCGTGGCACTAGGGCACCCTTTCGTTAAATTACTATTGTCACATATATTTTTTATGCTTAATCTTCAAGAGAAACTTCTGTACATTGTATCTTCTATAGACTTGCATGTAACTTTGGCAGTCATGTATTATTATACACAATGTGAATACTCAAACATAAATGTTTGGTTTTAGTTCAAAATGATTAATGTGTATAAAATAGCTTCTATCTAAAATCATTTTAAAGAGAGTTCAAAAACATATTTATTCTTAAGCGGAGGGAGAAATGCACTAGAGTACTGATGCTTGCCTTGCACATGAATATGCATATGGTAATGTTCCTCTATTACCAAAAACAGGTCATTTATGGATATAAAATTGCCATGCAAATCCAGTAGTGTTTTTTCACTATACAAGGATAAAGATCAACTGTGTGTCCATTCTTTTTAGTAAGATATATTTCTGGCATCCGAATCTTGGAGGGTTGATGTCAGGTTGACAATCATTCATAAAACTTCGTCAACTCTTTTTAGGAGATCTCATGCTCCATAGCGGATCCTGATTTTGATGAGTGAAGACTTGGATGATGATGACGACGACGACGTCGATGACGATGAAATGAACTCTTAAAAACCTAGCAATGCCCAAAAGTCATAGAGGTGATGTTGCAATTGCCCCGTCAGGTCACCATATCTCAAATCTGACCTGACTGAATGCCGAGTTCTGAGTTTCCATCCTGTGCATCCACAAACCCAAATCTATCTGATGTCGGGTTCATATTGCCCGGTGAACCACGAAAAGTTCAAAAGAGAGTCAATGAATTTTCTAATTTATTGCTCTGGAGAATGAAGCATGACATAAAAGATTCCTTCTGGAAGAACTTCAACATTTCTGGAAGTTGTTAGAGTTTGGACGAGAAACCTGGGTACAGACTAATGATCCCGCAATAGCCAAAAGCTTTCTGGATTATGTGCATGAAAGAAGTATTGAAGAATTACCGACACCAAACTGACTTGTTCTTCTATGCTTGGAAAACCTCTCTTTGATCACAACACTTTGCTTTGAAAGATTTCTTTGGGGTCCCATATCTGATTATGTTCGTATATTTCTTACCTAGTAGTTATGAGATAATCCGTGGTAAGGCAGTGTTTTTCATCTGGGGGACTGCTAATGGTCGGGGGTAAAAGTCTCTTACCAATAGGCCTGTGTTAATCAAACCATGTTAATTTCTGGGCAATGCCAAATGTCCCTTAACCTGAGAGTCCGCCCGTTACCATTTACTGCCTAAATTATCTACTGTAACCAAAGTAAAACTCGGTGTTGGAACGGTTGCTGTTGGTTGGATCATGTCTCGTGCCAAGTCTGATCACAACTATAAGCAAAGACAATTTTTCTTCGAAAACTTTTGTTGAGCATATCATTGAATTTATTTGTTGTCTCCTAGCAGATTCGGTACTAGTGGGGCCAATATAATCAGTATGAACACAAGTCTTCCAAAATGACTTGCCTTGCTGTGCAATTTCTAATTTCTGTTTGGTAATGTTATTATGTTGCTGCTGATTTCTTTATGTATGTTTTCTTTAAAATTATTTACGACAGATAACTGCTACACATGAATGCGAAACACAAAAATTTCACACGTTTCCTGCAATAATCATTTCATGATTTTATCGCTTCCACAATGCAGATTTTCATTTCTCGTGATGGAGGGAACAAAAAGTACTCTTCGGTTTTAGCCCCTGGTCATCATGAAGGAATAAAGTAAGGGTTATTTGTGTACATGTTATGGGTTTTTTATGTTGCATGTTTAGTATTCAATTCATTTATTCATTTTTGTTAAAATATTTCCAATTACAATGCTAGAGTAAAAGATAAAGAGCATGGTAGAAAACAGAAACATATGGGCGGAGAAGGCATCTGTAACCATTTTTATAAAAAAAAAAACCATATATTCTTACCAAACTTTGCATTTGTGCTAGTTGCATTATGAGTATGTGCCAATTATTGACATTTCACACTCAAGTTCTTATCTAAGAATATATGCACCCAAAGATAAGTAGCTGAGAAGTTAAAAATAGGAAGAGTCCCAAGGCATTTTTTTTCGCAAGTAGATAAATTGTTATGATTCAAGTTTTTAGAAACAGATAGTCACGCGTGGAGGTATGCAGATAGATCATTTATGATTTTCTTGTTACTAATTGAAATTGATGTAGATGTAGTTGTGCTGCGAATTGCATGAGGTCGAAGATAGATAATTTAATCCTCTCAGCTTATATCAATATTAAACAACCCTACATCTGCTCGGAACTGCTTGTAGTTGAACTCTTTTGTCTTGCTTAACACGATATCGGAGATTAAGCAAATCTTCTGTATTCAGATTTTTAGCAGTTTTCTGAATAAAGTTTCTCATGTTTATGTTGCATGTCCCAGTATTACCATCATAGATAGTACGCTGACGACTTTCCATGTTTATGGTGCATATCTCAGCAACGTCATAGTAGATCCGTCCGCATAAGGAGTATCTGTGATTGTTCAGTCTAAGGAACCTTATCTTCTAGCCTGCAATGGTTTAGGGAATGCTACAAATAATCCCTTAACTCTGGGCTCATAGACTTTAGAACAAAACAATTTAAGTTAAGATTATCTGCGATTTCAGATATGCTCTTCCATGATGGCTGTAGAAACAATGTGAAAAACTCCCATATTAACACCTTTGCTTGTAGGTGAAATGTATTGAGAGTTACTGTACCTTTTGTTTAAATACACTTGCCAAGAAATATAATCCAAACTTTTTTGCTTGTCATATCGGATGACATAGTTTTACTTCAAATATATGAGCTGACTTAGCCAATTGTTTCTTCTGTTCGATAGCAATGCATTTGGTATTTTCTTTCTTGAAAACTACGAGGCTTTGATAACTTTACTGTTGATTTTTTTAGGAAATTTGGTGACAAAGGCATATCATCATGGGACTGGAACCTCAGTGGTCAACATTCCACATACCATGCTTTATTCCCCAGGGCTTGGACTATATATGATGGTACTGTGTGCCAGTATTATTCTTGAGAATTATGTATTTCTTCTCTTCAGACTGTTTTGTCTAGAGATATGTCTGGGGCTGGGTTTGGTACAGCTTATCGAGGTTGCTGCTGCTTTTTCTTTTTTGAAAAGCAGCAGCGAAGTGTGATTGGTAGAACCAGCTTCTGATTAATTCTTGATAAGCTCATATTTGCTTTTTGACTTCTTTTGAAAGCAGGGGGGAGGCTGCTTTCAAAAGCTGCTTCTGTTTTCTGAAAAGCAGCAGCAATACCAAACACAGCCTAAGAATTCTTTTTAATATACTAAAAATATAATATTATTTTGTATCATTGTCTATTTATAGGTGAACCGGACCCAGAGCTCAAAATTTCATGTCGGCAGATCTCTCCATTTATACCTCATGATTATCGCGAGAGCAGTCTTCCTACATCTGTTTTTGTTTACACTGTATGTATTCTTCAGTTTCCTAGCCAGTGTTTTATTTACTCTCTCTGTGTATGTTTGCATCTCTCTCTCTCTCTCTCTCTCTCTCTCTCTCTCTCTCTCTCTGTGTGTGTGTGTGTGTGTGTGTGTGTGTGTGTGTACGACTGCCCTCCATTATTGCGTGAATTTAGTTGCAGACCAGGTAATATGTAATTTTTTGCAAGATTGACTTTTGATGCATATGGACGTACAACTATGTATCATATTAGCCATTTACTGTCTGTATCATTTCTGGTGTTCATATACTAAGTTACTAGTGAACACTGAACATGCTGCATGTATGTTTGCATTTTGAAGTCTGTCAATCTTTTGTTCCCTGCAATATTATTTTTCGGGAAATACTTCTCAATACGGTTTTAAGGAATTTCCCCTAAATTGTTGTAAACTTTGATGTGATTATCAGTTCATCTGGCGTTTTGGTAAATAATTGTTATATATATTGGTCGAGCTGAATGGAAAAGTGATCTATGTAGCCAGCCACAAATACATGTGATAAAGGCTTTTTTGTTGTTGTTGTAATGAGCAAATATTCATGGAAGAAAACTTCTAATAATTATTTATGTGAATAGTAAAAATGTTTTTTTTCCCCCTACCAATGGAGTTGCGTATTGAATTACTTGTCGTCTGTTGTAGCTGGTGAATACTGGAAGAGAAAGGGCGAAAGTCAGCTTACTCATGACTTGGGCGGTATGTGAAGATCTCTATACACTTCTGTCCCAAATTTATTTCTAAATTGCCATCACATCTTCATTATGGCATTTTGTTTAACTGGTGCAGAATTCCATTGGAGGAGTTTCTCACCTATCTGGAGGCCATACCAACGAGCCATTCATGTTAGTTGTACCTCATTGAAATACTTTGATTCTTAATCAAATTGAGTTGATATTTTAAGCAAGTATGGATTTATTATCTAATATTCCATTTGCAGAGGAGAAGATGGAGTATCTGGGGTGCTTCTACATCACAAGCAAGTTGTCAACCCTTGATTGCTCTATTGTGACGGTTCTTAGAAGATTTTCTTTTAGGTCATCTCTTGCTGTCATGAGTCCACCTTATGGCATATTATTCCCACTCACATTTGCTTCTGTAGACAGAGACCTCGTGATTATATTTGGTTTCTGTCTTGCATACCCTATCTCTAATTTATTGTCATTATGTCCCTTCTTAGTTATGCCATGGTGCTATGTGGATTGTCATCTGTGCCTTAAATTTATGTTTATGCTAATCTTGTTGGAGTGTGATGTATCTGACGGTGTTAGAACATAATGCAGGACTGCTAAAGATAACCCTCCTGTTACTTTTGCTATTGCTGCTTGCGAAACACAAAATGTGAATGTAACAATTTTGCCTAGTTTTGGGCTGACCGGGGAGAATAATATTGCAGCTAGTGAGATGTGGGACATTATGGTGAAGGTAGTTGTTCTCCTTGTATTCTACTTAAAATCTTTTTTGATACTCAACTTCTATGTTGCACCTATTTTCTTTATGGTCATGTCTAATCCAGTACTTCTAATACACTGATATTTTTTTCTTATTTGATTTAATTTTATTGAATTCTAATGGATGTATTTCTAATGCCTCAAGGAGGGAAATTTTGAGCGAAAAAATTTCACTTGTGGCCCAAGTACGCCATCATTGCCAGGAGAAACACTTTGTGCTGCAGTTTCAGCTTCTACCTGGGTAGAACCTCATGGAAGATGCACTGTTGCCTTTGCTTTGGCTTGGTCATCTCCTAAAATCAAGTTCCAGAAGGGTTCTATATATCACAGGTGAATTACTCATCAGTAAGCATATGGTGTAGACTTGATGAGTGCAATTGGCAATGTTCCTAAAATCAACTCATGCATTAAAGCCTCTTCATATACACATTTGCTTGCTCTGGGGTAGTCTTTGTGCAGGTCTGTCTTTGCAATAGATAGACATGTAATAGTGATATGTGCATATTTAATAACAAAGTGAGGGATATTAACTTTTTCCATTGCAGACACTTTTCACCAATAAACCAGTGGAGATCATAGTATCACTGCACAATGCACATGCAAAAATGGATTTGTTGGAGATTATGTGGTGTACATAGACATGTTGCATGTCTCGTGTAGGCATATTTTAAATTCAACAAATTAGTGTTTCTGTTGGAAGGTTCTCTTGGATGTTTGCTTGGACATGGACACAACCATACAACTTGACCCAAGTGGTATCCACGCTGATTTTGCTGTGTCCATATATATTTTGGGTTTCCGTCTTAAATCCAGTCACTGAGTTTACGTGTCCATGCTTTAGTTTCTAGGAATGGACTGTTGATTAAGGTTCCTTAATTGCATGTCTATTTCTGACACTTTAGCTATGGCATTTTTTTTCATACATTATGATCAAGGCACTTCTAGGATCACATTAATTTTGGTTTGTTTCATCGTATTATGAATTGGCGTAGTTGGGAGTCAAATGACTCCAATCTGAATTGCTGGCTTAGTAATGATCCATTTGAAATAGCTAGCGAGGAATTAAAGGTCCATTTTTCTCTTAAAGTTTTGATAAATCTTTGGAGCTGCTTTTAGTTATTTCTTATTTTCTGCAGGAGATACACAAAGTTTTATGGAACTTCTGAAAGATCGGCCACTGATCTGGTTCATGATGCATTAATGAGTACGTGAAAATCCTTTTCTGCTTCTAAATTTTAAATTTGTAATATTTATGCAAAATACTGGTATAGCCTTTATTCTGAACCCTAGTATTTGATACTGTTCTGGAACATCTGTCAGAGTATAAGTGGTGGGAGGAAGAAATTGAGAAATGGCAAAATCCTGTACTAAGGGATGAAAGGCTTCCAGAATGGTAAGGATGCCCCTAAGTTCCTTTCTTGTAGACATAGCGTAATCAGAGAATATCAGGATTTATGCTATTTAAGATTGCATGACTTCAAAAAAATCAGCCTTATACTTCCACATGCACTTATGATTTGTTATGACGATTGCAGGTATAAATTTACTCTCTTTAATGAGCTCTACTTTCTGGTTGCTGGGGGAACAGTATGGACAGGTATGTTATCATTATGTGAATTTAATGTTCAGTTGTTTTACTTACATAATAGGAACATTTTGAGAGTGCGTGATTCCTAGGGTCCTATTTTGTCTATCGATATTTGTCGTATAAGCTTGAGCAGTAGAGTTATACATGGACGTTTGTCATGCTTGTTGGTTTTATAAAGCTCTTTTAAATGTTATCGCCATTGGTTCATTTCAAATGTTAACCTCAATAGTTTTCTTTCGAAACAACAGAATACAATGACCTCTTAAAAACCAATGCAGATGGTGAAGCTCCAATTATTGAAGAGAAAAAAAGTGTTAAAAAGAAGAATAAATCCAGGAAGGGAAAATCTGGATCCACCAAAAATGGCAAGGCAGGTGAAATGGTTGAGCAAAATGCTGCACTAGGGGTGAGAAAAGATGACAATGAAAGTATGTTCCCAACTTCTTTGGTTGGACAAGAGCTGTCAGATTGCGAGAAGGATTATGGCACAGAAAATCAGGATGGTTCTCATCCAGATCCTCTTGGTGATGAGAATGTTGGGAAGTTTTTATACTTGGAAGGGGTGGAATACATCATGTGGAATACGTATGATGTACACTTCTATGCATCTTTTGCTCTTCTTGACCTTTTTCCCAAAATTGAGCTGAGCATCCAGCGGGATTTTGCCAGGGCTGTCTTATACGAGGACAGAAGAAAAGTAAAATTCCTAGCTGATGGTACCTGGGGAATCCGTAAAGTTAGAGGAGCCGTTCCCCATGACCTGGGAACCCATGATCCCTGGAATGAAATGAATGCTTACAATATACATGACACAAGTAGGTGGAAGGATCTGAATCCGAAGTTTGTTCTTCAGGTGTATAGAGATTTTGCAGCTACTGGTGATATGAGCTTTGGAAGAGAAGTCTGGCCTGCGGTTTGTGCTGCTATTGATTACATGGATCAGTTTGATCGTGATGATGATGGCCTCATTGAAAATGATGGATTCCCAGATCAAACATACGATGCTTGGACTGTTCACGGCGTCAGTGCTTATTGTGGTTGCCTCTGGCTTGCATCACTCCAAGCTGCAGCAACAATGGCTCATCGTCTTGGGGATCATGCCTTTGCTGAGAAATGCAGTATTAAATTTTTGAAAGCTAAACAGGCATTTGAATCCAAGCTATGGAACGGTTCATATTTTAACTATGACAGTGGGACAAGCAGCAACAGTATGTCAATTCAGGCGGATCAATTGGCAGGTCAATGGTATGCTGCTTCTTCTGGACTGCCCTCACTTTTTGATGATGGCAAAATTAGAAGCACACTTCAGAAGATATTTGAATTCAATGTGATGAAGGTAAAAGGTGGACGTATGGGAGCTGTCAATGGAATGTACCCAAGTGGAAAGGTCGATGAAACTTGCATGCAGTCGCGAGAAATTTGGACTGGGGTGACGTATGCTGTGGCTGCCAACATGCTTCTTGCTGGGATGGAGCACCAGGCGTTTACTACTGCCGAAGGAATCTTCATTGCAGGCTGGTCAGAAGACGGATATGGGTTAGTAACCCTCTCCCTTTCCTCTCTCTATCATCTTTTCCCATGAGGCTTGCACTCACGTGACTTTTTATAACTTTGGACGCTTTACTTAATTCCCTCTGTTAGATCACAGGTTGATATGTCGTCTTTTCATTCTTTTTCCTAATCGTGATCATCTTAGGTAGGTATGGATCACACAACATGTGTCTAAGAAAACCATAACCACTTCCCTGGCTGCAAGTTTATGCATTGCCCCTTAAACATTGGATCTGATTGTCATTGGGGGAAAACATCATTTTATTGTTCATATGTGGTATCCTTTCTGCTGGGCCATGATTGGCAGCATAACCTTCGTCTTACGGCTACAACATTGACCTTTGTTTTTGCAAAACTATTGTATTATATAATTTGAATGTCCATTATCTTGGCTTGCCAGCCATTATTAGCTACCTAGGTTGCATGGACAATAACATGGATACAGATCCAGACTATGGCAATTTTTAGAATGTGGATCTGACTGTTCACAGGTATATAGCTGTGAACGGTCACTTAAAACCTGAAAGAACTATAGAGCTCTCTCCTAAATTTTTTTTTCTTTCTTTTTGTTAAATCTTTATCAAGAAAGGATAGAAAATCTCTCCCTAATTTCTGTCCAAATGCATAGAAAGTCTGTGGCTGCCAAGTGCCAACAAAATGGTTAGGATGAGATTCCTCTTATCTTGTGAATATTTAATTGGAGGAAATTAGGAAAATCCCATTGAGAATCTTGTGAATGTTGGCATGTCAATTTATTAAGCCTGCATAGCTCTTGAATATTTAGCTGGTTTAGCCTTCGAAATTGCATAGTTACTACCTATGCCTGTTTTGCTATAATCTGACGCTTTCTATTGTCCATTACTTTACGATATGGCTATGGTACCAGTTTATTGATGTAACTAAATATCTTTGCATTATCCTTGCGCTGATTAGTCCTTGAGTTTCCTAGAGAGCTGAAATGTTGGTTCCTGCCGGATGCAGGTATTGGTTCCAGACACCCGAAGGATGGACAACCGATGGGCACTACCGCTCCTTGATGTACATGCGCCCACTTTCCATCTGGGCGATGCAGTGGGCATTGTCACCTCCAAAGGCTATTCTTGATGCTCCCAAAGTAAATGTGATGGAGAGGGTCTACATATCCCCGTTCACCATTAGAGCTCTCAATGAGAATGGAGTTCGGAAGATCCCACCCAAAAGCAGTTGTTTCAGTAGTGTCGTCTTCCACTGTGACTGCTGACTCGGGTAGTAGTTATTCACATTGTATAGAGTAGGCATTTCTGAGCTTTCCCAATCCTGGAGAAGAGGCAGGGGTCGGGAGGGATTTTTTTTTTTTTTTTCATGAGAGCCATAGAACAAAACCTGGAAGTTATAGAATAGGCCAGTTATCAGTCATAAATGACATGATCCATTAAGAACCTTCACTATGTATCACTTGAACTGTACAGTAGCATTCTGTCCGTTAATGCTCAGTTGCAGTCATTCTGTTCACATTTTTAAATTTATTGCACCTTGGTCCTTGAGAAAATTATCTCTGCATGTTTGCACCTGCAAAGCTATTGAAATAAGAATATCTATAATATTGATGTTGAATCTCAGAATAGACGGGTTTTCTTAATGTCCCATATCGGATGTGTGGAGAGAGCTTGTTAGGTCTATAATACGATAGTTGATACTCTTTAGTAGAGTGGGGTTTATGTTTATTCTTTGACATGGTAGCGGTCTAGAGACTAGGTACTAAGTAAGACTCTGCTCTGATACTATGTTAAGATATAAATATATATATCTTACTTTTACAATTCATATTCAGGTCCTCTGTCACTATGAAACCTTTTAATCTTTCGATTAAATTGGTTTTCAATTTCAGCGATAAATTTTTTAAACATGTCAATTGCTTCACTTTTATGCCTCAACATATATACATAAGTATAGCCAAAATAATTATCTATAAAAGTCATAAAATATCTTTTTACCATTTCTTGTTATTATACAATCAAATTCAGACAAATCAAAATGAATTAAATATAACGGTTCTGACTCTCTAATAACATATTTATTAGGGGTGTTATTAAATGCACCATTGCTTTCATTCTCTTTATCCCCTTCTTATTTTTAGGAGCTCTGACCAAATTTATATATTTTTTCCCAAAAATTAAACTATCAGTTTATCCCCACAACTATTTTAAAAAAAAAAAAACTAAAACTTTTTTTAAAAACTTTTGATTAAATATCTAATCAATTTTTTTAGAGAACTGGACCATTGTCTATAGTCTTTCTTTCATAAAAAAAAAATCTTAAACCTTCTCTTCATCATATTTCATTAGTAAAAAAAAAAAAAAAAAAACTCTGCTCAAGATTCAAAGTCTAAGAATTATAATCTATAATATAAAGCACAGTGGATTTTTGGTCCGACCCATGTGCTTTGGTTCAACGATGATGAAAGGACTAAATCGTCCCTTTCTCTATAAGAGAGGAGCAGGTCATATTTTGGATACGGAGCAACCGGTTGCTCCAACGGCACCCCCGCCTCCAGATCCTCTTGCACCGTCCCTCCCTCCGCCGCCTAGGCTTCATCCTTGCCCACGTCGTCGTCGTCGCTCTCTTCCGCAACCCCTTCGTCGCAAGCAGCCTCCTCCACCGCGCCGCCGACGTCGACCCTTCCTTCGCCGCCTCCCTCTTCTCCGTCATGACCAACCCCAACCCCTTCTCCTTCAACACCGCCGTCGCCATCTCTGCCGATCCACTCTCCATCTACTCCCAAATGCTCCACCGCCGCGTCCCTCCCGACTCCCACACCTTCTCTTCCTTGCTCAACACCACCGCCGCCGCCGCCAGGTTGCTCCACACACACGCCCTCCTCCTCGGATTCTAGTCCGACCCCTTCGTGCAGACCGTCCTGCTCATCGCCTACTCCCGACGCGACTCCGCCGACCACGTCCTGCGGGTGTTCGACGGAATGCCGCACATGAACGTCGTCTCCTGGACCGCCGCCGTCTCGGGCTTCGCCGCCCTCGGACGCCCCGCGACGGCCCTGCGCGTCTTCGCCTCCATGAGGCCCCACGCCGCCCCGAACCCCGCCACCGTGGTCTTTGCCGTGTCCGCCTCCGCTGGGCTCGGGTCCCTGGCGCTGGCCCGGTGCCTGCACACCTACGTCGAGAAGGCCGATTTCGGAGGCCGCGTCTCCGTCCGGAACTCCCTGGCGCTAGTCCGGTGCCTGCACGCCTACGTCAAGAAGGACGGGTTCAGAGGCCGCATCTCCGTCTGGAACTCCCCGGCGCTGGCCCGGTGCCTGCACGCCTACGTCGAGAAGGCCGGGTTCGTGTCCGTGCCATTATGGCACAGGTTACCCACTAGTACAACAAATAAATCACAAGTACGAAGAGAAGAGTACCAAAAGTATGTGTAGTATGTTACTTAAATAGTCCCATCTCTTAGTTTAATCATTAACTCAGTAATTTCAGTACTCATAACATAATTATTACTAAGTGATGCATGTATGAACTTTGTAGCTTATATTATGCGATAATCTCTCGTATCGATAGCGAATAAGACCATAGTATATCGATCGGGTTAATCAGCACGTACGGGCCTCGCTTGCGTTTTATTTATGCAGATCATACCTATATATTAAAGTGTGTAGCAAACCAAGCATGTGTGGACATTATGACGAGATTGGGACTGGTCTCCATCCTCGGTAGACTTGTTCCAAATCTATGGTGACATTGACAAAGGAAAGTTGTCTAATTAATTTCGGTCTCCCTCTTAATATATATTTCTCCTTTGTTAATTATATATCTCATGTTCAGCCGTTTTAGTTGCTCGTCATGATGAAGAGTGGTCACGTTCTCAACACACACACACACACATATTTATATTTATATTTATTTATATTTATTTATTTATTTATATTTTTTGGAATTAGTTAAATTATTTCTAGAATCACTCCTGACCACTCGGACCGCATGCATCTCTCTTAACCACTCGGACCGCATGCATCCTCCGGCTCTGCTAGGGTTTACTCGTACGCGGCCTCCCCGCCCCCCCGACCACTCGATCCGCTTGCGGGGAGGGGGCCGCGCCGGCTGGGTGGCGGAGGAGGAGTCGGCCAGCCTCTGGGCGGCAAAGGGGGCGGCGGAGGCGGGTCCCCCCCCAGGCGGGGGGGGGGGGGGGGGGGGGGTCGGGCAGCAGCAGCGGGAAAGGGGGAGTTGGAGGCGGGACCCCCCCAGGCGGGGGGGGGGGGGGGGTCGGGAGGTAACGGCGGCGCTCCCCCCGGCGGGGGGGGGGGGGGGGGGCAGGGGCGCGGCGGCGGGACCCCCCCAGGCGGGGGGGGGGGGGGGGGTCGGAGGGAATCGGGGGCAGCAGCCCCGGCTGGGTGACGTTGGTGGGGTTCCCACACGCGGGGGGGAGAAGGGCGGAGGCGGCGGCGGCTCCTCCGGCGAAGCCCACATCTTCGAGTTCGGGTCCGGAGGAGATAAATCTGGCGATGCTGGCTGGCAGATCGTTACGAGACGTCGGACTGGTGGACGGAGAGGGGCCCAATCCCAAGTTTCGGGTAGGGCGGGGACAAGGAACCAAGGGACTCGACCCCTGAATGGTGCTCTGGATTCCCGCCGTCGTGGGGGAGGTATGGTGCGAACTGTTCCGGGATGGAGGCGCAAGGCGACGGCGGCGGAGAAGGGGAAGGGTGTTGCAGTCGACACTGGTAGGCAGGGTCCGGTCGTTGCTACCCCCCCAACCAAGACCTCCACTGTGGAGCAGAGGCCTCGGTCATGGAAGGAGGTCTGCACCCCAGTGGAGTCGACAAGCCCGATGTCTATGGAATATGTCACTCCTATGGCGGTTGGTGGAAGACTCAGGGCTTACTTCCCCGCAGAAGAAATAGCAAAGGTCGCTGATTTCTGGAAGAACACATTAGTGATATATGTGTTAGGGAATAAGCCGTTCTTTGGCCAAATCAGGGGTTATGCGGAGAGAGTTTGGAGGCCCAAGGGTAGCATGGAATTCTTCTCCCGGGAGAATGGATTTTACTATGTCAAGTTCGGGCTGGCGGAGGATGTGACCAGGATTGTGCAGGGAGGGCCATGGTCGTTTGATGGGAGGCTTATTATCCTGAAAGAATGGACACCGGAGCTGAGGTGTGAAAAGGAACATCCCTCTGCTCATGAGACTCGCCAGCCTCGTAGGGAAGCCTATCAAGGCTGATGAGGCCACCACTTTCCGATCCAGAATAATGTACGCCAGAGTCTTTGTGGAGATCAAGGCAGGCTCGGAGCTACCGAGCATGCTTGAGTTTCAGGTTCCATCCGGAGAGGTGCTGACGCAGGCTGTGGAGTATGATTGGGTTCCACCCATGTGTTCGCATTGCGAGTGCTTTGGGCACATTACTAGTGCGTGCAACTATAAGGGGAAGGAGTACGCCAGGACACAGACGGGCCAGACAGAGACGGCACGGCCGGAGACGGTTCAGACGGAGGCACACGAGAGGGAGGCGGCCCCCAGTTTCGTACCTGAGAAGTCGGCACCAGAGAGACACATGGAGGAAGGCACAGCTATGGAGACTGATAGGGGACGGGAGACAGGATCACCACTAAGACAGGAGAGCATGCAGGGCGTGCTGGTTCCATTCAGGCCTCTGAGAACCATGACGACCAGAGGTATGAGTGCGGCGGATAGTAGTCAGAGGGGGGTGGAGTCCTCCACGGCACTTATGGTTTACAGCAGCAGGAAGAGACACGCCCCGGCCGCGCTGGAGGATATTCCCCAGATGAGGGAGACGGATGACCAGACCGACCCCAATCCGGACTGGACACTTACTCTTAGCAGGATTCAGGCACATCTTGCCCCTTCCTCCATGGTAGATGCAGTCCTTGAGCAGACGGATGAGACACTTCCCTCGAGTGTTGATCCAGTGGAGTTACAGGGGGGCCCAACATCTTTTATTTAGATGTCGGTCCTAGCATGGAACATTAGGGAGGGTGTTCCATTGGCCGATGGAGGGAGATCAGAGGGGTGCTGAGGAGAGAGGCATGTGATATTGCTATCCTGCTGGAGACGAAGATTCGAGGGGCCGCTATGCTCTCACGTCGGACTTCGGCAGCCTGGGATCACATTCATAACTTAGATCTTTGCGATATGGCAAGGATCTGGGTTAGGTGGAACACAGGTAGCTGGGTGGGGGTTCAGATTCATAAGTCTGAGCAACTCATCGGAGTTTCTTTTGAGAATAAAGGGGGGTTCAGATTCATCCTGGGAGCTATTTATGGGCACAACGATCGGAGACTCCGGGAGGCTCTCTGGGAGGATATTGTGCGTCTGGGTCGCATGGCGGACAACATGCATCTCCCTCTTCTCATCATGGGGGACTTCAATGCTATGTTGCTCCGCCATGAGAAGGTTGGGGGCCGGCCTGTTCCGGACTCGATTTTATACGACTTCCAGAGGTGTCTTCTTATGTCAGGTTTGCGGGGGCTAGAGC
Source organism: Iris pallida (assembly GCA_029216955.1). Lineage (NCBI taxonomy): Eukaryota > Viridiplantae > Streptophyta > Magnoliopsida > Asparagales > Iridaceae > Iris > Iris pallida. The sequence continues at coordinate 618,896 of JANAVB010045019.1, forward strand.
GAGCTGGACATATTTGGACCTGGCACAACAAGGCTACTCAGAACCGTATTGCATGTCAGCTGGACCGGGCATTGGGCAATAGCGAGTGGTTCAGGTGCTTTCCGAACTCGGTGGCGGAAGGACTGGCAGCGGGCACTAGCGACCACTCTCCTATCCGGGTGGGACTCTGTGAGAGACCCACTTTACGGGCGAGGCCGTTTCGGTATAACAACAGCTGGTACCTTTCACCAGGGTATGAGGAGGTTGTTATGAGGGAGATGCCACACTTCCGGGAGGGCACGGCCCAATTCCGCATGGTTCACAAGCTCAAGCAGATCAAGCGGGCTATCCGGGGGTGGGTGAAGACGAGACCGCGAACTTCCCTGGCAGAGAAGGAAGCAGAGCTTCGGGACACTCAGATGGCGCTCCAGTCTGACATTATGAATGGGGAACTGGCGGCTAAGGAGAAGACCCTTATTGAGGAGGTTAGCATCATGAGACTGCAGGAGGAGATCAGTGCGGCACAGAGGGCTAAATGCACCTGGCTCAAAGATGGTGACCGCTGCACCAAATTCTTTTATGATGTGATCCGCACCCGTCAGCACCGGAACAGCATCCCCCGACTCCTGAATACTGAGGGTCGTCTTGTGGGAGACCCGGTGGAGATTCAGGAGGAGGCCGTCAGATTCTACACTGACTTATATCAGCAGACGGACTACTCCAGCACGTTCCCGGCCCTGGTTACGAAGAGACTGGTGTCCCGGCATGGGAACAGTCTACTTTTGGCACCGGTGAAGATGGAGGAGGTGGAAGATATTGTGATGAAGGCTAATCCCAACAAAGCTCCTGGGCCTGATGGCTTCTCTTCTGGGTTCTTTAAGCGACACTGGGGTGTGCTTAAGGCACCCGTTCTGGCAGCGGTGCAGGAGTTCTTTGTGGAGGGCCGGCTTCTGAAGGAGATGAACCATACATTCCTGACTCTGGTTCCCAAGAAGGAAGGAGCGACTTCTCTTGCTGACTTTCGACCCATTGCGTGCTGCAATTTCCTTTACAAGATTATCACTCAACTTACGTGCAGGCGTATGGAGGGGATTATGCAGGGCTTAGTGTCCCAGAACCAAGCAGCGTTCATCAAGGGTCGGTCGATTGCGGAGCACAGTCTTCTCGCTCATGAGATGGTGCGAGAGTTTAGCAAACCGGGGGGGATGAAGGCTTGTGTGAAGCTTGACCTCCGGAAAGCTTATGACACGGTCAATCGGAACTTCCTGTGCCACTTGATGCTAGCTATGGGGTTTGACGAGAGGTGGGTTGCGAGGGTGAGGGAGTGCATCTGCTCCCCTACCTTCTCTGTCCTCATCCAGGGCACGCCACATGGCTACTTCAGTAGCAACCGGGGGCTGAGGCAGGGCGACCCCCTCTCTCCGTATCTCTTTACCTTGGTGATGGAGTACTTCACGTGTATGATGGATATAGCAGTGCATAGCGGGAGGATTGTTCCCCTTTTCCGGCTGGTGAGTCCTGCTGTATCTCATTTGATTTATGCTGATGATTTATTAGTGCTACTACAGCCTTCCATGAGGGGAATGAGAGCGCTCTCTGACATTATGGAGGAGTTCGGGCGGCTTTCTGGGCTTCAGTTAAACCGAGAGAAGAGCAGAGTATACTTCAGCTCCCGGTGTACACTTCAGGAGGAGAGAGCCTTCGCTTTAGGTGTGGACAGAGGCGAGCTCCCAGTGAAATACCTGGGGGTCCCGCTGACGGTCAACTATGCCCGAGAGCAGGATTGTCTTAGCTTGGTGGATTTTGCTCAGAGGAGAGTGGAGGGTTGGCAAGCGACGGGGCTGTCATTTGGGGGACGGATTGAGTTGGTGCGGTCGGTCATTGCTGGCATCACTATGTTCTGGCTCCAGTCTATCCTGATCCCCACTGCTACTATTCGTAAGGTGGAGGCTATATGCGCTAACTTCATCTGGAGGGGAGGGATTCATGCTATATCCTGGGATCAGTTATGTCGGCCTCGGGAGGAAGGAGGAGTTGGGCTGAGGCCTCTTCATGCGGTAAGGAAGGCAGCTTGTGTGAAGATGGCCTGGAAATTCATCAAGGGAGGGTCGCTCTGGGCGGACTGGATGGCTAGCAGATACTTACGGAGATCCAACTTCTGGGCCTGCAGGATAGACAACAATTTTTCGGTCACGTTTAAGGCCATCCTGAGATGTAGACCGGTGCTCCAGACTGCTATCTGCAGGCGCATGAAGGATGGGACGACTACTGACCTCTGGCTAGATCCTTGGTTGGGTTCCAGATCACTGCTCGAGATATTGGGTGGACAGCTGGACAGGGAAGCAGGAAGGGGGTTAACATGCAGCCGGATCCTGAGAGACGGACTGTGGAGGCCAGAGGGATACCCTTTTACTGCCCAGCTTGCTGCAGAGATTCACCTTGTTACCATCGACGCGAGCCAGACGGAGGATACATGGAGCTGGGCTGGCCCAGGTACGGGGGGCGGGACAAGTATATTCTGCTTTCGTAGCTGTTATGACTTGGTTCGGACCCACCACGACCAGGCTGAGGAGGTGGACTTCATTTGGGGCAAGGGAGTTGCCCGAAAAATGCAACTCTGTGCTTATCGCCTTCTTCGGGGTAGATTGATGACAAGAGACAGGCTCCTCCGGTTTGGGATGCAGATCCCGGATGCCAAATGTGTGCTATGTAATGCTGAAGATGAATCCTTGGGGCATCTCTTTTTTGGTTGCCCGGTGTCCTGGCACATTTGGACTGAGCAGTGTGCACAGCTGAGAGGTGGAGTGGGGATGGATCGGGACATTCGGAGCATCCTCAGTTGGATCCGAGATCACAGAGGACGGGATCCGGGGTGGGCTAGAAGAGCCAGAGTTCGGCTTGCTACGTCTGTTTGGCACATCTGGAAGGAGCGCAACAGACGTATCTTTGAGGACTTGACTACCCCCCTATTGGAATTCTACATAGTATAGAATTCGATGTATCTGTAATGGCCCCATAATAGTATTATTGGGACATGGAAAGTTGTGATGTTGTACTTTAATACCTTTTCCGCTATATGCGAGGAATAAATTCACCCTTATTCCAAAAAAAAAAAATAAAAAAAATAAAAATAAAAATATATATATATATATATATATATATATATATATATATATATATATATATATTCCTTCTGAAGATGTAATTTTAAACTATATTAGTAAGTTAGCTCTTCCTTCATGAATCCACGCAGACATCTACTCAGGGCGGGATAGTATATCTCTTAGAGCATCTCCAACCCTATTGTGAGTTTAGAAAAAATAGCTGTCACATAGAAATGACAAGCTTTTATTTCAAAAATCCTTCTCCAATGCAAATGTAGGATAAATCATGAAGTTGGCATGGCAAGGACAATGTGAAGTTGGTTGTTTAGATCTAGACAATGCACTACTAATGACTTTAATTGTCGCCACATCATCAATTATGAATAAAAATATTTATAAAAAAAATGAAGAAGTGGAGGAGTTGTCTTGGAAGTTGGAAAAAATACATTTTATTGACTTCTCAATACTTTTGCATTGGAGAACACTTTTTTATCTCATTGTCTTGTGTGAATATCATCTTGTCACATAGGAAAGACATTGTTTTGTGTCTCATGTCATGCCACATAGGAATTACAACACAAAACAAGACAATAGGGTTGGAGATGCTCTTAGCATCTGTAAGCTGTGCTTTGCTCAAAAGCTAAATTCCACTTTATCCTTTTAGTCCCACATCGGCCAAGTGCTTGGCCTTCACTGTGTATTTATTCCCCTCTCCCTCTTTGCTTCATTAAAAGCTTTGTGTGGGAGCCCCATGGGCCACACGCGCGCGCCGCCGCCGCCGCGCGGCCCGGTTCGGCGCGCGTAACGGGTGCGGGTACGTGCCCACACCTGCGGGCGCCGAATGCCGATTCAATTTCCACTTTGGGTTCGGGCTGAGACCCTAAAGAATTTTTTACTTCTTTTTTTTTCTGACCGTTACCACTCATTTATTTTTTGTAACGGTTGGATTTTAAATTCCATCCAGGTTCAATGAACCTTGTGCTGCTGTATATATATATTTGTAACGTCCAATTTTAATGGTCATTATTTTTCTATCCGTTGGCAACCTTTTTCACCAGCCTATATATACATCACTTCTTTCTTCTCCTAGAGACACAGAAAATTACTTCCTCTCTCTAAACTCTCTGCAATTTTCTTCTTCTCGAATCGCTGCTGTTCTTTGTTGTCGCTCTGGGCGGAGCTAAGTCGGGGTCATTCTCTCCACGTCGTGTGCGGCAACGAGATTCCGGTAGAGAGGGGATTTTACCACTAGGGGTGTTCGGATTCTGTCTGCACATATATATATCCGAGCTAACTCTTAGGGCAGTGCTACGTGCACGACTTCCCCGAAGGTCGGTAACAATTTAATTAATTTTATTTTATTGCAGATTTATACCCGAAAAAAATTGAAGATTTTATAACAGCATCTACATGAACTCGTTCACCACACACAATTGATGTGGAGGAAGAAGGATGTCATGCGCCATGTGGGAAAGCATGTGATGATGACAATGACAAGTCACAAGATGGTACAATATATAGTTGCATGCATAAACCTAGCTTGTTATTTTCAGAATTAACAGTGAACATTGGCATAGAATTATAGAAACATTTGTGGATAGCTTCACTTAGTTAGGTCATCATCTCTCTAAATTCACATTAAATTCGTCAACATGCATGACCACCCAATGCAACAACCACCACGTAGTCTAGACTCTAGGCCGCGGTGCTCATAATAATTGTACGTACAACCTCCAAATTCGCATGAGCTAGCAGCCTAGCACAATATTCAAATTCAATGCCAATCAATGTAAGCAAGCAGTTACAGGCCTATAAGAACCCCTCAGTCAGTACCTCCACTATGGGATCCTCTCTTATTTATATATACTCGTGTGCCAATCAATCAACGAGTAAGTAATGGCTGGGTCATTTGTTGTAGCATTGCTATGTTTGAATGCTCTCCTTGGACTTGGAGTGACTAGTGTTCTTGGAAGAGAGCTGGTGGATCAAGCAGCAGCACTAGTAGGTCATGAGAAGGATGGTAAGTTCCTTTGGTTCGGCAAGGGTGGAGGGTTGGGCTTTGGGTTCGGTAAGGGTGGTGGCGGCGGCGGCGGCGGCGGCTTTGGAGGTGGGATAGGTGGTGGGATAGGCAAGGGTGGAGGAATTGGAGGTGGAATAGGTCATGGCATTGGTGGTGGGATAGGCAAGCTGGGTGGCGGCTTCGGTGGTGGGATAGGCTTCGGTGGTGGAATAGGTCATGGTATTGGTGAGGGAATAGGCAAAGGAGGTGGCATTGGTGGCGGAATAGGTAATGGGATAGGTAAGGGTGGTAGTTTTGGAGGTGGTATAGGTAATGGGATAGGTAAGGGTGGTGGTTTTGGAGGCGGAGTAGGACTTGGCATTGGTGGTGGAATAGGCAAAGGTGGCGGCATTGGAGGTGGAATAGGTCGTGGAATTGGCGGTGGAATAGGAAAGGGTAGAGGAATAGGTGGTGGTATAGGAAAGGGGGGAGGGCTTGGTGGAGGAATTGGCATCGGGATTGGTAAAGGTGGCGGGATAGGAAGTGGAGGAGGAATCGGAAAGGGATCAGGAGGGCTTGGTGGTGGGAGCGGTAGCGGAATTGGAAACGGTGGAGGAATTGGTGATGGTGGTGGAGTAGGAAATAGTGGAGGCTACGGTACGGGTGGAGGGTTAGGAGGCGGCTATGGAGGAGGTGGTGGCGGCGACGGAGGTGGGATAATAGGCGTTCATCTATGAATTAAGATTTTAAGTATGTATTGTATGGCCATCTTTTTCTTATGTGTTATATATGTGTGGTTATGAAGTTGGTTTGTCATTTAATAATGGTTTAAATTTCTCCCTTCCCAGCTTGTGTTGTGAACTTTGTTATGTAATAAATGTATAATTGGAGACATTGTTATACTATAATGCAAGTTTTATTATTTGTTAGACCTATAAATAAAGATACATTGGGCATCAAAATTAATTAATTTTTATAATGGTTTGGGTAGGGTTACAAAGAGCAGCTGTTAAGCAGCTTCAACATACCAACCTAGGCATAAGCCTAGAGCCCCAAATTAATCTAATGGCCCCTAAACCATAATCATCTAATAAACAAATAGTCCTAGGTTTTGATATATATATAAAAAAAAAAGTATGTTCTCCAACTTTCTTCTAACCACTAAAATTCTTTACTAAAAAAATCATAGTGCATTTTCTTCCCAGATCTAATTTGCTACCAAGAAAAAAATATCAGAATAGTATTCTCTCTCTCTCTCTCTCTCTCTCTCTCTATATATATATATATATATATATATATATATATATATATATATATATATATATGCAGATGACCTCTAGTTTAGTGGTTAAAAGAGATGCATGCAGTCCGAGTGGTCAAGAGTTCGAATTCCAGTAGAAGCGATTCCAATATATATATATATATATATATATATATATATATATATATATATATATATATATATATATATATATATATATATATATATATATATATATATATATATATACTAGCATATGTGCACGTGCCTTGCACGTATTTTAACATTTCTTAATTAATTTAGGAAGACTCTTTAGGAAGACCAAATAGTAGTTTTACTAATTACTAAGTTGTCCTTATTAAAATTAATTAACTATTTTAATTAGTATAAGCATGTAAGGGTATTTTCGGAATTCAAAAGTTTCACCATCTATGTTTTCCTATTTTATATATATATATATATATATATATATATATATATATATATATATATATATATATATATATATATATATATATATATATATATATATATATATATTCTATTAATCTCGAAGTTCGAAAAAGACACATAAAAACAAAGCATGAATCAAGGGCTCCAATTTTTAGGATCTCGTAGGACCTCATCTTGCTAGAGCCGGCCCTTGATTTACAAGATGGACTAACCGACCGAATATGCAATTTATACAATCCAAATTGACCTAAAAAAATCTTCAAACCTGTAGTTTCACTTAATCGATTAGACTCGTGGAGGAGGGGGGTTGGTTATAATAGATGTACTAAAATCTTATGAAATAATTATATTTTTCTATGACCGAGTCAATTTAGGATATTATTTTGACTTACAATTTTAAATGATGAATATTTCTAGTCCTAGATTTTACTTTACCTAGACGTAAGTTATTAAAACATCTGTCTTATTATAATCTTGGAAGAGAATCTGGACGGCTCAATCAATTCAGATATTTTCGTTAATTATGAAAACCTCTAGTTGGATTAATTAAGGCGTAGGTTTAATTGTAGTAAATAATCCAACAATAATCATCCCTGGTTGAATCCATGGTACTTTACAAGGGAGTAAAGCTCGGCCCAAATGGAACTGGTTTCATGTTGGGCTAAATCGTATTGTAGGCCCATTGATAAGAGAAAGACGGGCTCTACTTATGTATTCAAAATGAGAATCTTACTATTGTCGTGACATCTATGCATAATAAGAATGTGGACATGAATCTTGGGCCCCGTCCCATTTGGGCCTATCTGGACAAGCCACGTGTGATGGCCCTGCTTGGTAAGTAGTAGGAAGTGAGAGTTGTCAGTGAAACAAAATTGATGTTGGTTTGGGAATTTAGAAAAATGTAGGTTTATCTTAAATGTTTGTCTTCACCTTAAATTTTATTCAATCTCTCTTGGAACCATTTAGATCCATACAATCACACACAGGTTCCACGAGACATCGAAATACAGTTTTAGGGTTTCCAACTCTTAATTAGTCGGTTATGCCCCTACTTCAATAACATACTTATGTATGGATTGATCTTCCTCCAATTCCAAAGCCAAAATGTTTGTCTTCACCTTTGTAATTTGCACATTTCACACACATGTAGGGCCACTAATTATTTTATTTACTAATGAGCTTGTCCCATCATCAGCTTTTTGACGTGTATTTTGGTTCCATGCATGACTACGTACTACTCCTTTGGACTATTGAAGGCTCATTGTCATCTAATTATTAAGCTCCATCTTTTCTTCCTATCACATAGTACGTACTCCATTATTTTTCTTAATGTCTACATTAATTGGTCCGTAGCTAGTCTCTGCCATTTATCAAGAGTTCATGAGTAGTTAATTCCCCTGCAGAAAAAAAAAAAAAAAAAAAAAAAAAATTCCCCTGCAGAATTCGTACGATATATGAGGATTAGTGGATCTTCCCATAGGATGCATGATTAGATGATCCTGATATAATTGGTGATATCCTGTGCAGTTTTGGCCCGGCTAGCAAACCATTGAGGATTCAATTGCATGAATCTCTGTTGTAGCACATGGCTGACTTCGTGTGGCCTACATATCTTTACTATTATAAAGGGGCTTCAAAAAAGCTCAAGTTTGAGCCGTCTAAGCCGCGTATATCATCAACCATTTTAAAATTTTTAAATTAAATTAAATTATGTACAAAAATTGTTGAAAAAAGTTTAATATATATATTCAAAATAGGGAATTGAACTCAACCAAACAAGAAGAAAACCTCCCAACTTAACCACATGAGCTAGAAACAATATTTGACTGTGATTGCATAATATTTTTATTACACGTTATCATACGTGTATTTACTAGTACATATAAATATGACATCATGTATAAAAGGAACCGTGGCCAACCTATCCTATCCTTGGAGAAGGGGGATGGAAGGAGCGAAGCAAAACTATGAACAAAGAATTCGATCCTTGACCTCTTATTATTATATCCAAGAGCGAAGATTTGCTTTTGGCTATCTTCTTTCTTCTCGTAAGATTTTGTGGACTTTTAATAGAAGACGAGTGAAGTGAGCTGGATAATTGAAGCGATGCGAGCGAAATGAGTTCTTACCAGACAATGAATCTTGTTCGGAGTCGACAGTGGATTGAATAAGGCTCGCGCTCGTTAAGATGGAACCATCAAGCTTTAGATGAAAGCGAGACATTGGAAGAGAATTATATTGTAGAAATCCCTTTGGGCAATGTCCTATAACCATCTAGATGGTTTTGTATTATATAATGATCCTATATTATATGTGTTGGATTCGGATTGAATGTATAAAAATAAAATGTGGTGGGATTTACACTTTTTAATCTTCATCACCAAATCAAAATCCAACCCATATATATGATGGTCCGTTTATATATATATATATATAAAAGCAAATGACCTCTAGGCTAGTGGTTAAGGAAGATGCATGCAGCCAAAGGAGTTCGCTACAAATATCCATTGCTTCAACAATATATATATTTCTAATTTGACTTCCTAATCAATTTCATATCTACACATTGTTGGTCAGACATAGATGTGGGTCCTACCATGCACGGAAGAGGCAGTGACCGGGGCGGGGAGTAAATCCGCCAAGGAATTTCGTGCCACCATTTTTTTATATATTCCATATTCTATGCATTTAATAATCTCCGTCACAATATCATTGTCACTCAATTTTGGGAAGTTTCATATTCGGCGGGAAAGCCCCTCCGGTTTGGCGCCAAGCTCTCCTATTGGCTGCTTCCCAACGGTCGGAAACTTTGGCGGGAGAATCAGCGAGGGCGGGAATATCTGCCTTGGATTCCTCTTTTTACTATTTTCAGTGATAACTATCAAATCGATTGCACTAACTTCATCAAATTAAATTATACATCTAAAAATACATTTGTATACTCTTTTTCTAAGAATTTGTATAACGTAATGAAATTATTATTATAAAATGCTTTTGCCGAGGACCCAACATCAGAAAGTGAGTTGAAACTTGAAACTAACAACAAAGCTCGATGGTAGCATCCAAAATTTGGACACGTAAAACTAGGTTTGAACTATACTAACATGAACCGAACCGATAACACTTCTAGTAGACAATGCCATTGCCATCCAAAGTCACCACCACACTTACTAAACTCGAACCTATTTTCACCAAAAGCAAGAAATCAATTTTACCAAAGAAAAATAAATAATATAGGATGTCGTTATTGGCCCAATAGCACGCCTATAATGTCATCATGTACTTCTCTTTAATTTTCTATCATTCAAATTTTAAATAGTTTCATGCATTAACATTATTGGCACTCTTAAAATATTATTATGCACTTCTCCCTCCATGTATGTATAAATTAATGTCAGGGGTGGCTTTGAATTTTGAACGATAAAAAAATTAAACAGGAGTGCATGATGCCATTTTAGTATCAATAACAACACCCATAAAATAAAGCACTAATATCCCAAAAATTTAAGCACAAGTTTTCGTTTAAAAGAATTTAGTTTTCTTTTATTCTTGGAAGTCCTTTTAAGTTTTATTGAATTCTGAAATAACTAACCTCTGTATTTCCTTCTCAATTTATTTTTTTTCTTTCGAAAACCTAGTCTATTAGAATGTTTTCTAAAACAAATCTAACAATCCAGGAACATGCTAGCCTCTTGTTTGTATTTAAAAAATAGTCAAGTAAAATAGTTTATTAAGAGAAACAAAAATTGATACTATCAATCATTTTTGTTATTATTTTGACAAAATATGAATTTGATGTCATAACACAATTTCACTCTTTTTTTTCCCTTTAATTTCAAATTCCGTATCATAAAATAAATAAAAAAAACTAGTCCCTTGAGTTTTATTTTGTCTAGCCCCTTGAGTTTTGTATTTTGTCTAAAGTGCTACACATACGTACATCACATCATCATTTGTACATGAACAAAACTAATCAACATCTGGGGTGTACTTGTTCATTTTGTCAAAGTTTTTGGTGTTTATTTCACGTGCAAATTGTTCTCTCCCTCTCACATGTCAAATTGATCATAAAGAGAGAGAGAGACTGTGAGACCATTTTGTCAAAGTTTTTGGTGTTTATTGGAGTTAAACAGAAGCTTGAAAGACAAATTCTGGTAAGAATCACTTCTCATACACTCAATAATTGAAGTTTTGTTGACCATATAGTTTAAGCCGTATGAACGATGCTCGTGTTTATAGCTTTGTTGCAGTATTTTATAGCTTATATTTCCATGAAATTATTTTCCTGAAAATTATTATTTTTCATATTTGTCTCTGAAATGGTGAAAAATAAAACTTGTCAAAACCATAGGAAAATATTGTTTTCCATGAAAAATGATATTTTTCGTGAAAAATAATGTCAATCAAAGATCAAATTAAGTTTTCCATGAGAAAAATTCAAATTTTAATTAAAAAAAAATTCCAGGAAAATAATTTTGTAGAATTAATTTATTTTTCGCATGTTTTTCACCTTGCAATTTAACACAGAACACACCCTTAGAGAGAGACAGTAGTTCCTTACTCACAAAGTAAGGAGCAAATAAACTTTTATAGGGGCTTGTTTGATAAATTTGTAAGTGGAGAAAATTTTATAATTGCTCTTTTAAGGATAAAAAATGTATGTCAATTCACGCAATTTTTTGTCTCTATGATAAGGAACACATATGCTTGACTAGGATAAGAAAGTAAGAAAATACAAGGTATACTAATAATAATAATAATAATAATAATAAATAGTTAATTTAACAAATAAAGATGAAGAATTAGTTATAATTAATGAATTTTAATTAAAACTTTAATGATAAATTTTCACAAATGAAGTTGATCATATAATAGTCTTGTTTTTGCTTTAAAAACAGTATCAAAATAAATTTTTTTTTTAAACATCAATGATATTTTTGGTGCAGTAAAGTTTTTTTTTTTAAACATCTTTATTTAGAGAAGGACAAGGTCCATATGTTCAGTTTATCAAACTCCTCTTATTTTTTTAAAGTTACCTACTACTATTCGCCAAGATGTGGGCTCCCAAAATTCTACTATTATTATAAATAGAAGGAATAATGTGCCACTGTGGCTCGATTCACTAATCTTTTGCTATCCGGCTAGAGTCTTATATCTCTCCTCGGTAAGCACAAGAGTCACTCGAATTTGGTTGGAGAAGAAGCATTGCTTGAAAAAATAATATAGAGGTTAAAATAAATATAAAAAAAATTTAACATTTTTAAAAAAAAATTAAAATTATGACAAATATTATTTTCATAATTTAAATAATAGAAATAATATCCCCTTCCCCACCAACCACTCACTTCCCCTCAAAATGCCCTCATGACATAAGTAGTGACGATAACATTTCATAAAACAATAAAAACTAGATTACTAATTCCCTCTCTCTTGATATCTTCTTCTCCCTCCAAAAGGAAACAAAGTGTAGTAGAAGAAGGAGAATGGGGAAGTACATGAAGAAGGCTAAGCCGAGCGGAGAGGTGGCGGCCATGGAGTCCGCCGCCGCCGTCGCCGCCGCCGCCGTCGGCGTCCGCACCAGAGCAAGGACCCTCGCCCTCCTCCAGACCAAGCAGCACCAAGACCACTCCTATTTAGAGCTCCGCAGCCGCAGGCTCGAGAAGCCCCCCTCCACCCCCAAATCAAACCCCACGACAGCGAACCCTAGCTCTAGAAACGTCAAGACCAAGAAGAAGGACGGCGGCGGCGGAAAGGAAGAGGAGGTGGTGGTCTCCTTCTTCGGGGAGAACGTTCTAGATGCGGAAGCCACTGACAGGTCGGCTGCTCTCCTATAAAGCTGCAATTTTTAGGGTTGTCTTCGCCTATTCGAGATGGGTTCTTGTGCAATTTTGATTTTTTTTTCCCCCTATTTCTTAATTGTTGTTTTATCTCAAAGTTATTCTTTTAACATTGTTAATATAACATTTGGGGTTCTCCTTGTTTCAGGTCAGCTTATTTCCGATAAAGCTGCAATTTTTAGGGGTTTCTTCGTTTGTTCGAGTTGATTGTTTATGCAAATTCAGTTTCATGGTAGCCAATATCTGGTTGTTTTATTTGTTTTTTTATATATATATTAAAACTATTTTTCACCATGATTTTTGATAGTTTTAGGGTTTTCTCCTTTGTTTTATGACTTTTGTTTTCTGAAGCAAAATTTTAGCCTTTCTTCGTTTATTTGAATTTCCTTTCTTTCCGAACTTATTGAATAGAAAAGGTCTTGATATCTCTACAAAGCTTCTTTTTTTTTCATATAATTATTTTGGTTTCCCGTTAGTGTTATGCCAATTTCCCTTATTTATGACCTCGCTCTTCAATAAAGCTATTTTCTATGATTATTTTTTCTTCTTATTGTTGTTATTGTGTTTTATACTATAGAAATTATAGGTTTTTCAAAGGTTTTGATTTTTCTATCGAAGCTAAATTTCCCATAATTGTACTTTTATAAAATGGTCACTTTCTTTTTTCTTATATAAGCTGATTATATTTTGTACTATATAAATATTTTCTCTCTCTCTCTCTCTCTCTCTCTCTCTCTCTCTCTCCAGTATTTACTCTCCTGGGAACTTCTACATTTGTAAGGGAATTACTTGATAATCTTGTTTTTTTCCAAGAAATATTTGGGTTAATCAATGGTGCTCTGTTTACTTAGGCTCTGCTTGGACTGAGAAAAAAAAATGAACATACTTAAGTGGGGTTAAGTGTGTTTACTTAGTAACTCTTGTTAGGATTTGAGATTTTGAGTAGAAAGATAATTTTTTTTACAACCCATATACGCCTACACGTTCAGTTGGGAAGCTTGAACCCTACCGTCTCCGTCTAGAGTTCGCATTGATTTCCACATGAGCTACAAACACCACCGGACAATAGAAAGATGATTAAAAAATAAATAGTTATAAAAATATTTTTGTTACATGCAACATAAAATTATATTTGATTTAATATTTAATTAAAATTTGTCAAAATAAGAATATTTATGATTTTTCAAACAATAAGTCCTCATTTCTTCTCTTTAACCGCCAATTTGGAAGTTGAAAAAATTGGATAAAATAAGGTTATATTTCTTTTCACTTAATCCTCTATGACATCCCCTTCTAAACTTTCACTTAATTCCTTTTTAAACTTTTTTTTTCCCTTAATTCCTTTTCACTTGACTCTCTTGAGACTCAATCTAATCAGACTCTTAGGCCTCGTTTGGTTCACGGATTCAAGGAAGTAGCAAAGGAAAGTTGTTCCTTTCCTTTGTTTGGTAAACACAAACTTGGAAATTAATTTCCTCATAAGAGGGAAAATTGGAGGGAATATGGTTCCACTCATGACCCATTGGAATTTTCTCTCTTCCTTTTCCAACATTTATTACAAAAGTTATGACAAAAGTAACCATGTGTTATTGCTTATTTTACCATTAATGTTATTTTTCATAATGTTATTTTTATTTTATATGTAAGGATATTATTGGAACATTGCTATATTTTTGCTTTCCTTTCCTACACTAACCAAACAACGGAAAGAAAATGTGACAGGAATCCTACTTTTCCTTTCCCATGGAAAATACAAAGGAATGCGTTTCCTTTCCTTGAACCAAACGAGGCCTTAGTATATTCCCTTTTGTTCTTTTGTTTTTGGGAAAAGAAAAAATTAAAACTTCAACTAATGTCTGAATAGTTTTTATGTATGATTATGTTGTTTGTGTACTACTCACATTCGCTTTGAATATGCAATGCCATGTCCAGACAAGCTGTGGTTGTTAGCCACTATTTCTCTCATTCCAACCAAACATGGGAATTGTGCTTAGTTCCACTTCCGTGTGCTTATGGGACCTCCTCCACTCCACTTCACTTCACTGATAGTGATCAATGGCTGGCCTGGCCATCTGTGTCTGCAAGTGGGTCTCGTCTCCTTGCGTTGCATCTGGCCTGGGCAAAACCCTGAACTTGATGATGCATCATCTACCCATCAATCTCCAATTAAATGGTCCACCCATGGGATGTGTCTTCATTGCTTCATTTATGTCCAATCTTAATAGAATGTATGTGGTGGGGGTGTCGCTTGTCGCTATGCCAAGGCTTGACACTTGCATCCCAGAGGATGTGGCATGTTCGAAAAACCTAAACAAATTGTACATCTTGACCCTCGCAAGATCTTGCATTAAGGCCTCCATGTTGATCCAAATTTTGTTTGAGCGATGTAACTTGCTGGCTAGATAAAACTTTGTCTGATCTACCTATGAATTAATCTCAGTCATTGGTTGGTATTTTGTTCATGATGTACCTGAGCTTTACATTTTTCAAGATAATTGAGAAACATGGTCGGGATCTCATCTGCTGTATTGTACTGTTTGGTTGTAGGACTTACAGGGAAACCACACCTTGCAGTATGATAAGGGATCCTGAATCAATGGGGACTCCCGGTTCTACGACCAGACCGACCAACTCGGATGCGGCATGCCAGAGAAGGCAGGGCTCGATGCGCCGGAACATCCCTACTTCCCACGACATAGAAGAGTTCTTCGTCGGGGCTGAGAGACTCCAGCAGCGATCGTTCGCGGAGAAGTACATGTTTCCTTCCTGGATCCTTTTACTCGCTTTTGCACTTCTTCATGGTAAATTCTAAAGGCACTATACATTTTACTCCAGGGCAGCATTAAGGAGGAATTGACGGTCTATCTTAATATTCAATTTTTTTAGGACAGTCCTACTTTATGTTAGGACTGCCAACAAGTCGGCAGTCATAGACTGAACTGCCCTGGAGTAAAATGTGGAGTGCCTTTAGAATTTACCTTCTTCATTAATCCATACCTCTTCTTAATCTTATAGTCTTTCTTATCCTTGCCCTGGTTCTTCAATCTAGGTACAACTTCGACCCTGTGAACGACTGCCCTCTTCCTGGCCGATACGAATGGCTGATACTGGACTAGCGGTACTCATAATTCGGATTCGCCAACGAAGCTTTTTCAAGTATATGTCGGTCTATGATTGCTCAGTGATGACACCGAGATATTGATGCATCCGACACCAAGATACTGATATATATTGACACAACCAAGATAGTTGGATACAAGTGTTTAAGATGTTGATGGTAGGACTGTCTGGCAATCTAAGCTGATCCTCCAGCCACCACCTATACTAGCATCCATGTCTTTTGGTACCTTAAGTTATTCATCGATCAGCCTCAACAATGTTCCACACTGTTTCAAGAGTTTGAAGTTGGGTACTCCTCTTCTTCTTCTTCTTCTTCTTCTAGGGTTTGTGCGTCCCAAATAATTTCCTTGTACTGCTGAACTAGCCCTTCCAAGCTACCAGTAATTAGAAGGTTGCTCCTTCTGTGACAATTAAGTATGATGTAATTGATTGTTAAAAGGGTTTTTATTAGTATTATTAGTAGTAACAAGAAGTAAAATGTGCTTGTTAATCCCTTAGATTTCGCAGCAAACCTTTTTTATATATTGAGTAAAGAAAGCTAAGTTTGACTCATGACAATGTATCTATACAAATTAACATTTATCAATGTATTAATATGTGCTTTTGTGACACATGTTAATAAAATTCTTTTATGACGTCCTTCTTGTTTGATGTTGATGCCAATTACACGTACCTTAGGCCAGTGCCGGACTTTAGATTTTGAGACCCTGAGGCAAACTATAAAAATGGTGCCCTCAAAATCTAATGTTCATAGATTTTTTTTTCATGGACGATGATACACTAGTATTATCAACACAAAACTTAGGAAATAAAATAATAAATTTAATACAATATAATATCCAAATTAATATGTCATAATAAATTTCTAATGAAACTGAAGATGTTCCAAACCAAAAATAAAATTAATATACTAGGCAAATAAAAAAAATAAAAAGCTAACAATTTTTTGGGTAGTTCATTGATAATAATAAAAAGGAAAATAAAAAATTGTAACTTTTTCGCTTGTTTAGTTACCTCCCAGAGGACCAAAAAATACACATAAAAAAGATATTGACAACAACAAAAGGGTAGAAGAGATTGAGAACATCAGACTGTTAGAGCAAAGGAAGGAAAAATAATTTTGACATGATTGTACCAATTTTTTTCTTTATTCTAATTAATCGACTTGTCTTTTGGTATTATAGTATATGACGTTTAGACGGCGCCAGCCCTGTCCCAGGCAGCCAGGACGATGGCCCAGGCCCAAAGAGTATGAGACTCCAATATATATATATATATATATATACATATATATATATATATATACATATATATATATATATATATATATATAGCAAATGACCTCTAGCCTAGTGGTTAAGAGAGATGCATGCGGCCCAAGTGGTCGGAGTTCGAGCACAGTGGAGGCGAGTTCGCCACAATTACCCATCGCTTCAATATATATATATATATATATATATATATATATATATATATATATATATATATATATATATATATATATATATATATAATCTTGTATTTAAAATAGAACTAGTATGTACCATGGTGGTTGTTATGCTAGACTTGCACATTAGAAGTCCTATGTTCAATTCTTGGTTGTAACCTTTTTTAAAATTTACTTTTATTTCAGTTTTTAATGTTTTTTTTACATTATACATGAGTCTCATTTTGAAATTTTATCTCGGGCCCATGAACTCAGGGTCGGCCTTGCGTTTAGATATCCTATGAAAAAAATATACTATGACTAAAATGATTAGAATGAGTTTCATGGACATTTGTTTAAAATTGGACTTGCATACATTAAATAGTATATATATAAAAAAATTGGTGCCCTCTAAAATTTTGGGCCTGAGACGACTGCCTCATGTGCCTCATATAAAGTCAGGCCATGCCTTAGGCTAACCTTACCCACTGTCTCTTCCAGAATTTTATTAGTGACCTCAGAATGCTGCACACGAAGAAGAATTATAGGTTCCTTATTTTATTAAACATTTTGTGTCATTTGCATCATGACTTCCTTGGATGACACAAAGACAACACGTGGGAAGCTGTTGTTAAAAGTTGTCATAAAATTTGACAGACTTTTGAATTTGTTCTTGGTTGTGATGTTGTCAGGGCCAGCCCAGGACATGGACGAGATGGACGACCGTCCTGGGCCCCAATGTTAGAAGGTCCCATAATTTTAAAATAGACTAGGTAACTCATAAAAAGTTTTTAAAAAAAATTAAACAACGACCCAATCTGGAAACAACAACAAAAACCAGTACTCCAATATGGAAAAAATATGTTCTCTTGGTTGATGATATTGATAGCTTAATTGATGATTTTTGCTTGTAAAATGCTAAAAAAAAAAAAATTTGTTTATGTGAGAAAAATGGCCAAAATTTTAAATTTTGTCCTAGGTCCCATAAATCATAGGACCGGCCCCGGATGTTGTTACCAATCAATACTGAACCACTTTCTAAAAAAAACCAGAAGCGGCCTTGAATAAGCAATTTCATACCCAGCTTAACTTGTTGTAATTTGTTTCTAATTTCAATTTCTTTTAGGATTGCACAATAAATTAACATCATATTATTAAGTAAATTATTATGACAAATGTTAAGGACACTACAATAATTATTAAGGACAACGCATTTTTGTTGTCCCGTTTATATTCATGATTGTCAAATTTTTTTATAGTCCTTGTTATTTTATGAGTGCCAATTTTTTAGCTATCCTATTTTATATGGACTGTAAAAAATTTGACAGTCCTAGATATGTACATGGCTGTCAAATTTTTGACAGTTCTATTTTTTCAAGGTTTAACAGTCCTGAATATGCACACGGGTGTCAAAATTTTGACAGTCCTATTTTTTTCAAGATTGCAAGAAATGTATTACTTCGTAGTAATTGTCGTATTGCTCTTAACATTTGTCATTATTATCCATTATAATATTTTAAGAAAAACAATAAATAATTTTGTTTATGTTTTCAGTTTGTAGTTCCATTTTTGCAAATAGAACCATTTTGGTGTTTACGAGACCATAATTTCTTTATTTAGTGTCACATATTAAATAAGTGATCATTAGCCTAAATTATAGTTGTAGCATAAAAACTATTACTTTATGGCATGCATATATAAATTGAAATTCATGTCTACGAACTTCTAATATGTTTTCACAAGCCACATAACATCCTCCAAGTGGCCCCACATGAAACTTTGTACAAATTACTACATGATAATACTTTTCACTTTTCCATTTAGTACTTTTTTATTTTACTTTTACTAATACGTGATAAAATTTCCATTGACGGTGCTCTTTGAAACTTTTATAAAAAAAATATCTTAAATAACAATTTACCGATATTTTTTTCCCTTCCCAAATAAATTTTGTACCAATTAACCAACCATTTTGACTAAAATATCAAAAATGCTAAAAACAAAATGTTGCTCTTCCTTCCAAACTTCCTCTTGTCTTTCGAATGAGATCCTATCACACATCGAAACCCTACATGCAATGATGCATATTCAATATTTTCTTGTCATTCTTGTTGATTTTTATTTTATTTTGTTTTTCTTTGTTTCTCTCTACCTTTCTCAATAATTTGTTTATATGACTTTTTCTTGATGCCAATTGCCAGCAACAACCTTTTTTTGTAATTACAAATCTATCTTTACATATACTCATTATAGTTATGCTTTTTTATGTTACTATATTGTCCATAAATATCACATTGAAGGGATATAAATTAATTTGTAATATAGTATTGTGAGAAACAACCAATTTTTGTAATTACAAATTTATGCTTTTTTATGTTACTATATTGCCCATAAATATCACATTGAAGGGATATAAATTAATTTGTAATATAGTATTGTGAGAAACAACCAATTTTTGTAATTACAAATCTATCTTTGCATATACTCATTCTAGCTCTGATTTTTATGTTACTACATTATTCGTAAATATCATATTGGAGGGATATAAATTGAACACCGTCACTACCTATTAGAATCACTATGAATTATCTAATGACACAAAAGTCTAATAAAAAAACTAAAACAAATGAACTTAGTTTGACATGACAAAAAAATTCGGTTCTAATCCTACTAAAACATCATAACTCCATCATAAAATTGTGTCATAAATAAGACACGACACAACCAACAAATATGGATTGGATGGAGATTATGGTTTCGTTTTAATATTTGAATAGCCTCTCGATATGGTTGATATGACAAATAAAAAAAAATTGTATAACAAAATTACCAAACCAATCGTTTTCTTATCCTCCGTTTGGTGATCGTATAGGATAATTGTCACTCTCCGTTCCCAGAATACGTATTTTTATACGTGTACAATTCATATGTATTTATTTAGTACCCATCATGTATTATCCTGTATTTAAATTTCTTTAATTTTCTGTTAATTAATTATCTGCTCTTTGAATTTTCCTGTTAATTTATTTTCTGCAATCTTATTATCTGTATTTTATTTTCTGCATTTTATCCTCTGCTTTAGTCTTATTATGGTTGGGCTTCTTGGGTTCATGGTGCAAACCCGGCCCATTAGCTCCCACCTACCACCCCCTTTGCTATTTAAAGTCCCCTCTCCATTCTCTCTCCTCATTACTTCATTCTCACCATTACTTCTTCTTCTTCCTCCCATTACTCTCCACCACCTACCAGCAGCAGGAGAAGGCAAGTGCAAACTTGCTTCTCAATCATCCATTTTTATGGATCATTACTCTTCCTCTCATGATCCTGAGAGAGTTTAGTGCTTGGCATATGTGATTTCTGTGGCTTGTTTTCTCTAGATCTAAGTTTGTATTTTCGGCTGTTCATGGGTTTTAAATCCACCAACTTAGCGTGTTTTCGGATCAGAGAGTTCATGTGGTAGAACTGCTCGTCAGTCACGCACACGTCTCTACGTGTTTGCGTGTATTTCTTAGTCACGCTCGCGTTTGCGTGCGTGTATTTCTTAGTCATGCTCGCGTTTGCGTGCGTGTATTTCTTAGTCACGCTCGCGTTTGCGTGCGTGTATTTCTTAGTCACGCTCGCGTTTGCGTGCGTGTATTTCTTAGTCATGCTCGCGTTTGCATGCGTGTATTTCTTAGTCACACTCGCGTTTGCGTGCGTGTATTTCTTAGTCATGCTCGCGTTTGCGTGCGTGTATTTCTTAGTCACGCTCGTGTTTGCGTGCGTGTATTTTAGTTACGCACACTTCTTGGAGCGTGCGTGTATTTCAGTCACGCACACGTTTCCATGAGCGTGCGTGTATTTTCAGTCACGCACACACACTACCAAAATAACCAACTTTAGCGACGGCCACATCCGTCGCGAATCCGTCGGTAACATAAATTACCGACGGCATAGCGACGGATATTTGATGAAAATGGCCGTCGGAAAATACGTCGTCGCTAAAATTTGTCCGTCGCTAAGCCGTCGGACAAATGATTAACCGACGGACTAGCGACTGATTACCGACGGTTGCCTTTCAACGGATTAGCGACGGATTAGCGACTTGTTCCCGTCGGTTTACATGCCATATAATATTAAAATATCCGTCGCTAAGCCGTCGTAAATAGGTCGGTAAAAGCGTATCAGAGAGGTTCCTGATACGCAAAATCAGTCGCTATTCCGTCGCCATTCCGTCGTTAACCTCGACGTAATAGCGACGGATTAGCGACGGGTAGGGCGTCGGCCTGGTTCTGGAAAGCTTCCATAATTCCAGAACCATGTCGACGGATAATGGGTCGCTAAGCCGTCGCTAGTCCGTCGTCAGCCTCGACAGATTAGCGACGGATTAGCGACCCATTATCCGTCGCTAAGTCTCTGGAAACCTACCATATTTCCAGAACCATGTCGACGGATTTGCCGTCGCTAGGTAGTCGATATTCCGTCGCTAATATTAATCGTACCCAGTTAGCGACGGAAGTTCCGTCGCTAGTTGGTCGCTAGATCGTCGCTACCTGCAAATTTATTTCAACCAGTTAGCGACGGATTGCCCGTCCGTCGGTAACTGCAAATATTTATATAACCCAGTTAGCGACGGATTTTCCGTCGCTAGTTAATCGCTCATCGGTCGCTAAAAAGATATATCCGTCGCTAATTAGTCGCTAGTCCGTCGCTAAATGCAACATTAATTAAAAAAAATTACAGAAACATTCTATTTCCTTTTCGTAAATATTACACATATTCATAATATCCAATATCCAAACATCCATATACGATCAACAAATATCCAAATATTCAAATATCCAAATTCATAATATCCAATATCAAACAGAAATATCCAAACATCTATGTACAAATATCCAAACACAAATACACAAATTCATAATATCCAAACATTCATGTACGCTTCCAAAATATCCAGAATTCAAAATCCAAAAACAGTACAAATATCCAAAAACAGTACAAATATCATTGAGATGGATCGCGTCGTCGTTCGGCTCTGCGGATGTACTCTTCCACCATGTACGCCGGCACCTAGGACAACACATGCTCTGGAAGCGTGCGGAGCTGCTCTGGCGACATCAAGTCCATGAGCCCAATGAGCGCAGTATCCGGTACCAGGCGGACCTCGGCAGAACGGTCAAATGAATAACGTCCAGGGTCGGAAGGACCGGCAACCGCACTAGACGGACCGGGAGCAGACGGATCTGGACCGGGAGCAGAAGAAGGACGCAGAAGGCGCTCCAGCACATCCGACATTAGACTCCGCATTTCCGACATATCGGAGGTGAGAGTCGCAAGCTGCGTCCTCATATCGTCCGACGGGGGCGCGGGAGGAGGCGGGGGCGGTGGATATCTCGGAGTCGCGCCCTGCAACGACGCCGCCAGGGAACCTACGCCGTAGACGCGCCCTTTATTAAAGCCGCCGACAGACTCTACGAACACGTCGTCGTAGCGAGCGGCCATAGAAGAGGGCGTCTGGGTGGGCGTCGTTTCGCCGACAACCTCGGCAGGGGGCTCAATCTGACTAAGGGCCTCACGATATGCAGCCTATCCAATGAATGTGTTTATACTATAAGTTTTCCTAAGTTATAATCTAAATCCTATGTTTCCCTAAGTTATAATTTGAATCCTACGTTCACCTAATTAAGTTAACAATAATTATATTTCTAATATAAATCTCATAAACGTAATTACTTACATCAGTCGCCTGGGCCCTCGCGTCGACGAAGCTCCCGTCTGCCCGCCTCTTGTGTGTATGCAGGAATACATCGTAGGCGGTGACCGACTCCGGCTCTCTCCCCTCTTTTACCGCCCGTTGTGCCTGCATACGAAATATACGTCGAATTTAATTAACTACGTATATTAATAGTACCGAATTTAATAGTGAAATGAATTTATGGTATCTCACCAAATCTGCACGCGTCGCTGCGTGGGGCCTTGAACCTCCCGTATGCAGACCAGCGGCCTGTCTGCTCGCCTTCGCTTTCTCTGATTTCTTCCTGTACTGAGCAGTATTCATCTTATCCAACATCTGCTCGTAGTACTCCTCCCGGAGCCACTTCTTCCTCGAATGCGCCGTACGAACGTCGTACATCGTATCCCGTATCTTCTTCCCGGCGGCGGCTTTGTAGGCCTTGCGAATCAACTCCTCGCGATGGGGGGGCCACCAGAACGTCGTCTGACATACAAATTAAATTATCACGTAATTAAAAAATTAGTGGATTAAAGAATAATTAATAATTAACCAAAAGATATATATATACCTTCATCTCCTCGAGCCAGACGTACTGCATGTTCTGAGGCACCTCAGAAAAATTGAGGTAGGGGCCATGGTAGTTTTCCCGGATAATTTGCCCGAGTATCCGGGCAGCATTATACGGGAAAAACCTACAAAGAAGCAAAGACTGGATTATTAACTTGAATAAATGAAACAAATTTAATAAATTAACTTAAATTTACTTACGTATCACCCGCGGGCCATAGCTCTCGTCGGTTCTCGCCTATCGGCCTCTCTGGAGGCGTCGGAGGATCCGCGGGTCCGCGGATGTACTCACCGGTAGCAGGATGAAGCTGAATCCGGGGGTACTCCGGAGCCCACCCTGCAGTAACTGATGGTGTACCCGCTGGTGCATCCGGGGGCGGAACGGATCCGCTAGCGGATGGAGTCTCAGGCCTCGATGAAGATGAAGGTAGCGCAGAGATAGATCGACGGCGGGAAGAGTCTGTGGCCGGGCTCTCCAGGTCGGGATCGGAGGACTCTATATCCGGGGAATGTGGAAGGCGACCACGACCGCTACCACCACGACCGCTACCATCACGTCCACGGCCAGTGCCGCTACCACCACGACCGCTACCATCACGTCCACGGCCAGTGCCGCTACCACCACGCCCACCACGGCCAGTACCGCCACCACCAGCACCACTACGGCCACGGCCACTGCCGCTACCAGCAGCACGAGTGGTAGTGACCATGACCTGTAAATAGAACACATAAATATAATTAACAATATAGAAGTATAAATGAATATAAAACTGAACTAAAATATATATACCAGCAGCAGGGCGGCGAGTGCCGTCAAGACAATGAGAACTAAGAGTGCCATCTGTAAAAAGAAAATCATACAATAAGTAGATGATCGAACGACAAAAACATAAACTGAAATAAGAATATGTCCGTCTAAACTGAATTCACTAAGTTAGTTGTAAGTGCTTCTAATATATACCGATATTTAATCTAATCATCGTTATCGTCCTCGTCCTCATCGTCATCGTCATCGTTCTCATCCTCATTCTCATCGTCGACTTCATCTATATCATCATCCTCATCGTCGACTTCATCTGTATCATCATCCTCATCCTCATCCTCATCCTCATCCTCTTCTTCTTCTTCTTCTTCTTCTTCTTCTTCTTCTTCTTCTTCTTCTTCTTCAGGCTCAATACTTGGGACAAGACGCCTCTTTCTCCCCTGGTTGACAGCTAAGTCTTGTATATCAACCTCTTCCTCCCCTCTATTTTCCTCAGCATGAGGTATATCGACATCTTCCACGTCCATGGTATCCGACTGTTGTCCCATGTATTGGGGCTTCTCGATCTGGTCCTCTTGGTATGCTGGGTCTCCAACGTTGAATGTATTTCTAGATTTAATCTTGCATACTGCCCACCAGTCAAATCGATCTCTACGACGCCTTGGGTAGCTTGTATAGTAGACTTGAACAGCCTGACTTGCTATCGCAAACGTGTCGGACCCTCTATACCTCCTGCGATGATTTATATCAACGAATCCAAATTGTTTATCGATTCTCCAACCGATATTTGGTCTCGTATCGAACCACTCACATTTGAACATCACAATATGCATATCATATGGGGCACTATATTGTAAATCTACTTCGATTTGTCTCGACATGAGTATCGAAATAAATGGAGCAGAAATTTGACACCTCCTCGATAAGATATGATTCGCATATCGAAGCCTCTATATGAGCCTTGTTGCCAACTTTCTTCTTTAGATGGTGTAGGTACCTAAAGAGACAAATTATCTTGAGAATTAACAATGAATTGTAAAATCCACTTAAATTTCACTTAAATTATATCGATTTTTATTTACCTTTCAAAGGGGTACATCCATCGATAATGAACAGATGCACCGACACGGGCTTCGTATGCTAGATGAATCGGTAGATGCTCCATGCTGTCGAAAAAGCCCGGTGGAAATATTTTCTCTAACTTGCAGATTGTTAAGAAAATCTTCTCCTCAAGTTGTACCATATGTTGCACCGTCAGCTTAGTTGAACAGATATCCCTGAAGAATGTAGACAGCTCGGCCAACGGAACCCATACAGCAGAAGGCAACAACTCTCTCAAAGCAATGGGCAGTAATCTTTCCATAAACACGTGGCAGTCGTGACTCTTCATTCCCGTTAGCTTGCGTTCATTGAAATCAACGCATCTAGACAAATTCGAAACATAGCCGTCGGGAAATCTTAAATTAGATATCCACTTACAGATTATTAATCTATCTTCCTTGCTCAATGTGTATGGCGCTATAGGCTTACTTAATTGTCCACCAGCACCCCTTTGTATCAAGTTCAGATGAGGACGCTTGTATATCTCGGCTATGTCTTGTCTTGCTTTTGGATTGTCCTTCGTCTTTCCTTTAATATCCATGACGGTATTGAAGACATTATCGAACACGTTCTTTTCGATATGCATGACATCAAGATTATGCCTTATAAGATTATCTTTCCAATAAGGCAAGTCCCAGAAGATACTCCGTTTGGTCCAGTTATGGCTTTGTCCGAACCCCTCGACACGATGGTTCGATGGATCTTCCATTGCGGTGGGCAATTCCTTTACAGCTTCCCAAATATCGTATCCCGAAAATCTGGCAGGAGGTTGAGAAAATTCTTGTTTTCCATATCTGAACGCGTCCTTATTCTTTCTCCAAGGATGGGTCGCGGGCAAAAATTGACGGTGACAGTCAAAGAAAAAAGTTTTTCCTCCATGCCTAAGGCGGAACGCCTTACTATTTTCCATGCATATCAGACAAGACATGTTGCCGTGCGTACTCTATCCCGACAGCATACCGTATGCTGGAAAATCATTGATTGTCCACATGAGTGAAGCTCTCATCTGAAAGTTCTGTTTCCTGGAAATATCATAGGTCGTGACGCCGATCTCCCACAGCTGTTTCAGCTCATCACCAACGGCTGTAAATATATATCGATGTTCTTCGTCAGATTTTTAGGACCGGGTATGATAGCTGTCAGAAACATATAAGGAGTCTTCATACACATCCATGGTGTAATGCCCCGCTCCGCATCGGTGCATTACGATGAGTCGTTGACTCGAAGAGTTGCGTTGACCCGATGAGGTATCGATGCGAATCGATGCAAGTGTTGCGTTGGCCAAAGGTAAGCTTTGAGTCGGTTGGAATTTATGAATCGAATCGATGCAAAGAGTAAGTCTCGTTTGAGTAAGTGCTGATTCTAGTTGATCTGGTGTGCAGGCTATGCTTTTACGCTGGGCGATAAGAGGTCGGCATTTTGCCTTATGCAATGAAGTGTCCACGAGACCAAATCGAGGCCCTGCAACGGATTGTGGCATGGGCACGATAGGCCAAATCAACCGAGTAGAGCAAAGGTATGGCTAAGTCCGGGAGTTAGCTATGCGATCGAGTTATGGAAGCGAGGCGCTTCAGTCGACGAAACGGCAAGGCGTATCGGCTTAAGGTGGGCGGGTTCTTGACTCTCTCTCCCTATTCCTTCACGTCTAATAAAATATGTTATGGTGCAAAATATGTTATCGAGTTAGCGAGCGTGGCTCAGCGAGTAAGTGTCTAAGTATGCGTTGAACACTAAGATAGAACATTGAACAATCGAAACATTGAAGCGACGTGCATCAAGTGCACGAGTCGCGATAGGGCAGGATGGTAGAACATTGAAAGACAACATCGAGATGTGCATCAGGTGCACGGCTCCGAGAACATTGAACTCTAGGCGTAGAACATTGAATACGGTGCTGAGCGTGCCTTTGCGCACTTAAGCTACGAAATGACTAAGTAAATACGGAGTAGGCTATGCGAATAACATTATGAACGAGACGCCTGATTATGAGTACGAGACGACAAAGCCGTTGGGCGTCGTGCATCAATATGGATGTGTTGGGGCATAACGCCGACGGAGCTCTCCATGCGATTGGTGGATTATGTTTATGGCACGGGAAACCGTTTATGTGCGACACTATATTTATGGAATTCGAGAACGGTTGGTATGCTATGGATTGTATGCTATGGAACGTATTGCATGGTCAATGGACTCGGATTGTCCGTGCACGGGTGTGGCTTCCCTCGAACGGTTACGCCGGGGCGCCGGGACCGTTCGGCCTAGGAGGGAATTATGTGTGGTATTTATGGTGCACAACATTCGGACGGATTGCGACCGTCCAGTGCTGTGATAAGCTATGATATCCGTAAGTTTGGGATCCTTCGGATACTGGGCTAGCAACCCGTATCGAAGCGATTGTAGGCTTACACATAAGAGATGCCAAGTCCATTACGGTGCGAAACACCGTGACCTTCATATAGATAGGGCCGGTGGGCTGAGATGAGAGCTGGGTGCAGGCGCAGGGCCGGCTACCCATTATGCATATGTTTATGTTTATGAATGGTCGGTTGCGTGAATCATATGTTTGCTTATGTTAAGTTCTAACCACTGCAGGCTAAGGAAAATGGGATGGCATGAGCACGAACACTATGTTTACGTTTATGTTATGGCTAACTGTATCTGCTGCAGGAACACGGCGTGGGACACATTTATGAATATGTGCTATGTATAAGTTTGCCATAAAATTGATCCTAAGGCTAAATAGAAAGACCATAAAGTAAGATGCATGTTTCACTAAATGAATAAGTGTTTGGTTTGGGTGCGAGCGGGTCTTGATCAGTGCGAAGCGAGGACGAAAGCACTAAACCCCCACTAGTTTATGTGCAGGTTCAGGTTATGATCAGCTCGGGGCGGAGCTTGGCTTGGACGTGCCGAGGCATGGAGTCCTTGGCGTTCAAGAGGAGCTTCCGCATATGCGTTCGGACTTGCGACATGAAGATGTTCGGCCGAGGACTACTTGGTGGCTATAAAGAGGCATAATGTATGGAGCAATGTAATCCTTTGTGAGCTAGAGAGATCATGAGCGTTGTAGCCAATTGGCATTTTATGTTGGGCTATTCAGAGCCTTTGTAACCTTCAGTTCAATATGAATAAAAAAGATTCTTATGTTTCACTTGTTTTCTTCCGCTGCTTATGTTATCAATTTGAGATAGTTCTATGTGAACCTGTTATCTTGCCTTGCACGAGCGCAACTCCAGGCTCGTGCGGCATCACGCCCCAGCGATGGCGATGATTCGGGTTAAATCTAGCGAGGACGAGCGATTTCCCGGATCGGGGCGTGACAAGTTGGTATCAGAGCTCTTCCATCCTTTGGACCGTGCGTGAATCTCTTTGACCCTCAGTTGCTTCGTTATCGAATTCAGTTGACTCTAAGTTGTTTCTGCAACCGCATGGCTCATGGATCTGCTCGACGCTACATTGGATGTTCCATACAATAAGTCTATATTAAGTTGCGTACGTCTGCCACAAGTATGTCGTGACTATTACGTTATCTCCGGGTGCCGTCGGAGAGTGTTGGTTGCACGAAGTGCAACGAGTTATGGGATATTGGTTGCACGAAGTGCAACGAGTTATGGAATGCTGGTCGCACGAAGTGCAACGAATATGGTGGTGTTGGTTGCACAAAGTACAATGATATATGTGTTGTTGGTCGCACGAAGTGCGAGAGATATGTGTCGTTGGTTGCACGAAGTGCAACGGATCGATATGTGAGACAATGCGTGGTATGTGACTACGAGAATGGTTATGCGTTGGTTGCACGGAGTGCAGCAAGTCGTGGATCGTTCGTTGCATCGGTGCAACGAGTCGATACGGTATGATGTGCGTAGTAGGGCTATGCGGATGGATAGCGAAATGTTGTTCGAGATTGAGTAAAGACCTTAAGTATCGAGACTAAGTTGTTGCACGAGCTGCAACGTGCGGGATTCGAAGATCGTGGATGCGATAGTAACGAATCGAGTTGGTCGCTAAGTCGAGTTGAGTAGGCGAACGTTATGTTGGCCGTATGTCGCGTTGAGCTTTGAATAAGCGAATGTTGCGGGTGGGATCGAGATGATCGCCATGGTACGGTTAGATTGAATGAGTTCCAAACTTAAGCTAACGTTAGAGCTGGGATCGGAAGGATCACCATACGGGACGGTTAAGTTGAGATAGAAGTCGGATCTATACGAAGTGTGATGTCGAGTAATGACTCGATTCCGAGTGGTCTATGCAATACCAATTATGCGAGCAAGTATAGCGAAGTATTGTGTCGATAACGATAGGCTCGATCCTGAGTGGTATATGGGATACCACTTAGCGATATCTATGTTAAGCCGGTTGGTGACTTGCGATAGATTTCGTCGAAACGATTATGATGTTACGATATGTTTGTCCTCAACGGACGGAGTAGTACCAAGACTCAAGTGAGAATGACTCGATAGAAGTCGATGCAAAGTACGCTTCGCTGAATTAAGTTGAACGAGTATGTGCGAAGTCATACCTATGGATGATACGTCGGACGAGGATTCGCTAAGTATAAGTCGAACGATAGGCCGAGCATAGCGAACGAATGTTACGTTGAGGAAATAGTCGACCCGGTCGAACTTATGTTGAGTTAGTACGGAGACTTCTTCGGAACGTGTTGAGTAAGTACGGAGAATTGTGCGAACGAATTTGGGTTAACGCGATGAATCGGTAGCACGATTGGAAGTGCGAGTTAGGGATATAAGAATGGATATATGAAATTGAAAATTATGTCGCGATGATGTTAAGTAGTTACAACCGAATGGATCTTGATAAGTGCGAGACTTGATTCGTATTCGAGTTCGGATAATGGCAATGATTGCAACGGGTTTGAGCTTATAAGAAAGGAAGATGTTCAAGTTATGCATATCGATGATGGTATTGAGGCGTATCAAAGACGATATGCAATAACTCGGGGATACTCTGATCGAATGAACGAAAATTATGTTGAGCATTGTTGTTGGATGAATAAGATGCAAGTTAAGTTATGGCAATTGGAATGATAACGATAGGAATGCTTCGGAGAATTTGAGAGTCGACGGATGTTACTCGGATGAAAACGAAAGTGTATGGATTGCTTCGTGGATAACCACTATGTTGACATTCTTGTCTTGAGCAAGCGCAACACCAGCCTCGCACATGCGTCACGTCAAACTAGAACGATCATTCTGCGTGAGCGCTGGTATGGTGATTCATCCAGTGGGGATGATCGAACTTGTGAGGCATGGCAAAAATTTGATATGGACTTGTGGTTTGATGCGAAGGTGAAATTAAGGATTGTGCGATGTTGTTGACGGTAGTATACGAGTGATTCGAGTAGCAGCGGTGCATCAGTTGCGCGGGATAGATAAATTACGGATTTGTGATGTATGTCGGAGTGGATAAAGTCCCATAGGAAGCGTCGGGAATTGATTTGGCTCCGCGATAGGATATAGCATGGTTCATTGTAACTGTCCCTCGTTGATGATCTTCAATTATCGAGCGTAGTTTCGGGGCAGATGACCCTAGAAGACTTGACCGCCAAATCAAGTGAATGTTGAAGTCCCATAGGATGACCCTAAAGAAGTCGCGTAAGAAGGATAAGGAATGAGGTAGTGTATGTTGAGGAACGTGCTTAGCGTAGTGACGCGGTAAGGCGATTGCAAGGATTTTGCAATGCGCGAGAGCAACGGATAGTAGAACGACCCTAAGAGTTGCGTCGCAGACCGATTGAGTAACGGTTAGGCCATGTGTATTAAGCGCGATCTATGTTACGAAACGAACTAGTCGAGATTGAAATGGGGACTAAGTAAAGGATTCGTACTCGGTCGAGTATCGGAGATAGGCATATCGTAAGAGACCTTGGGTCAGAAAGATTGTTGCCTTTGAGCATCGTAGACTCAAGTTGACCTCTTGTGTCGGGAGAGTGCGAGCATGATGTCTGGATAAGTTACCTAGCGGGGGTAGCCCCAGACACAACGTATGGATAGAGCGAGAGAATATGGATCACGTATGGATAGTTGCGTCGAGACTTAGTACGGATTGTAGACAAAAAGAATTGGTGACATGTGGACGTAGTCCATGTCGTTATGGCCAAGTGTTATGAATGATTGGATAAAAGACTTAAGTTATGCGAGAGATAGGAAACGGTTGGGCGAATAGGCGCTGCGGAAGCTTGTTGCGATCGGATACGCAATGAATTGATGTAGTACGTGTGTTAGGTGGCAGACGAGAAACTTATGAGATTGAAGTTATGGTTGAATTAAGTTATGTGTAAGATGTTGGAAGATGATCGCATGTTATGGGATAATGCATATGAGATGTATTTTGAGAATAGGTGCTAAGATTTGGCTAAGTCGAGTACGGACCGATGGATGCTTGAGGATTTAAGTTGAACTTGTTAGTTGTTCCGATATCCTACAACTGAGCTTGGCTGAAATGCATATATTGGTGGGACGCCTAAAATATGTGTATGATCCAGACTGAGTTGTATGATTCAACGATAGTAGCACGAGATCGTGAAGCGATCTATGCGAGGCACTTGGATTAAGTGTTAGTTTCGGTTCGAGGACGAACCTGATTTTGAGTGGTATATTATGTAATGCCCCGCTCCGCATCGGTGCATTACGATGAGTCGTTGACTCGAAGAGTTGCGTTGACCCGATGAGGTATCGATGCGAATCGATGCAAGTGTTGCGTTGGCCAAAGGTAAGCTTTGAGTCGGTTGGAATTTATGAATCGAATCGATGCAAAGAGTAAGTCCCGTTTGAGTAAGTGCTGATTCTAGTTGATCTGGTGTGCAGGCTATGCTTTTACGCTGGGCGATAAGAGGTCGGCATTTTGCCTTATGCAATGAAGTGTCCACGAGACCAAATCGAGGCCCTGCAACGGATTGTGGCATGGGCACGATAGGCCAAATCAACCGAGTAGAGCAAAGGTATGGCTAAGTCCGGGAGTTAGCTATGCGATCGAGTTATGGAAGCGAGGCGCTTCAGTCGGCGAAACGGCAAGGCGTATCGGCTTAAGGTGGGCGGGTTCTTGACTCTCTCTTCCTATTCCTTCACGTCTAATAAAATATGTTATGGTGCAAAATATGTTATCGAGTTAGCGAGCGTGGCTCGGCGAGTAAGTGTCTAAGTATGCGTTGAACACTAAGATAGAACATTGAACAATCGAAACATTGAAGCGACGTGCATCAAGTGCACGAGTCGCGATAGGGCAGGATGGTAGAACATTGAAAGACAACATCGAGATGTGCATCAGGTGCACGACTCCGAGAACATTGAACTCTAGGCGTAGAACATTGAATACGGTGCTGAGCGTGCCTTTGCGCACTTAAGCTACAAAATGACTAAGTAAATACGGAGTAGGCTATGCGAATAACATTATGAACGAGACGCCTGATTATGAGTACGAGACGACAAAGCCGTTGGGCGTCGTGCATCAATATGGATGTGTTGGGGCATAACGCCGACGGAGCTCTCCATGCGATTGGTGGATTATGTTTATGGCACGGGAAACCGTTTATGTGCGACACTATATTTATGGAATTCGAGAACGGTTGGTATGCTATGGATTGTATGCTATGGAACGTATTGCATGGTCAATGGACTCGGATTGCCCGTGCACGGGTGTGGCTTCCCTCGAACGGTTACGCCGGGACGCCGGGACCGTTCGGCCTAGGAGGGAATTATGTGTGGTATTTATGGTGCACAACATTCGGACGGATTGCGACCGTCCAGTGCTGTGATAAGCTATGATATCCGTAAGTTTGGGATCCTTCGGATACTGGGCTAGCAACCCGTATCGAAGCGATTGTAGGCTTACACATAAGAGATGCCAAGTCCATTACGGTGCGAAACACCGTGACCTTCATATAGATAGGGCCGGTGGGCTGAGATGAGAGCTGGGTGCAGGCGCAGGGCCGGCTACCCATTATGCATATGTTTATGTTTATGAATGGTCGGTTGCGTGAATCATATGTTTGCTTATGTTAAGTTCTAACCACTGCAGGCTAAGGAAAATGGGATGGCATGAGCACGAACACTATGTTTACGTTTATGTTATGGCTAACTGTATCTGCTGCAGGAACACGGCGTGGGACACATTTATGAATATGTGCTATGTATAAGTTTGCCATAAAATTGATCCTAAGGCTAAATAGAAAGACCATAAAGTAAGATGCATGTTTCACTAAATGAATAAGTGTTTGGTTTGGGTGCGAGCGGGTCTTGATCAGTGCGAAGCGAGGACGAAAGCACTAAACCCCCACTAGTTTATGTGCAGGTTCAGGTTATGATCAGCTCGGGGCGGAGCTTGGCTTGGACGTGCCGAGGCATGGAGTCCTTGGCGTTCAAGAGGAGCTTCCGCATATGCGTTCGGACTTGCGACATGAAGATGTTCGGCCGAGGACTACTTGGTGGCTATAAAGAGGCATAATGTATGGAGCAATATAATCCTTTGTGAGCTAGAGAGATCATGAGCGTTGTAGCCAATTGGCATTTTATGTTGGGCTATTCAGAGCCTTTGTAACCTTCAGTTCAATATGAATAAAAGAGATTCTTATGTTTCACTTGTTTTCTTCCGCTGCTTATGTTATCAATTTGAGATAGTTCTATGTGAACCTGTTATCTTGCCTTGCACGAGCGCAACTCCAGGCTCGTGCGGCATCACGCCCCAACGATGGCGATGATTCGGGTTAAATCTAGCGAGGACGAGCGATTTCCCGGATCGGGGCGTGACACATGGTGGCAGATTGTAAGGGGTAAGAATGACCGGCCAGCATGAGTACTGAGATCCCGACTGTCCGAAAGGGGCGAAGCCATCAGCACATAGCGCCAGGCGTACATTTCTAGGCTCTGCAGCAAAATCTGAATGACACAAATCAAAATGTTTCCACGCCTCTCCATCCGAAGGATGTGACAATTCTCCTTCGTCCTTTATGCGTTCTTCGCTGTGCCACGTCATGTGTTCTGCTGTATTTAGAGACATATACATCCTCTGCAAGCGCTTCGTGATCGACAAGTAATGCATATACTTGTAAGGACGTCGTTTTCTAGTCGACTTTCCTTTTCCCTGTACTGGCTTGTAACGATCCGCATTACAGAAGCTGCAACTTTCTGATACACAATTCTCTTTATAGTACAACATGCATCCGTTGCGACAACAATCTATCTTCTCGTACCCCAGTCCCAGTTGTCGGACCATCATCTTTGACTTGTAGAAGTTTTTTGGTAGCTCTTTTGATTCCTTCGGTAACACCTCCTTGATTACTTCTGTGATCCGATTATAGCAAGCTTGTGGCAAGTTAAAATCAGACTTTATGTTCAACAACCGCATCGTCACTGACAGTGCGGAATGAGTCTCACAACCAGGATATAGAGAAGTATCTGCGTCCTGAAACATGTCATAGAACTCCTTCGCCTCGGGATTAGGATCCTCCGGATCAAAATTAGGCCCTGCCGCATCATACACCATATCTCGTGCAAGGTTCTGCAGATCTCCATAATCAACAGAGCATCTGTGGTCTTCGATGACATCCGTTGCAGCATTATCATCAAAAGCATAAGTAGCAGCTTCCGCAGCCTGTCTTTCCGAATATAGTTCACCTTGCGATGACCACAGGCCGTAATTACGTACGAAACCCTTACGGGTCAAATGATCTCTCACAGTCACCACTTCTTCGTAACGTCTATTGTGACATTTAACACATGGACACTTAATTTTGTTACCGTCCATGTACTGAGCTTTGCTCATTGCATAATTAAGAAATACTTCCACGCCTGCCTGAAAATCGTCACTCACACCAATTCTACTCTCATGTTGCCGTTTGTACATCCATGTACGATCAACAAAATAACGACTCATCCTCAATTCGGATGTGAAAATCTGTATCGTAAGACAAACTAAACATAAGAATAGCCCGATACCGATACTCATAAATTTGGATTAGGGTTAGGATGTTAGATATAAGTGAACTAGGTGATGTAGAGTACAATATAGGGAACTGTGAATGGACTGAAAGTTGCACATGAGAAGGTTCAATGAAGGGCCCATAAATGGGTTCACATGATAAGTTAGTAAGAATCCACATCACTATACATACTCCCCCGTCTCAGGAGTGTGTCTGGCTCCTATTTAGAACAGCACAGGTCACAACATGTCCAGAATAGCAAAACAGAGCTCTACAATGTATATCGGTATCGGACTATTCCTACGAGTATTGGTATCGGCGATATCAATACTCGTGTGAATAGGAGATTGCAATATAAGTCTAAGCTATCTAGCTAACATGTATACTTGCATTTACATTGTATCATAACTTGTATCTAGTTACCTTGCTAATCATGTATATACTCTTAACATATATGTGAAAACACTATACTAACATGTATTTAAATCAAGGTTCAAAGTATCGGTATCGGAATCGGTATCGGACTATATATTCCTACGAGTATTGGCATCGGCGATATCAATACTCGTGTGAATAGGAGATTGCAATATAAGTCTAAGCTATCTAGCTAACATGTATACTTGCATTTACATTGTATCATAACTTGTATCTAGTTACCTTGCTAATCATGTATATACTCTTAACATATATGTGAAGACACTATACTAACATGTATTTAAATCAAGGTTCAAAGTATCGGTATCGGAATCGGTATCGGACTATATATTCCTACGAGTATTGGCATCGGCGATATCAATACTCGTGTGAATAGGAGATTGCAATATAAGTCTAAGCTATCTAGCTAACATGTATACTTGC
The DNA here is from genome assembly GCA_029216955.1 of Iris pallida. Taxonomy (NCBI): domain Eukaryota; kingdom Viridiplantae; phylum Streptophyta; class Magnoliopsida; order Asparagales; family Iridaceae; genus Iris; species Iris pallida. The sequence continues at coordinate 655,014 of JANAVB010045019.1, forward strand.
ATTTACATTGTATCATAACTTGTATCTAGTTACCTTGCTAATCATGTATATACTCTTAACATATATGTGAAGATACTATACTAACATGTATTTAAATCAAGGTTCAAAGTATCGGTATCGGAATCGGTATCGGACTATATATTCCTACGAGTATTGGCATCGGCGATATCAATACTCGTGTGAATAGGAGATTGCAATATAAGTCTAAGCTATCTAGCTAACATGTATACTTGCATTTACATTGTATCATAACTTGTATCTAGTTACCTTGCAATATAAGTCTAAGCAATCTAGTATTGGTATCGGCGATATCGGTAGTATCGGCGGTATCGGATCGAAGTATCGGATTTTTTTGGTATTGGAAAACAAATAATTATTAATAAATTATTTACATTTAAAAACATATAATTTATACATTTAGGCATAGTTTTAAGTGTTTTAAGTATTATTTCTTAGTAGTTTTGAAATTAAATGAAATTAAATTAAATGAAATAGTATTATTTCTTAGGATCGGGACATGCCAAACCGTATCCGTATCGGGGAATGCAACCCATTCCCCACCCCCCACCCCCGACCCCCCTGCCCCCATTCAACACCCCCCCCCGACCCCCCTGCCCTCTCCATTACCCACCCCCCCGACCCCCCTGCCCTCTCCACCCCCCACCCCCCGCCCCCCGCCCCCCGACCCCCCTGCCCCCATTCCCGACCACCCCCCGACCCCCCTGCCCCCATTCAACACCCCCCCGACCCCCCTGCCCTCTCCACCCCCCACCCCCCGACCCCCCTGCCCCCATTCCCCACCCCCCCGACCCCCCGACCCTCATTCCCCACCCCCCGACCCCCTGCCCCCATTCCCCACCCCCCCGACCCCCTGACCCCATTCACCACCCCCCCCGCCCTCTCCACCCCCCGCGAAGCCGACCCCCCCCACTCCCCCCCCGGCCCCAAAACCCAAAATTAGAGAGAGAGAGAGAGAGAGAGAGAGAGAGAGAGAGAGAGATACCTGGTAGAGAGAGAGAGAGAGCCGCGAGAGAGAGAGAGCCGCGCGCGAGAGAGAGAGAGCCGCGAGAGAGAGAGAGAGTTTTGGGGGGAATGAAAAATTCCCCCCCGTCGGTTCAATTTAAGTTAGGGCACAGAACCTAGCGACGGAATAGCGACGGAATAAATTAGTCGCTAAACCGTCGCCAATTAAAAGGTGTTTTCCGACGGATATATCCGTCGCCATTTAGTCGCTAAAGTTCCCGCCAATGTTTTAAAGATTTTGCCGCCAACATTTGCGACGAATAAGCGACGAAAAAGAATCCGTCGCTAACGTTCGTCGACTTAGCGACGGAAACCCGACAAATTTTTACATTTAAAATTGGAAAAAATTATGTTATGTTGTCTGTCGCTAATCCGTCGCTAAGATGTCGGAAACTGGTCGCTATTAGCGACGGAATCCGTCCGTCGCTAAACTTCCGTCGGTAAAGTGGGGTATTTTAGTAGTGACATCCATGAGTGCGTGGATTTTTTAGTCACGCACACGTCCACGAGTGCGTGCGTGGATTTTTTATCATTTCTCACACTCACACTGTGCATACCAACATGAACCATTTTCACGCTCACTTCGACTAGACTTGGCGTGACTTCTTGACCTGGGTGTTTTATTTGTCCTATAATTATTCATTAATAATGGCATGATAATTCTTCTATTATATCCTTACGTCTTTTGCGTGAATTTTTTGATCAATCATGATATGTTAAATTTGTTAAAATAGATTGTTATGTGGAATGTGCCTTGTGTCTTAATTGATTAATGGATACCCCGTATTGACTGGAACTTAACCTTGAGAGTTATAGACTCGACCCCATGTAATACTAATTGACTTTCATGCCTTGATACCATTGATAATAATGGTTATCTTTACTAAAATTGATCATGCGTTCCTAGTTGGAACTAAGAGACTGGCTAGTCGTCTTATTGAATGAAATGAATGAGACACGTTCATGTAATGAACTATTGTACTCGATTAGCCAATCCCGAATATTGGCATACAGGCACATGCAGGTTTCAAATTATTTATTTATCTATTTTACAAAAATAGCATGTGTACTTTATGGTCAAGGCATGATTACTCCGTGGTTAGACTTGATTGTTGCATCACGCTATGTAAAATCTACAACCTAGCCGTACGGGTATCGTTGTAGAGTTGCGCATATCGTACCCCGTACAAAAGTACTCATTTGAATGACCATGATCCACGACATGGAACTTCACTCAACGTAGAGACTATTAAGTTAAATAAAATAATGATGGCATGGAGAGAATGGATTCCCGAGTTCTTACATGGCAGCCCCCTTGGGACTATTAAGTGCCCGACGGGCCGGCTGGTTCCCACAGATACGGTAAATCTGTCACACGGGCAGGGAACGGTATCTGCTTATATTATTGTACATGCTATAACGGCGGGCGTCCCGCTGGGACTCGTCTAACTACATGATTGGCGCAATTGATTGATTGGATAGACTAGTCTTGCATATAGTAAGAACTGAGGAATCCCTAATTGCATAATTCCAGGATAACTTGGGACTCACAATAACAAGCCGTAGTAGTTGATTGGCCGTTCAAGATGATTTGTTTGTGTACTGTACCTACTCTGTTGCCTAACTGGGATGATCAGAATGTCAGGACATGACGGGCCAACTTCTGTCCTTGTTTGGTTGGGAGATTGGTTCGAAGTGTCGTGATGTTTTGTGACTCCTAGTGGAAAGCAGAGATCTATTATTTTAGTCTCATACTTACTGGTTTAGTCATTCATATCGTCCTTCCTTGTGGTACTTGCTGTTAGAGGTCTAACCTCTCTGGTTTTGCATGGCCAGATTTAGAGCCGGTCCCCGAGGACTCAACTTACTTCTACCTCCAAGATGGTCAATACTAGGAAAATGATTGCAGGAGGACTCGAGTGGGTTTCCTTACTTCACTGCTCGTTTTGTCATTTACTCTATACTTAGCTGTTTGGCACCAACATGTTAGTCGGATCGTCTTGTACTTACTTTTTCATAATTGTAATTAAGTCAGACTGCAGCTGATAACAATTGTGTATATACTTGCTATACCATCTGGCTATGTTTTGTAAAGCCAGATCTCAAGAACATTTTGACTGAGCGTTTGGGACGCCTTACTGCTTTATCTTACATGTTCTCTATTTCTGTTTCTTGTTTTGAATGATTGAGACAATAGATGTGAAATGACCATAGTAAGACTTTCATGTAGTATACACCCTCTCGTCTGGTTAGACAGCATTGATTGTAGTATACGGTATTCATCTACCCGCAATACGTAGCTGGCTGAGTCATTCCTCCGCTCTCCAGTATTCTGGTTTTGGGGCGTGACAAGGTTTTAGTGGTGGCCCATGCAGGTCTGATTTCAGACTTGTGGGGTGTTTTGATTTATAGGATGTCTCAATCACACGTATTCCCCCTTGATCTCATGATTCGTTATTCTCAACCCTTGCTTGACATTCCGGTATCCTTTGACTTCGTTGATCCTTCATGTTCGGTTGTTTGATTGTTCTCTTGTCCCTTTTCTTAGGGGCACTTCGTCCGCATCGGTCAGAGCTGGACAACAGCAACAAGAGCAACATGGACAACCTGACCCCGTTGGTCAGCAACAAGGGCCAGTCCTACCTTAGGAGGCTACCCAGGAAGAAGTGATAGTGGAACCAGCAGCTGGATCGCAGTATCCGGATATTCCACCACCACCGACAGTTCCACCTACCCAAGTGGACACACCAGCCCTTCTGGAGATCATGAGAGGAATGATGGCTACTCAGCAACATCAGATGTTGGCCCAGCAGCGCATGCACACTCAGCTACAAGAGCAGAATGTGTTGCTCAACCAAGGATTGCAGACAGCATTAGAAAGAGGGGCAAGGCCAGATTCAGGAGCATCAGCCAGGTTTTGCAAGTACAATCCCCGTCGTTTCGAGGGCACGGAGGATGCCATATCAGCAGATGTATGGCTTAAAGACATGGAGGCTATTCTGACAGCAGCTAAGGTACCGGCAGAAGAACGTGTGGATCTAGTGAAGTTGTTACTTCAGGATCTCGCACGTGATTGGTGGGAATCAGAGGAAGTGGGCATCAGACGCCCTGTGGCTTGGGACGATTTCACAGCAAGATTCAAGACGAAGTACTATGGAGTTGTGGCACAGTTTGAGCTACAACAGAAGTTTATCAGCCTCAGGCAGGCCGGCAAGACGGTAGATGCTTATGCAGCGGAGTTCTGCAGATTGAGTAGGTTCGCCCCAGAGATGGTAGCAACAGAGAACCAGAGGGCCATGAGGTTTCAGCAAGGGTTTCATCTTGAACTCTTGCAATTGATCGAGGGGCATAATTACCAGACTTTTGATGAGATATTGACGGCGACTCGAAGGCATGAAATCACCATTCAGAGGCTTGCAGCAAGGACTGGGGGTCAGAAGAGATCCCACAGTCAGATTGAAGAAGGAGGGGGAGCAGCACCCCGAACAACAACACCATCCACTGGCATTCGTATCCACGATGTGGCGATACGAGGACCGGCACCACCACCCAGGCAGCAGCAACAACAGCAGAGGAAGAACCAGCAACCCCCGGCGGGCTGCACTTATTGTGGGAAGATGGGACACACTAGAGATGTGTGTCGGACATTGAATGGACTATGTCTGATATGTGGAAATCCAGATCATCGGGTTACCACATGTCCCATGAATTCGAGGTCAGGAGGACCAGGACAGCAGTTTCCTGCTCTGCCAGCCCCAGGGGCAGGCCAGTATCGAGGACCAGCAGTGGCAGTAAGGCCGTTGGCACAGCGTCCGCAGACTCAGATGTTTCGGCAGCAGGGACCGCCGATACAGCAACACCAGCATAGACCACCCCAGCATCATCAAGGCAGGGGCCAGCAGCAGCACCAGGCTAGGTCGCAGCATGGGAACCAGCAAGGAGGTCGAGGGCAGGCATTCACTTTATCCTTGGAAGAGGCATTGGCATCGGGAGATGTTGTGGCAGGTAACATTTTCGTCGCCTCATATCCCGCAGTAGTATTGTTTGATTCGGGAGCATCACATTCATTTATATCTGCACAATTTGCGACACGACTAGGAATGGAGTTTGAGGCATTGCCAGGGAGGTTGAATATACTCACTGGCAATGGGCTCGTAGGGGTTAGTAGAGTTATTCTAGCGTGTAGCGTTGTAGTTTGCGGGCATTCCTTACCCGCCCGATTGATAGAATTTCCTGTTGGAAATTTCGACGTTATTTTAGGCATGGACTGGCTGAAGAACAGTCATGCGACAATAGATTATCGTAGAGGGAGTGTATCTTTTGATATTCCAGGCATGGAGCGGTTCACCTTAGTCAGATCAGAGGCAACTCAGCAGGAGCAGGGAGTAGTAGCGGCAATGGAAGAAGTTCAGATTCTGAAGGTAGTTGAAGAATTCCTAGACGTATTTCCCGAAGAACTTCCAGGTCTACCACCAGTTAGAGATATTGAGTTCAGTATAGAATTGGCACCAGGAACTAAACCGATATCAGATCGAGTTTATAGAATGGCGGATTCAGAGCAGGCCAAGGTATATCAGCACATAGAGGAATTGAAGAAGAAGAAGTTCATCCAAGCTAGCGTATCACCATGGGCAGCACCAGTGGTACTTGTGGGGAAGAAGGATGGGTCATCCAGATTGTGCATTGACTACAGGAAGCTTAACGCGGCAACAGTGAAGAACAAGTATCCATTACCCAGGATCGACGACTTATTTGATCAGTTGAGCAAAGCTAGAGTTTTCTCTAAGATAGATCTTCGTTCAGGGTACCATCAGATGAGAGTTCGGAAGGAAGATATTCCTAAGACAGCATTCAGATCGAAGTATGGGCATTACGAATTCTTAGTAATACCGTTTGGTTTGACCAATGCTCCAGCGATATTCATGGATTTGATGAATCGCATCTTTATGCCATACTTAGATCAGTTTGTCGTTGTGTTTCTTGACGACATTCTCGTATATTCTTTCAGTGAAGAGGAGCATGAAGACCACCTCAGGAAAGTGTTACAAGTTCTGAGAGAGAACAGTTGTATGCCAAGCTCATCAAGTGTGAGTTTCGGTCGGATCACATTTCATTTTTGGGTCATATCATATCAGGAGCTGGAGTAGCAGTAGATTCCAAGAAGATAGAAGCAGTAGAGAGTTGGCCAGTACCCAAGACCGTAGCAGATGTGCGGAGTTTCTTAGGATTGGCAGGATATTACAGGAGGTTTGTGTCAGACTTTGCAAGGCTTTCAGCACCCATGACCCGCTTGATCCGGAAGGATGTACCATTTGTTTGGTCGGCAGAATGTCAGGCATCATTCGAAACTTTGAAGCAGAAGTTGATATCAGCACCTATTCTTACATTACCAGTTGGACCCGGAGGTTTTACAGTATATTGTGATACGTCAGGTAAAGGACTTGGATGCGTCCTTATGCAGCATGGAAATGTGATAGCGTATGCATCCAGACAGCTTCGGGATCACGAAAAGAATTACCCAACTCATGATTTGGAGTTAGCGGCAGTAGTGTTTACTTTGAAGCTATGGAGACATTACTTATATGGTGATCGAGTGAAGATGTACACAGATCATAAAAGTCTGAAGTACATCTTTACTCAGAAGGAGCTGAACATGAGGCAGAGGAGATGGCTAGAGTTGATTAAGGATTATGATGTGGAGCTTCAGTATCATCCAGACAAGGCCAATGTAGTAGCAGACGCTCTCAGCAGGAGAGGCGGCGCATTTATGTTGACAACACAGAGGCATATCTTAGAAGACCTTCAGGAGATGGGCATCGAAGTTATACTTCCTGGTCATGTAGGAGTTCTAACAAGTCTGCAAGTTCAATCCGACTTGGTAGACAGGATCAAGGCAGCTCAGGTACAAGACCCAAGGATTCAGAAGCTTAGGGCAGAATGTGAGTCAGGACTCAGGAAGGAGATGAGAATTCATGGAGATGGTACACTTAGGTTTGGATCACGTCTATGTGTGCCTAGTGGAGATATCAGACAGGAGATTATGACAGAGGCTCACAGTTCTCAGTATTCTATTCACCCTGGAGGGACCAAGATGTACCAAGATATCAAGCAGCATCTGGTGGAACGGGATGAAGAGGGAGATAGCTAGATTTGTTTTCCGTTGCTTGGTATGTCAGCAAGTGAAGACAGAACAGCAAAGGCCAGCTGGATTATTGCAACCGCTTCCTATCCCGGAATGAAAGTGGGAACACATCACAATGGACTTTGTGACCGGTTTACCGAGATCACCAAGTGGTAAGGGCGCTATTTGGGTAATAGTGGACCGACTTACGGAGGTAGCACACTTTCTTCCTTTCAGAGTAGGGCAATCTACAGAAAAGTTGGCAGAGTTGTATATGCAACAGATAGTCAGACAGCATGGAGTCCTTGTCAGTATTGTGTCAGATCGAGATACCCGCTTTACATCACATTTCTGGAAGAGCTTACATCATAGTCTGGGTACCAAGTTAAGATTTAGCACAGCTTACCATCCACAGACGGATGGGCAATCAGAAAGAACGATTCAGACCTTAGAAGACATGTTGCGAGCTTGCACTCTAGATTTTGAAGGGTCTTGGAAGAGTCACCTGCACTTGGTCGAGTTCTCGTACAATAATAGTTATCAAGCCAGTATCTAGATGGCGCCATTCGAAGCACTATATGGTAAGAAGTGTAGGTCGCCACTAGCATGGGATGATATCGGGGAGAGGAAGATGCTAGGCCCAGAAATGATTGTCCAGACGGTTGAAGTGGTTAAGGGAATTAGGGAGCGACTTCGAGTTGCGCAGGACCGGCATCGTCATTGGGCGGACCAGCATCGTAGGCCGTTAGAGTTCTCTGTTGGGGACCACGTATTCTTGCGGATCTCACCTACTCGTGGGGTCATTAGATTTGGCGTTCGCGAGAAATTGTGTCCTCGGTACGTGGGCCCATTTGTTATCCTTGATCGGATAGGCGATGTAACTTATCGTTTATCCCTCCCACCTTCGTTACGAGAGGTGCATGACGTGTTTCATGTGTCTCAATTACGTAGGTATGTATCGGACCCAAGCCATATCCTCGATCACTCTGAGCTGGTTGTTGGTACCAACCTGTCTTACGAGGAACAGCCTGTGTCCATTTTGGACCGAAGAGAGAAGATACTCAAGAACCGAACAATTAGTCTTGTCCGTGTTGCTTGGGGTCATCACTCATTGGGAGAGTCAATGTGGGAACGTGAGGATGATATCCGATCACGGTATCCACACCTGTTTGACTCACAAGGTATATCTCTTTCTGTATACCTTGATTGTCCTGATTCTTCATGCTTATCACCTTATGGGTAGAACTACTTGATATCATGGATTGATGAATTTACATATACAGTACTTGCTTTTTGATATGGTAAAATGATTGCTTGCTCACTAGAATTGCTTGTATTAGTTTAGCTTCGATATTTCTACCTGCTTGGATTTGAAATTCCGAGGACGGAATTTTTCTACGGTGGGTAGAGATGTCACTCCTCGTTCCCAGAATACGTATTTTTATACGTGTACAACTCATATGTATTTATTTAGTACCCATCATGTATTATCCTGTATTTAAATTTCTTTAATTTTCTGTTAATTAATTATCTGCTCTTTAAATTTTCCTGTTAATTTATTTCCTGCAATCTTATTATCTGTATTTTATTTCCTGTATTTTATCCTCTGCTTTAGTCTTATTATGGTTGGGCTTCTTGGGTTCATGGTGCAAACCCGACCCATTAGCTCCCACCTACCACCCCCTTTGCTATTTAAAGCCCCCTCTCCATTCTCTCTCCTCATTACTTCATTCTCACCATTACTTCTTCTTCTTCTTCCTCCTATTACTCTCCACCACCTACCAGCAGCAGGAGAAGGCAAGTGCAAACTTGCTTCTCAATCATCCATTTTTATGGATCATTACTCTTCCTCTCATGATCCTGAGAGAGTTTAGTGCTTGACATATGTGATTTCTGTGGCTTGTTTTCTCTAGATCTAAGTTTGTATTTTCGGCTGTTCATGGGTTTTAAATCCACCAACTTAGCGTGTTTTCGGATCAGAGAGTTCATGTGGTAGAACCGCTCGTCAGTCACGCACACGTCTCTACGTGTTTGCGTGTATTTCTTAGTCACGCTCGCGTTTGCGTGCGTGTATTTCTTAGTCATGCTCGCATTTGCGTGCGTGTATTTCTTAGTCACGCTCGCATTTGCGTGCATGTATTTCTTAGTCATGCTCGCGTTTGCGTGCGTGTATTTCTTAGTCATGCTCGCATTTGCGTGCGTGTATTTCTTAGTCACGCTCGCATTTGCGTGCGTGTATTTCTTAGTCATGCTCGCGTTTGCGTGCGTGTATTTCTTAGTCACGCTCGTGTTTGTGTGCGTGTATTTTAGTTACGCACACTTCTTGGAGCGTGCGTGTATTTCAGTCACGCACACGTTTCCATGAGCGTGCGTGTATTTTCAGTCACGCACACATCCATGAGTGCATGGATTTTTTAGTCACGCACACGTCCACGAGTGCGTGCGTGGATTTCTTATCATTTCCCACACTCACACTGTGCATACCAACATGAACCATTTTCACGCTCACTTCGACTAGACTTGGCGTGACTTCTTGACCCGGGTGTTTTATTTGTCCTATAATTATTCATTAATAATGGCATGATAATTCTTCTATTATATCCTTACGCCTTTTGCGTGAATTTCTTGATCAATCATGATATGTTAAATTTGTTAAAATAGATTGTTATGTGGAATGTGCCCTGTGTCTTAATTGATTAATGGATACCCCGTATTGACTGGAACTTAACCTTGAGAGTTATAGACTCGACCCCATGTAATACTAATTGACTTTCATGCCTTGATACCATTGATAATAATGGTTATCTTTACTAAAATTGATCATGCGTTCCTAGTTGGAACTAAGAGACTGGCTAGTCGTCTTATTGAATGAAATGAATGAGACACGTTCATGTAATGAACTATTGTACTCGATTAGCTAATCCCGAATATTGGCATACAGGTACATGCAGGTTTCAAATTATTTATTTATCTATTTTACAAAAACAGCATGTGTACTTTATGGTCAAGGCATGATTACTCCGTGGTTAGACTTGATTGTTGCATCACGCTATGTAAAATCTACAACCTAGCCGCACGGGTATCGTTGTAGAGTTGCGCATATCGTACCCCGTACAAAAGTATTCATTTGAATGACCATGATCCACAGCATGGAACTTCACTCAATGTAGAGACTATTAAGTTAAATAAAATAATGATGGCATGGAGAGAATGGATTCCCGAGTTCTTACATGGCAGCTCCCTTGGGACTATTAAGTGCCCGACGGGCCGGCTGGTTCCCACAGATACGGTAAATCTGTCACACGGGCAGGGAACGGTATCTGCTTATATTATTGTACATGCTATAACGGCGGGCGTTCCGCTGGGACTCGTCTAACTACATGATTGGCGCAATTGATTGATTGGATAGACTAGCCTTGCTTGCACATAGTAAGAACTGAGGAATCCCTAATTGCATAATTCCAGGATAACTTGGGACTCACAATAACAAGCCGTAGTAGTTGATTGGCCGTTCAAGATGATTTGTTTGTGTACTGTACCTACTCTGTTGCCTAACTGTGATGATCAGAATGTCAGGATATGACGGGCCAACTTCTGTCCTTGTTTGGTTGGGGGGTTGGTTCGAAGTGTCGTGATATTTTGTGACTCCTAGTGGAAAGCAGAGATCTATTATTTTAGTCTCATACTTACTGGTTTAGTCATTCACATCGTCCTTCCTTGTGGTACTTGCTGTTAGAGGTCTAACCTCTCTGGTTTTGCATGGCCAGATTTAGAGCCGGTCCCCGAGGACTCAGCTTACTTCTACCTCCAAGATGGTCAATACTAGGGGAATGATCGCAGGGGGACTCGAGTGGGTTTCCTTACTTCACTGCTCGTTTTGTCATTTACTCTATACTTAGCCGTTTGGCACCAACATGTTAGTCGGATCGTCTTGTACTTACTTTTTCATAATTGTAATTAAGTCAGACTGCAGCTGATAACAATTGTGTATATACTTGCTATACCATCTGGCTATGTTTTGTAAAGCCAGATCTCAAGAATATTTTGACTGAGCGTTTGGGACGTCTTACTGCTTTATCTTACATGTTCTCTATTTCTGTTTCTTGTTTTGAATGATTGAGACAATAGATGCGAAATGACCATAGTAAGACTTTCATGTAGTATACACCCCATCGTCTGGTTAGACAGCATTGATCGTATTATACGGTATTCATCTACCCGTAATACATAGCTGGCTGAGTCATTCCTCCGCTCTCCAATATTCTGGTTCTGGGACGTGACAATAATAGCATAAGTTATACAATATATAGGCTATATAGTGTATAGACCAGTGAATAATGTCATCCTATACACTGTTTAGGAAGTGTGTTGTATTACGACTTGTATTGTACAGTTTCTAGATAATATGTTGTATAATATTATATGACCTACGAGTCATTGTAATATTATACGAACCGTGACGTATAACAACTCTTATTATATAAAGTTATGCTATATGCCTGAGCAATTTTTTTGCATAAAATATCGTATAGCATCATTAATGTATAATATTATACTATGCAACTTTGTACGATGCATCAAACGGAGCCTCAAAGAATTGAACTTTAAAATAAGTAATTGTCCTTTAAATTGGTAAAATAATATTATATAAATTAATAGCTTTATATCATAAATAAGACGTGACATAACCAAAAATGACGGAATGAATAAGAATTGTGGTTTCGTTTTAAAATTGAACAACATTGCGATAAAGTCGATATGACAAATGAAAATAAAATTTTATATATAAAATTTACCAAACTAATCATTATCTTATACCGAGCTTGGGTTCATTATTTTAAAAGAAAAAATGTAATGCTTGCTATTTTGAAAACAAAGGTAATTTTTCTTTATTATTATTTAGTTTGCAGTTCACATTTATTAATGGAACTTTGATATTTACAAAAGTTATTAAATAGTAACAATGAACCCAAAATGGACATTTGGTATGAAAACTATAAATTTTATGGCAGGAAGACAAAATGAGAATTCATGTCTACATATTAGTAATGAATCACACGTCATTATTTCATTGGCAACTTGCCAACAACCAAAGTAAACTTCGCATTAATTATTACATAAATAATATTTTTGCCTTTTCCTTTTTTCCCCACCTTTAAAATTTATTTTTGACTAATACATAACTAATTTCTCCATACGCGGTTCAACTTAGACTTCTATATATTTAAAAAAAAACTCCCATAGAATAATTCCCCACCAATAAAAATTGCATTTTATCCCCCTTTCCGAAGAGAAATTTCACCAAATCCGATCGAAACATCGAATTTGATTTGTGGGTTCTGATAATCGGTGGATTTGGAGAGATGGGTCAGCAGAAATTTGACAGCTTTATGTAAGAAAAAGGAGGTACGGATTTCTTTAATTACTCCCCCTCAAAATTGATGCTTTGTTTGTCTTCTTCCTCTCAAGATTGGATCTTGGGCTGGCATTTATGGGGCAGGTGGCGTGGGGGTTGGATTCTACGTCTGGGTAGGGCTCGGTTTTGATCGGTTTGGTGGGATTTAAGTGCACCCCATCCTTTTTTTCTAGGGTTTTCTGGAACTGGGTTTTGTGGAAATTTGAGGGGTTATTGTGGAGAATTGGTAATTTCGGCCTCTTGCTTGTAATAATTGGCTTCTGTGTCCATTTGAATTTGATAGGTTTTCCATTTCAAAATATGTCTTTCTATAGGGTTTCTGGTGGTGAATTCGAGGTGGATGGTTTTGGTGTGCGGATTTGGTATTATTATTGGATTGTATATGAGAATTCCAATAAATTTGGTATTGTTATTGGCTTGATTTTGAACAATTTGGTGGAAATTAAGGGCAAGTTAACCTTTTTTAGGGTTTGTAGAGGTGGGGTTTTATGAAAACTTGATGTGGGTGGTTTTTGTATGTCAGTATGTGGGTTTGGTTTTGAAAAAAAAATGGTGGAATTTGAGTGCATAGTCCTTTTTCTAGGTTTCTATAGGTAGGTTTTTTTAGAACTTTAAGTGGGTAGTTTTTATATGTGGATTTGGTATTATTATTGGTTTGATATGAACAATTCGGTGGAATTTAAGTGTATATTTAACGTTTTTTCCCTAGATTTTTTTCTTCTATTTAAGAATTTGATGAGCTAAGCTGTGTTTTTTTAATATAAAATTATTTGTAAAGTTAAGTGTGAAAATTTTGTAATAGTTTGGTAGTTTTGTCTGTTGCTTGCTTGTATATAGGCAAGTTTCACTTAACATAATTTTATAGGATTTCATATTAGGCTTGTTGTCATGTGTTTTCTTTCTTCTTTTGGTTCTTTTTTGGGTATAAAAGGGATAGATCTGTTATGATTTGATGTTGATTTGCTATAAAAGTTGTGACTTCCCTTACGTTTTTGCTTTATTTGATACTCTTTGCTTGTCATATTAAAAGCAGCGAAATTCATGTAGTTTTCAGCCTAATATTGCAAACTTACCGGAATTTAACTGTACTTGTCCTTTTTGGGGTTACTAGAGTTGGACTCTATGAGAATTTGATGGTGGTGGTTTTGATGTGCGGATTTGGTATTATTATGTGCTTGATTTTGAACAATTTGGTGGAACTTAAGTGCATCCTATCCTCTCTTTCTAGGGCATCTAGAGTTGGGTTTGTGTTTGATTTTGAGAATTTCAAGAAAGATAGGTGGGTTTTCTGTGGTTCTAAAGATCTGGTGATTGAATTTGTAGCTTGGTAATTTTGCTCTTTTGCTTGTAATAATATGGGCAAGCCTCACTAATTATTTTAGTCCAACTGAATTTTATAGCATTTGCATATTTGTTTTTTCACATGTTCTTTTGATTTGTTTTCTTGGGTATAAAGGGGTTATCTGATGTGCTTTGGTACTGATTTGCTGTAAAAGTTGAGAGTTTCCTTTTTCACTTTTTTCCCTCTTCTTCTTTATTTGATACCATCTGTTTGAAAACCTATTTGCTTGTTATATTGAAAGCCTAGAAATTTTGCTTTCTTATATCTAGTAGTAAAAAAATATTTCTTGGAGGAAATAAACCTGAATATTTAAATGTCTAATATTTGCTTGATCATCATTTATAATCATTTGTGATCCCAGGCTCTTCAAAATCGTGTGTGATGCTGGATATAACTCTCTTTCAAGAACTCCTCATGAAAGATTTTAGATAGATGAGTGGGTGGAAAATCTACAAAAGACCTGGTCGACAAAAGACAATGAAGTGCTTATCTTCTGGCGAACAGTTGAAAACTGAAGGAACTGTTCGTTCATTTGAGTCTTTGGCCATCAAAGACTGCTCCATTGGTACGCAGTCCTCTCAGAATGGTGACGGTGAGCAAAAACTTGATACTGGTAACATTGAGGAAGCTGAATCTTCTTTACGTGAGGGTGGTTGCCTGAATTATGAGGTTGGTCCTTCTTTGATGCACTTTGTTGTTACTTTGGTTGTTTTGTTATCTGGTAATGCTTTAACCACTCAAAGTCGAAGAACTTTTGTTATAAATTTTTTTAGTGAAAGGCATGGAGAGCGATTAAGTAATAAATTTGTGTTCTGAAATTCATTAAATATAGTTAGCTGGTATTAAGTCAGGAGAGCGATTAAGTAATATTTTGTTGACTGTGAAGTCTAGGATATATAGGGGGACTTCGTCAATTGGGGCGGTGTTAGATCGATGACACTTTCAACTTGATACTATTCAAGCTGAGTTTGACATCTATCCTTTTATATTTCTCCAGTGATTAGTGGATAATTTTAAAGAGAGTTGATACTTGTCAAACTTGAAATGTATGGTTTTCTTCAGCAACTCCTTCAACATGAGATTAGTCAAGGTTGAATTGGCCCTTGCTCTCAGCTATCAAGGGATTAGTAATATGACGCCACTAACTTTCCTCATAGGGTTGGTAGTTTGATTGGAACTGGAAGTCCTGATCATATAAAATGACCACGTGGGTGTGGAGTCGTTAGTTCCAGAAGATACTTCAGACTGATTATCAATAGATTGACAACTTTCCTTTTTGTTGATATTAACTTCTATGGCCGGGAAGTTAAGGATACATCAACCTTAATTCACTCTCCTCTCATTCTCTATAATTCTCATTTGGATATCTGCTCTCTCAGAGACATATCCTTGGCCTGAGAAACTTGGAGATCCTTGGAAGGTATATGGGTCCTGGGAAATCCCCAGGACCTGCATTTATAAGTTATAATGTCTTTCAGCTCTACTACAGGTAGTTGTTTTAATGGTTGGATTAGTTTTCTTGGCATTATTTTGAAATTAATGATGGATGCAAACTACATCACATGAACGTCTTAGGAACTTGTTCGACTATAATGTTTGTCGTAGGTAGTTTTCCTAATCTCTTGTTGGCATAACAATCTCAATGAGTTAAATATCAAGGTTAAGCGAATCAATTGCATTTTCCTTTGTGATTGTATTTTTTGTCTCTCTCCATAATTGCTATGTTCTCTAATAGAATATGCAGTGAGATATATTGTCTACTGGTGGAGTAATTATTTCATAAAATGCTGCATGAACCTTGATTTATGCTAGACACTGCCATATTTGTTCCTAATACGAGATTCGTCATATAGTGTAAATTTATCTCAAGTGCATTTTAACATCTATTATGCCTTCACTTCTACCACGTGCACTAATATTTATAATGGAGGTGGTGGAACTTTGTCTTTTGCAGGAAGCACGGGCATTGCTTGGAAGGTTGGAATACCAAAGAGGAAATGTGGAGGCTGCACTTCGTGTATTTGATGGAATAGACATAAGTGCAATTGCTTCTAAGATAAAAATCACTATTTCTAAAAAAGCAGGACGGCACAAGTTACGCACACACTGGGATTCACCACCCATGTCAATTCATGCTGTTAGTTTACTTATTGAAGCAATGTTTCTTAAAGCAAAAGCACTCCAAGACCTTGGGAGGTTTAAAGGTATAAATTTGTATCTAATAATTACTTTCTGGTAACTATATATGTTTTACTGATTTTTCCTCTGGGTTTAGTTTCTTTTCGTTAAGTTAGAATAATTGTTACATACATTTAGTAGTCAATAGTTTGATGTTGTTTACTACTTTTGAAATCTGTGCAGAGTTTTATAGTTTTGCTCTTTATAGGAATTATTTATGCTTAATTGATATCTTATAAGTTCGACCACGAACACCAGCGATGACGCTTGGTAGGTATGACCCTCATAGTAAAAAAAGAAATTATTTTTGAAGGTGAAGTAGATATTTTTATATGTAAGTTTCTTTACCTCGTATTGGGTGCTTGGTCAATATGTTATTTGTGTCATTTGAAAACTATCCAAATCCATCTGTAGTGTCAGCTTTCCAATCAAGTGAGAAGGCAACTCTGATTATTCTAACTTTATAAAATGAAAAATCGATATTTTGTGAGTTGTTCATGCTATGGGAAGCTATGAAACACTTAATTCATAATTCAAGTTGCTTGTGAACACTTTTATTTAGTGCAGGTGGTGTTAGAATGGGACCTAAACGTTTGGACTGTAACAAGAATGTGAACTCTAGGAACTTTTTTTACCCAATCTTTCTTTTATACTAAGCAGTCTCTATGCACAGGAGTTGATGTTATTTCTTGATGAAGTTAGAACTTCAATTTGACTCCTATTCAACTGTATGTATTGTTTTTAGAAGACACGTCTATATGATACCACTCCAAAGTTTAGGCATAAAAATGCATTTTTTATGCTCCCTGCATGTTGCAAACTTGCAATGTCTTAATGTTATCAGGTCACTAGTAATTTGGTTCTTTCTTGGTGCCTTTAAAGTTTCTTATGTACACTCTTCCTATTGAAACTGTACACGGCGGCTACTATGATTTATTGTCAGACGCTTAACTGGTCATGAGGTATTCCAATTGCTGAATAACGATCCCATATGAAACTGAATATTGGCTAGTCCAAAATTCTCCTGTGTATAATACCCCATATATGAAAATGGATTATTTTTTAGTTAAAGTTCATGATTGAATTAGTGGATTCTTATACTGCACATCTGTTTCTATGCGACATGTTGTCCTATCTTTCGTGTGTGGTGACCTATATTTACCATGAACTACTTTTTTATTTGAATTTATTTGTTGTACAAATGCAACTAATTTCATGGAATTCTAGAATGGTTTCATTTCCTCTCTTGGAATTACTTTATCTAAACTTTAAAGTTACATGGATCGTAAGCTATTCGTCGTTTTTGCATAGGTGCAATTCATCATTGATCAATGTAGCATGTCCTCAAGCTTAGCAAATTGATGATATTAACTGTAATCTGTTGCATCTTGCACTGCTGTGAACTAATTGCTAATATGATATTTAATGGATGTTGCAGAAGCTGCTCAATCATGCAACACAATTCTCGACACTGTAGAGTCTGCAATACCTGAAGGTTTGCCAGCAAACTTTGGTGCTGAATGCAAATTGCAGGAGACGCTGTGCAAGGCTGTCGAGTTGCTTCCAGAGTTGTGGAAATTAGCTGGCTTTTCCCATGAAGCCATTTCATCATACCGGCGGGCTCTTCTTAGTCACTGGAACCTTGATGCCGAAACTACTGCAAAGATACAAAAAGAGTTTGCTATTTTTCTTCTTTACAGTGGTTGTGATGCGAGTCCGCCAAACCTCCGGTCTCAAATGGACGGTTCCTTTGTACCTAGAAATAATATAGAAGAGGCTATCCTTCTTTTTATGATACTCTTGAGAAAGTTTGCTCTTAAGAGGGTAGAGGGCGACCCATCTATCCTTGATCACCTCACATTTGCATTGACTGTTTCTGGGCAACTTCAAGCTCTAGCCAATCAGGTTGAGGAGTTGCTTCCTGGTGTCATGGACAGAAAAGAACGATATTATACTCTTGCATTGTGTTACTTAGGTGATGGTGATGACTTGACGGCTTTGAACCTTCTGAAAAAGATCTTGGGTGCCAGAGAGGATCCAAATTGTGTAAAAGCTCTATTGCTAGCTGCAAATATTTGTGGAGAAAAGAGTACTTATGCGGAAGAAGGTGTATCATTTTCACGCAGGGCGCTTGCTAATTTGCATGATGAGTGTGATCAAATGGAAACTGTTGCCAATTGGTTACTTGGCATGTCTCTTTCAACTCAGGCAAAATTTTCTGCCGCTGATTCAGAGAGAGTTTCAAGGCAGAATGAGGCACTCGAAGCACTTGAAAGGGCAAATAATATGATGCAAGGAAAAGATCACAGAATTGTATATAGTCTCAGCCTAGAAAATGCTGAACAGCGGAAGTTGGATGCAGCACTTCGATATGCTAAGCAACTGTTGAAATTGGAAGCTGGATGTGATGTTAAAGGATGGCTACTATTGGCTCGAATATTGTCAGCTCAGAAAAGGTTTCTCGATGCTGAGACTATAGTTAATGCTGCTCTGGATCAGACTGGGAAGTGGAGCCAGGGAGAATTATTGCGAACTAAAGCTAAAATCCAAATTGCACAAGGACAACTGAAGAATGCAGTTGAGACGTATACTCATCTGCTTGCTGTTATTCAACTGAGAACAAAAAGCTTTGGTGTCGGAATGAAGCCTTTAAAGGTTATATACCAATATTTAGGTTTATTTTTTCCTTGTCAGTGTTGTTTTTTTCCCTTGACCAGCATACCAAAGTCGTTACTAATACATTTCCATTCATTTACTGAATTTTTATCTTTTACTACTTATTTTTATTTTCTATTTTTCAAACGTATCCTCTTTTTAATCATAAAATACTTTTGTAGTAGTTTGAAACTTTTCGATGCACTAACTTCAGTCAGTGCTATTTGTTGATCATGTATATATATATATAAATATAAAAGATTTCTTACTTCTGATAACATTTGTAATAGGGAAGAAAACAGGATAGAAGTTTGGAAATAGAAACATGGCATGATCTGGCAAACGTCTACATAAGCTTGTTACAGTGGAGGGATGCGGAGGTCTGTCTCTCAAAGTTGAAGGCTATCAGTCCTTATTCTGCTTTAGGATGGCATGCGACTGGTACTTCGTTAATCTATATTTATTTTACAGGAACTCTAATATTTATTTTTGCATTGAATACTCTCCCCCCACCTTAACTGTTGGTGTGAGTACATGTACATAAAATTTCCATTTATTCTTATGGAGAATTAGTTAAATTATGTCTCCACCTGTATCATCTCTCTTTATTTTAATATCTCCTTGGGCATTTCTTTGCTGCAAATAGTAGCAATGCCATTCACGTACTCTTACTATTCCCAAAATCTTGTAATTGTTACAAACATTTTTCAATTTCTTATTTACTGTTACGTGAATATCAGGGCAACTGCAGGAGGCAAAGGGCCTCTGTAAAGAAGCTCTAGCAGCATATGCTAAAGCATTAGATGTAAAGCCAACACATGTTCCAAGCTTGGTTTCCTCAGCAATTGTTCTTAGACGTATTGGTGGTTGGCCATTGTCCACCGTGAGAAGCTTTCTAACAGATGCACTGCGGCTGGATAGAACTAACCATGTTGCATGGTTTAATCTTGGTCAACTTTACAAAGTTGAGTGTGTATCACTCCTCGAGGCTTCTGAATGTTTTCAGGCTGCTACTCTTCTGGAAGAGTCGGCACCAATTGAACCTTTCAGATGATGTCTCCATCTAGTGGAGAGAGTTTAATCTGTAAGCTATTGTATACCCACAATAATTCATCCATTTTTTCTCTAAATATGATTACATGCAGTTCAGTTGTAGCTTTCTGAATTCGCTATAAGAATCTCTTTACCTATATGGTGCCCACCGAAATTACTAATCTGATTAAAGAATTTTGTTCATTTTGGTTTTATCATAGTAGACATTTCTGAGGAAAAGAAAGTACTTAAATGATGAAGGGAAAGATCTGAGACTTGAGCTGCAATAGAACATTTTCTTCTATTCTAAAACAACAAAGATAACAACCTAAACAAGATATGGTATATTTTAGTGTGTTTTAAAGATTGCTTGCACACTTGACATAGGCAATGCACAACTCCTTGAAGATATATCTTGGATTAAGCTCACTTTCATTTGTCGGAGATTTTCACCTGTACATATATTGCGCTTTTAAAGATTAAAGTGGACTAAATGCGACTCTAGTCCTTTATCCGTAACAACCTCACCTATATACCTGTAGTATTTGTAAAGAAAAAAAAGAAGATAAAAGTTTCAAGGCATTTTCTTTAAATTTATAGCATGTAAGGTTTGTGCTTCTGAGAGTGGATACTTGGAATGTGATAGTTGCCTGGATTAGCTACTTTCAAACTTTACGTACAATAACATATTGTTGCTTACAATTAAGGAATAATCTTGTTAATGTATTTAGTCAATCATGCATACTTGTGAATTGTGAAACATGAAGTCTTGATGTCTCCTTGGTGGAGAACTGATTCTTAGGTTTTGTGGCATGAAATCTGTCACATCATTATGCTCAGTATAAATCTAATAGGATCTATGTTGCAAAGACACCAATACGGCTTGATACAGTCAGGACAACACTAGTGTACTTTGGAGTATGTGACACGTTTGATGTGTACTAGACATAGCAACAATTCTGGAGTCTGAGTCTTAGGATTTTATTGTATTGTTTTAGGTTTCACCATCTTTTTATCGTTTTGATGACAACCCTAGATCTCAGCCGCCACCTCCTTGAGATCTAGGGTTAGGGTTTCGTCCCTCTTTACTATTCGTAATTCCTTTTGTGCCCTTCAAGCTAGCAAAAAGCATAGTTTGCAATATCGGCCGATACCGATACGATTTGGTATGTCCCGATCCGATACCTACCGATACCTGATACTGACCGATATCGACATTGGGAGTCTCTTTTCCGGTCAATTGGGCAAAAAAAAAAAAAAATGAATGAAAAAAGGATCAATTAGGAAGGGTGTAAAAGCATAGTAAGATTGTAAAAGAAGAAGAAAACTTATCTATCGCATGTAAACCAATCGGCAAGGGTGACTATTATTTCATTCAATTTCAAAACTACTAAGAAACAACAGTGAAAGTACTTAAAATTATGTCTAAATGTATAAAATATATTTTGTAAAACGTTAATAATTATTTCTTTTCCAATACCAAAAAATTCGATACTCCGATCCGAAGCCGTCGATACTGTCGTTATTGTCGATACATATACTTATAGGAATTGTCCGATACCGATTATGATACCGATACTGCGAACCTTGGCAGAAAGTAATAGTTTTATTTCTTCTTATGCCCTTTTTGTCCTTTTGAGTTATATTTTTTTTTCTATTTCTCTATGGCTCTATTTGTCTTTGATGAGATGGTGTTGGCTTGGTTTCTCGGCGGTTGTTATGGATTTGTGTTGACGAGGATCGTTGTGGTGTTGGCACTTTGGTGATTTGGTGTTGGCACATTGGTGAATGGGTGTGCTACTTTCTGGTGATTAGGTATTCTTCTCGGCTTCTTCACGACTTCTCCAGCCCCTTCATCTTCGACATTATATTACTTTGGCTATGGTGCTCTTCTATAGTCTGGGTTTACTGTGTGGCGCTCTTCGCGTCTTCTTCGCTTATTGAATTTTTCTACAACTTTGGCTGTTGTGTGGTGAGAAATTGACATGTTAGGGTATTCGAAGAAGTTTATACCTTAACAGTGTATTCAGTCTTAAAGTATCTTAGAAAACTTGTAAACACAAGAAAGTGATTGACAAACCGAAAGCTAGGTTAGATAATAAACCAGTTCGGCTTTTGGCTATCGGATTGGTATACCGAAGTATGTCACAACAAGTTATGTGTGATCACAAATGACATACCGGCGGTATATCGAAGTATATCAGCGGTATACCGATACTTGTCACTACAAGTCTTTTATAACCACAAAATGGCATACTGGCGGTATACCGCTATATACCGGCGATATACCGCTATATACCGGCGGTATGTCATTCAGCCCACTTTTGGCACATTAAATACATTTAACGGATATAAAACTATCCGTTTTGTTACTGTTACTGTGCAGTTATACCGACGGTATACCGCCTGCAGAACAGTAAGATGCATTAAATGCACTGTTGTGTGCCTTTGTATATAAAGCTTGTCTTCCCTTCATTGATTCAACAGAAAATTGCAAGAAAAGCATTAAACTTTAATACAATTGTGAAAAAGGCATCAAGTTTCCACTATTTGTATTTTGAGCATTGAAACGACATTTCAAATGCCGTTTCATGATGTCACCCTCTGTCAGCTCCAGTTAACTTGGATTAAGAAATGGAGAAAGGATTAAGAAAGATGGACAAAGGATTAAAGAAAGAAACGGCAATCCAATTGCCGTTCGGTGACGTCGGATGACGTCACCATACGACATTCCAAATGCCGCTTGACTAATTTTTTTTTTTTTTTTTTTTCTTTGCCGGGTTTTTAACTTGTATTTGTTGGAAAGCTACAAGTCTGCCGGCTCCCGCTTGACAATAAATACTATTGTCAGGTATTAAGTAACAACTTCTGTTGTGTCCAACTTCTGCAGGAGTATGTAGCTTTCCAACAAATACAAGCGGCATTTGGAATGCCGTATGGTGACGTCATCCGACGTCACCGAACGGCAATTGGATTGCCGTTTCTTTCTTTAATCCTTTGTCCATCTTTCTTAATCCTTTCTCCATTTCTTAATCCAAGTTAACTGGAGCTGACAGAGGGTGACATCATGAAACGGCATTTGAAATGTCGTTTCAATGCTCAAAATACAAATAGTGGAAACTTGATGCCTTTTTCACAATTGTATTAAAGTTTAATGCTTTACTTGCAATTTTCTGTTGATTCAATCCTTTGAGCTTTAAACATTTCCATCCACCAAAAGCCAAACTATATTAACTCTAACTCTACCAAGCTTTCAATTTCCATATACAAAGAGTTGTATTTGTGATCTTCCAAGTATTTGAAGATCGAAATCCCTTTCATTCAAAGTAGAAGTTGGCGAGCCTTCAGATCAAAGCTCGTGTTGTAAACTATTGTTCTAATAGTGGATTAAAGTCGGAGTGAGTTCCGGGACTGGAGCTCAGATTTAAACTAATCATCAGCAGTGATGGTTTGTTGGAACCCATTACACACACATCCAATATAGTCTCATTGTGTACAACCTTAACAAAAGCCACATCTTTTTTTTTTTTTTACAAGCCCAATCCAAGTCATCTTCGGTCAACCACAGCTCTAACAACTTCTTTGACTAATGGCCTATCACTCCTAGCGGGTGCATCTATTGGTCTCTGTTGTGCATGTCGAAACAATCACAAACGGAAACTCTCATCTTCAATACGCCAATCTCCAAATTTTAATGCTGGCACTGAATGGGGACCAACACCGAAACCTAAACATAACACCTGATTAACGGTTTCAGTCATATTCTTCCTTGCGAAATAATCCTGCATAGTGCAACTAGTCTTCCTCCTAAATGAATGTAATATAAAGATACTTCTTTTTAGTAATAAGCTTTTCCTTGTATTAGTGTTACCGACAACTAGGAGAGTTATTCACCAGCACAATGGGGTCTACAATTTATTCTAACTGTACTGGATAATTTTGATACATAGGGGTATGAACACTTCACAATTGTCATTTAAAGCATTTGAGGTTTTAGGGACTATATTAGTTAACTATTTCATTCAGTTTGACTTGTAGAAAATTTACAAAGCTACATGTTTTTAACAAAATTTTGTCTGAACCGAGATTCTGCATATTTTTCGCACTTAAAAATCTCCAAAACTCATTGTGACCCTTCTATGACAGGGAGTAGATGCTGGCCTAGTAGATGAAAAGCATGAATCATAGTTTTAGCCTTTTAGGGGATATCTCTGGTGAGTACTTGGCTTCTCGCCCCATGTTTTCCATATTTAAAAACGATGACGAAACTCTTATGTTAGCCTTATCCCATTTTCAGGGTACTTACTCTGTTCAAAAGGGCATCAGTGTAACTGAGTTCATTTTGATTGGATCAGAAGAGGCATTGTTGCAGTTATGGTTTGTTTCGGTTGATAAATTTACTAGATTGACATGCTACACAGAAGGGGACAATTGAGAGTTTATGTTAAAAAATGTGAGGTTTTCTGCTGTAAATTTGTATTATGGTTCTTTTGTGTCTGGAAAGTATAAGGATGCTAACGACTAGTAACCATAGTTATTAATACTATTGGAATTGTTTTGTACATAGTATACTATTATTCACATTACTTGTTTGGATCTTCTTCTTTTGGAAATTAATGTTCATTCTAGTATGATCTTAAATTTAAGACATTGATGCTTCTCTATCTTCATGTTTTAGTTTTGTAAAAATTCGAAACTGGACAACTGATCTCCAGTACCAATACAAAATGAGAATCAAAACTTATGGATTGTGAAAGAGCCAAGCGAAGATGTTTTATATTTCGTATATCATTAGTGACGGCCGATTGAGATTTGATGTTAAAAAGAGTGATATTTTTTGCTAAAATTTTTGTATGGCCTTTTGTGTGCCTGGAAAGTAGAAGGATGCTAACGACTAGTAACCATAGTTACTAATACTATTGTAATTGTTTTGTACATAGTATACCAATACCCACATTATTTGTTGGATCACTTTTATCTAACAACAGAGCCGGCATGGGAATGGGCCTATGCCCCCCAAATTTAAAGGCTCCCATTTTCATGATTGGTTCAAAATTTACATAGGGGCTCCATGTTAGGATCGGTCCAAAATTTATATAGGGACTCAATTTTCAGGATCCGCCCAAAACTTACCTATCAGCTCCCATTTTCAGAATCGGTCCAAAGTTTACATAAGAGCTCACATTTTCAAGATCGTCTAGGATCTCATTTTTGCTAGAACCGACATGTCTAACATGTCCGTTCCTAGGCTCATGCTCTTGCTCTTGAGTTCAAAAAGCTTGACTCGAGAGTTTTTCAACAAGCTGAGCTCGAGACAACTCGGGAATAATTTAATTAGTTTACGCCCCTAAGTGATTGTTGCGTATGAACGGAAGAAAGAGAGATATGGTTGATAAAGAGATGAAAAATTGAGAGGAGAGGGATTGTATGGAGCCGATAGTAGGATGATTATTGGTGTGATCAATGATATAAAACTTTACTTGTTGGTAATTGATAATGGGGGAGGAAGAGAGAGACATGCATTACAAAACTTGTGTTTTTCGTATTACTTATCTTACTTTTCTAAAAAAATATAGAATAAAGCTTTTATTTCAAAATTGTTGTATAAGATATTTGATGTTAGGTTCTTTTTTTTTTAATAGCTAAATTCTTGTGTTTTTCGTATTACTTATCTTACTTTTCTAAAAAAATATAGAATAAAGCTTTTATTTCAAAATTGTTGTATAAGATATTTGATGTTAGGTTCTTTTTTTTTTTTAATAGCTAAATACCTTTAACTATTCAAGTGTTTCGACTAGATGCCCTATATATTTATATTATACCAGTAAATACTAGCAACTATCGAAGAGTTTCAAGTTGCAACCCTCGGTTTGTCGATAATTATGTTTTTCGTCAAAAAAAAAATATCACTTTTACTAAGGTACCCATGACAAGTTGTCATTTTGACCCAAAAAAGGATTGTTTTAGGATATTAACCACAGTCAATTGCTAAACACATCCTAAGAATAAGCTCAAAACACACCACGCTCCAAAAATTCATACAAATTTTATAAATCTCTTACTAAAGTACATTATGCAAACACATAACTCATCCAAACAACGAACACAAAAGAAGGAAAAACACACAATGAATTGTTTTGCTCCTTGGACACCCTTGATAAATTGATTTTTTAGATGCTTATCGCTTATACTGTTTAATAATAATATTTTTAATTTTATGCACTTCTTGATAAATCATCTTGTGCCTCCAAGACTTCACTTCGGCGTCCATTGATAAATTAAATTTTTTAATTATTTATCATTTATATAATTTTCTAATAATATTTTTAAAATTATTGATCTTTGACACATATTTGTCGAAAAAGACCATTGTGTTCCAATCATTTGAGAAAGTACAATTTGAATATTCTTACTGTTGTTCTTGTCTAGATGATGTTGGAGTCCATTTTCAAAAGAAAAGATTAAAAAATAGTTATAATAAATTGAATTCAACAGTTTTTTATAAACAGGCCGGGTTAAGAAAGATTTGTCCGGCCTATAACAGCCCACACACACTATAAAACCTCCTTCTAGGACCTCCAGCTCCAATGGGTTTTCTCCCTTTTTTTTTTTTTTCTCCCTCTCGGAACCCTAATATTTTCCGCCATTACTGCTTCATGTCCTTCCGCCCCAACTCCCAGGGCGGCCGGAGAGGCGGAAGAAGGGGCGGCGGAAGAGGAGGAGGCGATGGAGGCGGAAGGGGAGGCGGAGGGGGCGGAGGAAGAGGGGAGCAGCGGTGGTGGGATCCTCAATGGAGGGCCGAGCGACTCCGACAGATGGCCGGGCCGGTGAGCAATCTCATCTTCCCTTTGCTTTCTTCTTCAGCTTAAACGTGCAATCTAATGCTGCTTTCTACATCACGTTTGTAGTTATATTCGATTCGCGATCAATTCTTATGGCAGTCCTAGTGTATCATGGGGCATCTGTGTCCTGTCCGACGCTTGAAGATGGCACCAATTTTTGGATGGGTTCTAGTCTTTTATTTCCTACTTGATGTAATATTTTGGGAATTGTTTATTGGTACGATATTGCATGTTGCTTCAGTGATAGGTTATATTAATACATATTCATAGAAGTTGAATTACAGCAGAGTTGTCGACAACTCCCTGTCTCGTAATTAGGGCTGGAGAACCAAATTAGCCATTAGGGCTGGAGAAGACAGTTGATGTGGAGAGTGTAAGGCCGAATTATGGATCTAAATTCCCCTCATTGCTATTTTATTTCATACATGGTTGGGCTTAGGCTTCAGCATTTTTTTTCAATTAACATGAGGACTGACTTCAAATTCAAGGGAAAATAGGGCATACGAGGCGGAATTAGGCGGCTTGAGGCGCTTAAGGCGTATACCTCATATAAGTTAGGTTGTTGCCTCATAACCAATGTGACAGAATCCCTGTTGCCTTGGCACCAACATGCCGAAGATGCTTTTTAAATGCTTGGTCAGGGGCCTGGAGTTGTCAACGTGACAAAGGTGATGCAGATGATGGGATTAGAAAGAGCTAGTGGCGGTGGATTAACTAGGGAAACCTGTTCCATTTCCATGACAAAGATGAATTTGTAGGCATCACAAAGAAGTCCGCTCCTTGGAATGACGTGAGAATAGGTGCATAAGATTTCAAAAGGGGAAGACTCACATGCTTGACAATCAGATGGCATCCACATGGGATGAATATGGATGTATGACAAGGAGGCCTGAACTTGTCAAAGTGACAAGATGTGGATGATGGATTAGAAAGAGCTATTGATGATGGATTATGTAGGGAATATGTTCCTTTTCCATGAGAAACATGAATTTGTAGGCATCGTGACACAACACGGAACTGCCGATCGCCAAACCAACAATCAAAATACGAGTATAGATACCTCAATCATCTCAAGAGAATTAAAAAAGAGAAATAACTCTCTTATTGATCAACTCAAAATACAATCAACTTGTTTATTCTCTTCTATAAAGTACCTATTTATAGTAAGTATCCTACCTAAAACTCAAGAAAGAAATATAAACAAAGTAGGAAAGCTAGATAGATATTATATAAATATACAAGATTTAAAAAGATTTGACCAAAATCTGTCAAAAAATAAGCATGTACTCTCTCAAACCGGAATTTAGGTATATGCTAACCGGAATTCTGGATTTTCCGAGCAAAAGCTTGTAGAAAACCAAATTCTAGATTTCCGGTTTGGCATGACCGAAATTTCTAACTGATTGGACTTTCAGTTTGAGCTTGATTCAAGCTCTATCACGTCAGTGTTAGTTTCCTCCACTTGTAGAGAACTTGGCCACGAGTTTTTTACGCCACCACTAGATAATGCGTTCTCGTAGTCTGTGCGATGAGGGTAAAGGTCTGCGATGTTGAACGTTGACGAGATCCTTATCGAACTTGGTAAATCTATGAAGTAGGCATTGTCGGTAATCTTATGCAGTACTTTTAATGGCCCTAAATTTTTTTGCTTGAAGTTTGTCGTATTGCTCAACCGATATTCTTTCCATCCGTAGGTATATCACGGCGTTGTCACATACATTGAAAACTTTGCGCTTATAGTAGGGGTGAGCATTTTGGTCGGTTTGATTTAATTTGAATCGAATTTTTTTTAGAACCGAACTAAAAAGCAAACCGAATATATAATAACCGAGTTGTTTGGTTAGAGAACCGAACCTGAACGGTTCATTTTTTGGTTTACTCAGTTTTCTGAGAGGAACATATCTTGATCAACAAAAAAAAACTTTCAGAAAACAATATTTACAAAAGAAACACATTGTAGAAAAAACACAACAATTTTTTTTATTACTAAAAAAGCATAATCAATTCTTGTTCTCAAATATTAGAAATCACAAATCCCGACTCACTTTTAATGATGCACCCA
The DNA here is from genome assembly GCA_029216955.1 of Iris pallida. Lineage (NCBI taxonomy): Eukaryota > Viridiplantae > Streptophyta > Magnoliopsida > Asparagales > Iridaceae > Iris > Iris pallida. Next base: position 683,685 of record JANAVB010045019.1, read on the forward strand.
TGGTAGTTAAAGGCTTGCATCGGAGCAAGGCACAACATCTGCACCTTACACTTCACTAGGCGAGGCAGGTGCAACCAAGAAAAGGCGCGCCTAGGTCCGCCTTATGTATTTTTTGTTTCTTACAAAGAAAATTGAGGCATGGAGATAGTCCTTCCCTTATACAAGTGGGAGGGAGGTAACCATTTCCATGGTTGCCAAAGTTGGCTACAGTTGAAATTGAAAAAGTAAATTGACTAAAAGCATGGTAGAAAAAATACAAATTCTTGTTAGTTTTGTTGAGTGCTATTGTTGCTCTGGTTCACTTGGTTATGTTAACGTATTTTTTGTTGGTTTTAATATGTTATCTGTTTTTATTTCTTACATTATTAATTTATTTATGTATATTTTTTTATTTTGTGCCTCACTTCACTTGGACGCAGGATTGACGCCTTGAGTGCGCATTGCGTCTCGGACGATATGGACCCTTTGCGCCTTGAGTGCGCCTTTGACTACCTTGGATGCGCCTTGAGTGCGCCTTTGACTACCGTCGATCAAGCACACAGTTCTGCATCCAGACACCAAATAACTTGCCTACCGTATTAGATTCACTACGACAAAAGACAACACTACAATTATAAAACTCAGACTCAACAAGAGAGATAAACCAACAACCATTTCATTTCTTCTTTGCCACTGACTTTGTAACCTTAGCTCGAGAAGGATCCTTCTTCTCCACGTTTTTGATTACACCAACATCAACAGCTTGCCTTATGTCCCTAACAGCAAACCTCCCAAGTGGTGGGAACTCAACGAAGGACTCCACCACTATGGGCTTGGTCAGAACCATCTTGACTCCGACGAGGTCACCTACGTCATCACCGACGGTCAGGATTTTCTCTGTCGTCGACTTTGAGGTCTTCGATAAGAAGTCGAATCTCAATCCTCTGCGGATCTCTAGAGAGGATCGCGGTCAGGTGGAGCAACGGGAGCATAGCAGAGCCCGACCGGGACAATGGATGGAGCATGGGCTGTTACGAGATCGAGAGAGAAGAGAGAGAGAGAGACGACAAAAAAATATTTAGGATTAGAGCTGCTGGGAATAAGAATATTTAGGATTAGGGCTGCTAGGAATACGGGAGTGATTATATAAGGGGGACTCAGAGGGTGACATTGTAATTCCATATTCCTAATCCTTTTTTGGTTCGGGTCGGAAACCGAATCCTAAACCCGTAACCCGAACCGAAAAACCGATTTTCCTAAAACCCAAAATTGAACTTCGACTCGTTTGTTTAGAAACCAAGCCAAATTGTTATTTCAGGTCTGTTTTGTGTCGAAAACCGTGATTTGCTCACCCCTAGCTTATAGTGTTTGTCTGCAATTACCTATACCTTGTGTTAGCCTTCTGTAGTCACTCTTGAACTTCCTTCTGAATTCCTTGGATTTGGTTCACCAAATTCTTCTCCGATGTACGCTTCTTCTATCCTTAAACAAAACATGCAAATCGAGAGCATGATTAGTTGGTTTGGAATAGACAATAGCAAATAAGGATTTTTTTGTAGACGATTGATCACTCTATTGTAAACGAATTTTGCTTGCGTCAAGGTGAGGCCCCACTACTCCGACTTCTCCCCACCTATGTTTTTTTTAATCTTTTTTTTCTAATGTCTCGTTGACCATTTTGATTTTGTCATTTGTCTGCGGATAAGCAGTCCTGCTGGACACCAATGAAGACCCAAACATGCTCCAAAGAATCCACCAAAACGGACTCAAAAACTTTGCATCTTGGTTATGTGTTATGCTCTTTGGCACCCTATGGAGACACACTACTTCAAAAGAGAGCAATTTTGCCATCTGCGTTTTTTTGGAGATTAACGGTTAGAATAAAGCACAAATTCTTTATCGACAAAGTAGCACTCCTAACGTGTGAGTGCACATGCCGCCACATAGAACTTAGGTGTATCACTTCCTCGACCATCGCTAAGTTTCTAGTTGAAAAATGCCATATGTCGCGTCTCTTGCAACAATATCGCACCAATACCAACGCCACTGACATCACACTCGACTTCGTAGAATATGTCAAAATTAGAAAGAGCCCAGGCTGGTACTGGACAAAGCTTATTTTTGTACCAGCAAAATCTTATTTTTATCACCATAAAGCTCGTCAAGGGTTTCTACCCCCAATTAAACTTTTTTCATACACTTCGTAATAAACGCCATCATGGTGCTGAAATTTCTGATTAACCGTCGGTAAAACGTTTCAATTCCATAAAAGCTTCTCATCTCTGATGCGGTCTTATGTGTCGGCCACTCCCGGATTGTACGAGCATTCTCCTTATCGACATTGATGCCACCCCCCCCCCCCCCCCCCCCCACGATGAACCTGAGAAAAAGTAGCTTTGACGTCATGAAGTAGCATTTCTTTAAATTGACGCAAGTTGGTTTTGCTTCAACACATCCGAAACTTTTCTCAAGTGTTCCAAGTGTTCTTTGTGGTCATTGCTGTAGATGAATAGTTCATCGAAGCAGACAACTAAGAACTCGGTAACGAAGGATCGAAGTGGTTGATTCATTACGCATAAAAGTACTTGGTGCATTGGACGACCCAAACATCATGACCCTACTCGAACAATCCACCTCACGTCTTAAACGTCATTTCCCACTCGACTTTGCTTGTAGCCGCTTCAAAGATCTATTTTGGAGAAAATTCGGCCCCACTCAACTACTCCAACATGCCTTATAGTCGTATTATCTGAAACTTGTAGCCAACTATGATTTTGTTAATCGTATGACTGTCTACGCACGTTCGTTAGCTACAATCCTTCTTCAGTGTCAATAGGGCATGAACCGCCCACGGGCTCGTGCTCTCCCTAATGTGTCCCTTCTGCTTAAGTCCTTCACATTCTCTTGAAGAATTTTGTTCTCTTGAGGGCTCATGCAGTAGTGTGGCAAGTTCGGCAAACTTGCTTCGGGAACGAGAGTAAGTGCTGGATGTCGTACATGGGTTACAACCCAACACTTGCCTCCTTGAATTTCGCTTTTGTTTCTTTCTTGGAGACCATCAAGTATAGAAAAGCCTTCTCTTCTATTGTAAGATTCGATTTAGGTACTTTTCTGCAAGGACCCAAGAGTGTACTTCGTCCCGTTCTTCACCAGCCGATACGTCTTGTCGTGCTTCGTGCCTACATCAAATTGCCAAGGCCTTCCAAGCAACATATAATAGACGACAAGCCCGTCTATCACACCACAATAGGTATTGTTTCTATAAGCTCTACTACAGAACGAGACTTGGCACCTTTTGGTTACTCTGATATTCGGCACTTTTTGAATCCACTCGAAAATGTTCGATTTTAGGTGCTTCTCTAACGTCAATCATGTATCTTCAACCAATTATTGGCTGGTTATGTCTTTTTGGTTATCGTTGTTGATCAAGATTCTAAACCTCTTGCCGTTGATGGTACATCTAGTTTAGAATTACTTGTTCCTTCACGAGGAGTCATTGTGTTGTGGTGTTAGAATGATCTTCCCTACCACGTCGAGTCTCATCTTCAGATTCGTCAGGGTCGCAGTTGATGTCTTTGTCCGCCTCTTCACCGAATACTTCTTGCTTAGCGTAAGCCACCTGTCGAGTTGTTACCCGACTGATTACACTTGAAGCATTTAGCATACGGGTTTTGGGACGGGTGATGGCCTCATGGGTTTCTTTCCCGTCGTCCTTTCGTATTTGGATCCTTTCTTTGTGCTTGGGCCGTTGTACCGATTCCAAATGCCACCTCGTTCTGTCGCTTGACCACCGGTTTTCCTGCAAGAGTCGCTCGGTTTGCAATGTTCGATTCTTGACCTCCATTAGGTTAGAGATGCAACGAACTCTGATTTGTTCATGTTACCTTGAGCCCATCCATGAAGCGAGAAACATGTTGCCTTTGGGTCATGTCGATGTGGTTCCATTCGGTGAGACTGAGACAAAAAAATTATGTGGTATGCTCATTAATGCTTCGTTGACCTGTGAACAACTTTGATACTGGTAGAAAAGATGTTGCTCGTAGTCGTCGGGTAGGAAATGAGCCTTCGATTTCTTCTATATCTTTTCCCATGGGGTTATGCATCTCTTTCCTTTCCGTCTACACTTATCCTGCAACCTATCCTACCGAAGCAATGCCTTTGAGTTCTTGGCATGCCACAAACTTTACATTCTTGTCCGCTAGGAACCATGTAATAAAAAAAGGGTTCACCTCCAACAACCAGTCCGTGAACTCCTCGATGCAGAGATTTCCCTGAATGATCGAGATGTCGATCGCTAGCTTGAAATCACCTCCTCTTCCATATAGAAAATTTCTTGACCGCCACATTGATAAGTGTAGCTGTCATCGAACTGATCTCCAATACTTTAGTCATGAAAGTCTTTCCACTCATGTTGCCATAGTGACTGCGTCCGCAACGACGTTCCAATTTCGGTACTCTTTAGTCAAGCAACTTGTCACCGTCACGAGCGTCATCACGAACCCTCCTAACGAGATCATTGTACTCGATCAAGCTAGATGAATCCCTATTCCCCACGAGCTCTTCGTGGACAATTCTCTTGTGCCGGTGCATAATCATCTTTTAGGAGGTCGCATGCATTGCTCACCCTTGACCTCCTTTCTGGATTTCAAACCGGTTCCCTCGGTGGTTCATGAAAGCCCACTGCCTACTCACCCCCCTCGACGCGTAGGTTCATTTTTTGCATAGAAGTTTTGATGCGACGGATCGCTACAAAGAGGCCTTCATCCTCTTGCCATTCGTTAGGAAGATGTTTGATATCGTTGCCATCGTTGGTTTCAGACGTCTTTCAATATGATGCAGATTCTGATACCACTGACAAACACGAAAACGACGATCAGCAAACATGGAAATGTCGATTGGCCAAACAGACGACGAAAATAAGAGGGTGAGATCATAATCCTGTCAAGAGAATTAAAAAGAGAAATAAGTATTATTTATTAACTCAAAATAATAACATCAACTTGTTTCTTATATTCTACATAGTCCGTAATTATAATAAATATCCTACTTAAACCCTAAGAAAGAAATCTAAACAAACTATAGAAGCTACTAAAGATGGATACTAAATAAATACAAAAGATTCAGAAATATTTGACCAAAATTTGCAAAAATAAGCCTGGAACACCTTGAACGCCTCGAAAGTAATTTAGGTTTGGACAAACTGGAATTCCGGGTTTTCCTGAACATTAAGAAAACTGGAACAAACTCTGGTTTGCCTTGACCAGAATTCCGATCAGAGCTTGTTTCAATCTCAATCATGTCCGCGTCACATCACATAGAAGCTTGTCCCTTGAAATGACATAAGTGGTAGGTGCATAGGATGTCAAAAGGGGGAAGACTATCATATGAATTATAATCTGATGGCATCCACGTGGGACGAATATTGAAGTACGACAAAGGGAATCATCTTCTAGAGACATTATTGTTATAAATGGCGGTCAATGCGGTCGTCTAGGTGGCACCTAGGCGCTAGGCGACCCCTCTCCGCATCGATTATGTCGTTGTTATCTCTATACAAAGGGCATCATCTTCTAGAGACATTTTTGTAGACCATTTTTTTCAGTAATTGCTATGGAGCCTCAAAGTTATTCTTTGAATTGATTTGGTGTTGTACCTTCGCGCATTAGTAGTTATCTCTATACAAACCACCACAGTATGACCTATTTTTAGTTAGTTTTGCGAAACGTGTTTCTTTCACCAGGTGGTTCCATAAGTGTACAGATAAATTTGGTTCTTATAGCTTCGTGTATGTATTTATGTATACATATTTCTCCACTGCCCTCCATTTTTTGCACAATATTGTACTTCAAGAATTGGAAAATTACTGTTCTTTTGAGTTTACTTATGTCTTATTAAAATTCGTTTTAAAGGAACTTTTGTAAGAATGTTGAAAGTTAGTTTTGAGTAAATTTGATTGTTATAGTATGACCTATTAATATGCTACTGTATTTATATTTATTATGTAGTTGAAATTTTCTTTATCTAGGTGGAAAAGCTGGACGAAAATGAATGGTGGACTAAGTTGCAGCAACTGAAAGAAGGTGGCCATAAAGAGCTTGTAATCAAGCGAAATTTCGGCCGTGACGGGCAGAATACTCTTGCAGACATGGCTCACCAACAAGGCCTCCATTTGTGAGTCTTTTTTTTGTTATATTACCGTGTTTCTCTTTTCCTGCTTGTCTTTGCTGTTAAATGTATGGACTGCTGATTATTCATTATTTTTGGTACTTTTTTGGGAAGTCATGCATATAATAAAGGGAAGACACTTGTTTTTAGCAAAATTCCATTGCCCGATTATCGTGCAGATCTTGATGAACGACATGGATCAACACAAACGGAGGTAGTTTTCATGTTGTATGTTATTCATTCCCAATTTGGAGATCTTTATGCTGTGCTAATTGTGTTGTATTATGTTTGCAAATCTGGCAGATCAGTATGTCTACAGAGACCGAGAGAAGGGTTGAAAATCTTTTGTCTAGATCAAAAGACACATCGGTCATTAATGATACTGCTAGCTCATCGAGTCATATGAGTACACGGTCTTTATCTGAAAAGATGAGGACAAATGATGAACCAGTAGCAGAAGTCAATGCTATCAAGGATAAGTTCAGTGCTGAACTTAGGGATTTGCAGAACTCAAGAATGGTACTTCCACTGGTTGACATTTAGGCAATTTAATCTAGATTAAACTGTGCGCTTGAGTTGTTTTAAAATGTGGATCATTTGCCTCTTATTGCTTTCTCCAGTCCTCCCCCTGTGCAAGAGCAATGCAAGCATTCAGGGAAAAATTGCCAGCATATAAAGTGAAAGAGGAGTTTTTAAAAGCTGTGACAAACAATCAGGTACAATGTGTTTTGTGGCTACTCTTGCTGCATGGAATGAGCAAAGTAGTTGCGTTGAGAAGAAAAAAACATTATATCTCCCACCATCTCTGAATTTAGTTCCTTTTCTTGATTAGTCTATTTCCCTCGAAGAATTATTTGATCGGTTATTTGTCATTTCATTTGAAGTGAAGGCTGCATTAACATGCTACATGCTAGTTTGTTAGAGCATATCTTATAATCGTAAGTCGTACGTTTCATAGATCTTTATTGATTGCCACACCTTAGGACAATGCTAAGTGCTAATCAAGCTTTCAAAAATTTATCATTTTTGCTCATCTTCATCCAAGCCTTCTCCCATCAGAATGGGATCGACTTTGCAGCATAAACATGCTCCTTAAAGAATTTGACAAAGACTGGCTGTTGACAGTCAACCTTCTAAGTTGATGTCAAATTCCCAGCAAGCAGAGGCGGATCTAGAAAAATTTTGTGTGGAAGGGAAACACAAATATACTTAATTGAACTTTTACAAAATAGAATAGATCACCAAAAAAATATTATATATATGTAAAAATATTCATAATACATTTAAATAAATTCCTATTATCTTAAACATTTGAACAACATAGAAGTTGTGAGTCAAAGTAATCATATGGCAAGAATAATCTTGTATAATTATTTTATGTAAGTCAAAGCCTCAACAATTATTTCTCAAGTTCTGTATAAAAGGAAAACCATAATTTCATACTCTTAATAGATACAATTATAGAAAAAGGTAGCATTATCATTTATCAAAGACATATCAAATAGTTGTGATGTATGCTCAATCTTATAATAATTCTCTACTAAAGGTCTATACTGATTTATTTTATAATATAGGAAGTTATGTTTGATATATTAAGAGGTAATTTTAATTTAGAGAGTTTAGGATTATAAATTATAGTTGAAATGTTGAGATATAAAGAGATTTGAAAAGTTGAGATAATTAAGAGATTTGAAGATTGTTTAGTATTTGAATAAAAGTATTAAGAGATAAGGAGTATATTGATTCTCTTTAATATTCTCCATAGATTTCGGGTGAGCCAATAGTAACTTTAACTTACAAGGGAATTAAAAATTGTAGGGAGCCAGATTGTGAAATATCACGGTGGGCAGTGTATAAAAGTAAATCGATTTTTTTTTTCTAAAGTAAAATCCATGATGGACAACCTCCCACCCTCGTCCAAATGTAGGTCCGTCCCTGTAGTCAAGGTAGCTATTAGGACGAGAGGGTTGTGCTATAGAAACTAGAAACTAGACATCAAATTGGTACGTTGTTAGACCTACCTTTTTGATGCAGTTTATACTCATTTATCAAAGACATATCTAATAGTTGTGATGCAGTGTTCTAAATGGTGGTCGAGGTGGCCGCCTAGGCACTAGGCGGTCGCTTTCTGCACCGCTTTTGCCGTAGATGGTTGACTAGGCGGCCAACGAAGGTTTGGCGGCGTTGGTAGAGGTGAGACGGTGTAGGTGGAGGTGAGGTGGCGTAGGCGGACGCCTAGGTGGAGCAATATCTGACTAGATGTTTTGACAGAACAATTTTGCAAGCATTATGGACATATGATTCACTTTTACAAGACTGAAACTTCATAAATCTTTGTTCTACAACTTAGTCATGCATAAAACACCCTTAAAATATGCATATTATGCAAAAAAAAAAAATGGTAAAATAGTAAAAATGTCAAAAATGTATCAAGCTTAGTCATGCGATAGGTGGACCCTCTCCGTCGTGCACCTGCCTACCGCCGTTTAGAATCTTGTTGTGATGTATGCTCAATCTAATAACAATTCTCCACTAAATGCCTATGCTGATTTATTTTATAATACATGAAGTTATGTTTGAGATATTTTAATTTAGAGAGTTTAGGATTATAAATTATAGTTGAAATAGTGAGATATTAAGATATTTGAAAAGTTGAGATAATTAAGAGGTTTAAAGATTGTTGGTATTTGAATAAAAGTATTAAGAGATAAGGACTATATTGATTCTCTTTAATATTCTCCATAGATTTCGGGTGAGCCAATAGTAACTTCAACTTATAAGGAAATTAGAAATTGTAAGAGCCGGGGGGGGGGGGGGGGGGGGGTGCAGATTGTGAAATATCATGGGGGACACTGTATTATGTACAAAAAGTAAATGATTTTTTTCCATTAAAAGCCAGGATGGACAGCCTCCCACCCTTGCCCAAATGTAGGTCCATCCCTGTAGCCAAGGTAGCTATAAGCATGAGAGGGTCGTGCTATAAAAACTAGACGCCCAGTTGGTACGTTGTTAGACCTACCTTTTTGATGCAATTTATACTCATGCAATCAAGTAACACACTCCCAGTTCGCCTAGTATATAAAGAGTATAGACAAAGAGGTTAGATGATAAAAACGTGCTATAGGGAAGTGCATTCATCACCATGACAAATTAAGCCAAAGAGTGAAAAGGAATGACAATCCCATGCGTCATTTTGTCCCTGGTGGTGCATGCATCATTTCGTTTATTTTGCAAGATTGTTCACATGCCAACATTTTCAACATGGCATTGGTTGGGTACAGAAGGGTTTTGGACACGGTCAATTTTCACAACACTAAACTGATGGATCCCTGCATTGTCACAATGCACAATATTCGAGCAAGGAAATGCTGTAACATGGTATTTTATGATTTTCCAGCCTTCTATAGAATAACTTACTACTTTCCAACCATCAATAGTGCTATTTATTCGCTATATTTTTCTCTAGATACAATTGAATATTCTTATCAAGGAAGTTTACCTCTCATGCATGTTATCTAGGATATTTTGAGGATTGTGTTTTTAGAATCTCATTTAAGAAACAACATCTGTAACTAGACATTGATTTTAGGCTGATAGTGGTTGCATGAACTGGAGATAGCGAGGAGATTGAATGAGGTTTAAGGATACATTTGCTTGTGGGATAAGATTGAATGAGGTTTAAGGATACATTGTGGGATATAATCATGTAGTCACATAACATGATTGTACCACATATGAGAACACTTAGGTTTTGGTATGACCAGAAACATGAGTACATAGAGGAAGCATTAAGGTAATATTGTGGTAATTACAGAGATAAATGCAGGCATATGCAAATAATACGCAACGAGATCTTTTGAGGAATGGAGCTTGGGTTTTATGTTGAGGGGAAAATAAGGAACATCCACCATGGATGGAACTTATTAGAAGGGATCAAACAAGGTTGCATATTACTTTTAATAAGAATGCTTGGTACTTTGATAAAAGCAAAAGCTGAATGCACACACTGTATTGTTGGTAAATTTACAGTAAAATTCTCTTGGTGATCACTGTTGTAATTTTATGTTAAATGCTATAATGAGTGGTAAGAGGACGCTAGTTATTTATGAACACTTATTTCTTTGTTGGGCTAGTGAAATTTTCTTGGGAAAGGCATATAGAAGGACAAAGTCTTCTTATCTAAGTTTTTTGCGATTGCTATTTGAATCCTTTTTTCCCATTCAGATCTTTTAAAGGACGTCCTTCTTTACAGCCCTTCCTAGTGCCTATCCCTGGTTCTAGCAGTTCCTTTAACTAATATCGTAATGCTCCTTTTAACCGGTGCATCTATTGGTCTATGTTGAATGTGTCCAAACAGAAGACACTGATATTTATTTTGATGGCTTTGAGGAAAATGGAAACTTATGGGTATTCTTAATAAGAGAGGATCATACTTTCATGAAATATGCTATGGATAGCCTGCTTTTAGATCACGATTTATAGGCTATACAACAAGAACGAGAACAACAATTAAGGTTATGTTTATGTTTGGATAGGTTTTTAGAAATTTTCATTATAAAACAATTTAAAAAAGTTATATTGTTTTTATAGTTTTACAAAATTTGACTTGCGTTTGGTTACTTACATCTAAAAAATAGTTTTAAGAAACAAAAGTTAAAGATTATGTTCGGTAAAAAAAGTTTAGAAAATAAATTTTGACCTCCACTCTCTCTCGTGAAGCTTCCATGGAGCAGGTCCAGGTCCCCAATCTCCACTAGCAGGGCTGCCCTCATCTTCTTGGTGGGAAGTCGGGGGAGAGAAGGACGAAGAAGAGGGACTTGTCGTCCAAGAAGCAGAGGTCGAGCAGCTTGAAGGGGAGTAAGACTGGACTAGGACGAAGCCGCCGAGGACAGCGGGGTCAGCGTTGTACCCGTTGACCTCCTCCGACTTGAGACCCGCGTGGATGAGGTTGAAGGAGGAGAGACGAGAGTCGAAGACATCGTTGACGGCCTTGGCGGAAGATCCGAGGCCGGAGCCGAGGGGAGGCCCTTGCGGAGGGAGAGGGAGAGGCCGACGGAGCGCACGTCGAAACTTGCCGCCGAGGTTGGCCACGGTGTTGGGGGGGGGGGCGAAGGCGGTGACGTAGACTCGTAATCGAACACGGGAGGAGGCTCGTCGTTGGAAATGGACATAGCCGTCGGATTTAGGGGAGAGGGTCATCGTCGTGGCCATCTCGGAGAAGGAGAGGGAGAGGAGAACAGTCAAAAAATTCATCTCAGAAAACAAAGTTTAAACTTTGGTTTAATTTTTTTTTGTAAGCAGAGAATGAGTCACAGCCAAACACTATTTTCGTAGGTGTTTACCTTAAAACTGAGAGTTCAAATGTATAACCAAACCGACCCCAAGTATTTCATCCCAAATTTTTGGGTCGGCTCTTTGGTTCCTCTTCTTCCATTCGGCTCTGTTACGGGCCATGTCCTTTGTAACACTAACAAAATCTATATCCTTCTTTGACACTTAAAATTGTGTTCTTCTATTGCTGACACCGACTCCTTAATTGTTTCCTGTATTATTATTGACTGCTACATTTCATACTACTTTTTTGTTTTACATATTTGTAAACATTTTTGTATACTTAGTTTATTTGGTACTATTTGTGTGCCTGTTCTAATAGTGATTACTGTTTCTTGAGCTTTGTAAATGTAGGTACTAGTTGTTTCTGGAGAAACAGGTTGTGGTAAAACCACACAACTACCCCAGTTTATACTGGAGGAGGAAATATCACATCTTCGTGGAGCAGATTGCAACATGATATGCACTCAACCACGCCGTATATCTGCCATATCTGTTGCAGCGAGAATTGCTTCAGAAAGGGGTGAGAGTCTTGGAGAAGCTATTGGCTACCAGATCCGTTTGAAAGCAAAACGTTCAGCACAAACACGTCTTCTCTTTTGTACAACTGGAGTGTTGCTCCGTCGGCTGGTACTTAGATGCTCATAACATGAATATTCATTTGTTCATTTTTCGTAAGAATATATAGCTGTGTTACCTATCTTGGAGACTCTTCTTCCTTGAGAGAACTGTCTTTTTATTAATTTATTTATAGTCCTCAGTTATGACTTTTATGTTCAAAAACCTATTTGTTTCCTTAAAATCTTGGAGACTTGGAACTGCTTTCTCGTTCAATATAGCTCACAGGATTTTGTTACTTTTTAGCTAATAATATGCGCGCTTGAAATGTTTCTTTCCTGCATGTGGCTTGACAGGTTCAGGAACCTGATCTCGGAGGTGTCACTCACTTACTAGTGGATGAGATTCATGAAAGAGGAATGAACGAGGATTTTCTCATTATTATTTTACGTGACCTTCTTCCTCGACGTCCAGATCTTCGCCTAATTTTAATGAGTGCCACTATAAATGCCGATCTCTTTTCTAAGTACTTTGGAAATGCACCAGTTATTCATATACCGGTATTGTAACATATGATTATTTTTAACTGTATATTCTTAATATCTTATTACTAGAGTTAAATATCTCTTATATTTCTTTTTTCCAGGGACTGACTTTTCCTGTAGTAGACGTGTTCCTTGAAGATATTTTGGAAAAAACTCATTACCGGATACAATCAGATTCAGACAATTTCCAAGGGAACTTGAGAAGAAAACAACAATCAAACAGAAGTGATCCTCTGACTGAAATGTTTGAGGTATACTCTATTACGCTTGATGCCCACCTCCCCTCACTTTATACTCGGAAGAAGATATTGGGTCCGATTTGCCTTGCAGTTGCAGATTTTGTTTTTGCTATATCACAAAATTTGATTTTTCATGCTTCATGTTTTGAAGTGATCAAATTTATTTATTTATTATTTCAAGGGAAGGAGTCCTTGGCACGACTGTAGGGATTGGGGCTTTCATCCTGGAGGATGTAAAGGTTTGAGTCACGAAAACAGTTCGTCCATATAATTGGGGATAAATCTGTCTACATCTTGATCGTTCGTCCCCAGACCCTGCACTAGCGGGAGCCTCGTGACACTGGGACGTCCTTATTTTTTATCATCATAGTTCAAGAAATTATTTGATTTCCTCATATAATTGTTACAATGATTTTCTTTTGAAAGCATCATTAGTATTACCATGTTAAGAATGAGAGAGAATCATTCGGATTACCATGTTGTCAAGTAGTATAGTCTACTCTGATACCATGTTAAGAATGAGAGAGGATGCTTCATTGGGGTACTCTGGACCCATATGAGGATTGAGCTCCCCTTAATTGATGTGGAACTTAAAAGAGAATAAAACAAGATACACGAAACTCTCTTACATTGTGCATTTTACATCTTGTAACAGCATTCTTTCTTTTGCCTTATTGAGGAGTTTTATTTTGAGACCTGAATTCTTCTTTCCATGTGACTTGTTGGCTAAATTGTTTATCTACTAAATGTTGCATTAGCATTAATTAGTAAGCTTTAATTGTGGATAAGAGGAAATACTTGCAATATACTCCAAAAGTTACATTTAGCCTTTCAGTTTTAAAGACTACATAACATATACTACCCCGAATTTTTGTTAAGAGCTTTCTTGTTGGTGCTGTTACAAATACTACATAACAAGACATATCAGCATTGAATTTGTTTAGTTCTCTTTCTTCTTCAAGGAGGCCAACTTTTGCCAAACACACTTGTTTGGAAATTCCTCTTTATAGTTACTTTTGATTGAAGTCAAAATAATACTTTTAGCTTCATTTATTCAAATAAAAGCACACTCTTATTCAATTCTCCAAGACACAAGAATTTCAATGATGAAAGTAATCCCTACTTTGCATAAGGACCTGAAGTGGATCCAAAATTGATCCACTAATAAGATAGTTATATATCTCCACATTAACATATCTGAACCTGAAACAATCAGACCTTGGCTGGAACCATTTCCAGCACCTCTTGATGTTTCCTGTGTTGTTATGGATAGAGAAAGTCTTGACCCTTTGAACTTGATATCATCCCTAATGCTAAATGATGAGGAAGTAGTCTTTTTATGCTGAATTGTAATTGTGGAGAACATCCTTAAATGTGGGTCATAAATTAGTACTAGTTGGATATGTGAAAAGTGCAATACTAGAATTTCTGGTGAAATTGACGCCCGTTTATATTGGTTGATTTCTAAACACGATTGAGTTTGTTTTTATGCATCTATCCTATTTCCTAAGACACTCCTAATAAATGTGTTTATCATTATATTTTGTCACTTATGGTAACTTCTGACCCTTTGTGGTATTATATGATGTAACATGAGCAGGTGAACAATTTGACCATACTACAACATATGCTCTTTCTTGCATTGGCAATTTTCTTTACCATTTACCATTTCTTTTCTGTTTTTGATGTAGGATGTTGATATCAATAGTCAATATGGAAACTACAGCAATTCTACAAGAAAATCTCTTGAGATGTGGTCTGGTGCGCAGTTGGATTTGGGCCTGGTTCGTATCTTTAAACTATTGAGTGCATGCTCTTGAGTTGTGAACATTGTTTTACGTTCCATAAGTTGCAAGCAGTTTCACTACTCTCCTGGATTTTGATTGCTATATTATTCAGCATCTGTCAGTAACTGGTCAGTAGAACTAGAGGGTGTATAAATCAATTTCATCCTTAGAATCGTGAACACAGTGTACTGTTTATAGGATATATATTTATTCAAGGTACCTTTATGAAACTTGATCTTGTATCCTCCTCAAGTGTGAGATAAACATGAATAAATGGAACCTAAATGCTAGCTTAAGGCTTCTCCAATCAGAATGAAATTGATTATGGTGCACAAGAAAAAAGATCCACAAAAATTGACATAGTTTGAGCATTGTCAACCTGAATAAATTCAAAATTCCTAGTGAAGGGTCTTGCCATAAAAATATAGGTGGTTAGCTGGCAGGTAAGTAAACCTACCTTTCTTTGAGGCTTTTAGCTTAGGCTCATGCTCCACAGTCCACACACACATATATAAAGTACACATATATGAAGTGAAATATTACAATACAGATGAATAATGTAGCTCAATTGCCAAGGTACAACAACAACATCGACAAAGCCTTTATCCTAAGTTTTTGGGTCAGCTGATCGAATCCTCTTTTTCTTTGTCCTTTGTAACGCTAGCCTATGCAGCTAAAAAACGATCGAGTAGAGTTATTGATATATTACTGATATATCGGATTTATAACGGTAAATATCGGTTTGCATTTTTAACACAATTTTTACATATGAACAACACACATAATAGTTATCTATTATAAAATATGCAAGAAAAGTTTCTTAAAGCAGGAAAGCTAAAATGTTCATACTTAAACCAACATTAAAACTAAAAATGTGATTGTTGCAGCAGCAGCAGAAAAAGGCAGCAGATTGAGAAGAAGAATTAGAAAACGCATCGGCAGAAAAAAAAAGAAGGAAAAAAAACACAGCAAGCAGCAAAATAAAAGAAAAGTGAAAAAAAACGCACCAGGAAATGCAACATTAATAGAAGAAGAAGAAATAAAGTAGCAGAAAACGCAGGAAAAAAACGAAGCAGCAGAAGTAAAGAAGAAGAAGAAGCAACAACGTACCTGAAAAAATGGGTAGATTTTTTTTTTTTCCTTTCCCCTTTCTTTTCTTCCCCTTTCTCGCACAGGCGCAGCAGCAGACGATTTTGTTTTGTTTTTTTTTTCTCTCCGACTTTTGGTTTTAACAAAACTAACCGTTATATATTAAATTTTTTTAAAACCTATATATATATATATATATATATATATATATATATATATATATATATCGGTCATATTGGCCGATAATATCAGTACCGATATTTTACCTATTTTTTCCCCAAAAAATGGGTACCGGACCGATAACATTATATATCGGTTATATAACCGATATATAACGGTTTTTAACTGCTTAGATGCTAACAAGATCTATGTCATTATTTAACACTTCAAATCATGCTCATCTAAGCCTACTTCTAGCCGTAGCGGCTCTATTAACTACTATATTATTGCTCCTCCTTACGGGAGCATATATTGGTCTGTGTTGCACATGTCTAAATTGTTGGGTGTGTTGCTTGTTTTGGAGCAACATTTATTTACCAACATAATTCAATAAGGAGGTATATATTTTAGTCCCACGTCGTATAGGAGCGAACATTCTCCTTTGTTTAAAGTGCTAAACCTACTTTATTGGTTGTGGCTTTTGTGGGGGACAGACTCAAGCCCATGCAACCCGCGAGTGCATGCACAATTTAATGCTCGTTTTTTATGCATTTATTAGCACTTTGCACGTTTGTGTACTGTGGATCGAGCCAAGGGTATAACGGTAATTTCCTAACTTCTTATTTATTTTATTTTTTTTACTGTAAGTTTGGTTGTTGGTTTTCCACTCCCACTACTGTTACGTAATCATGTTACGGAATTAGTAATACATAAATTCTGGACACAATCCAGCAGATCTGATTAAAAACGAACTCTTTTTTTTCATCTTCTTGCTCGAGAAATCACCTGAGAAAGAAAAGCTATCAGACCCTCAAACTCTCTCAAATGTTCACTTTCGTCCATCTTCTCTATCAGGAAATGTTGTTAATCGGTCATTGGATTCCTGCCCATGTGTGGGGTGAAATCTATTCTAAGGACACATTTGTTCTGTAATGTGCCTCGAATCCCATTACACTATGTTATTTAAATATTGTTTCAAGTTTAGAAATATTTACAACATTTTAGAATAGACATTGTTTTTGAATTCCTAATTGCATGATGAATGTCTAAGTTGTAGATGAACTGCCTGGGAGTATTTACAACTCGTGTAAGCCTGAGAAATTCGATGGCTAAAATTTCAAAAGGTGGCAACGTAGGATGATCTTCTTGCTTGAAACTAGCCAAGATTCTGAAAAAACCGGAAATCCTATCTGATGTGCATGAACCTGACAGAACATATGGAATAGAAGCCTACAATGAGAGAGCTTTCATCTGTCATGGAAAAATCCTTATTTGCATGTTCGACACAATATACGACATGTATTGCACGACTATCACTGCCAAATAGCTTTGAGAATCTTTTGATAGCAAATACTCTAATGAATGAGCATGTTATGAAATCTATGTAGTAGACAAATTCCTAGAATTTACAATTATAGATGAAAAGTCAAGCTCCTACTCCATATGCTCCTGTTGAACAGACTAATACATTGCATGTTCGACAAATTCGTAGAATTTAAAATGATAGATTTTGTCGAGCTCTTACACCATATGCTCATGTTATACCTCAGGCTTATGTTGTTATAGTCGGAGCCGATTTTGTTAGGGTCATGATTAGAGGTTTGTAACTGCATGTTCTATTTTTGAGGTCACGTATCAGCCTATTGATTGATGAGTTGATACATGGGCAAACGTCCATGTATGTGCTAATATTGATTCTTTTTCCTCCTACCGACAAGTTGAGGCAAACGGATCTATAAAATAGGAAACTCAAGTGTTGTTAGAGTACTTGGAAGGGAAGAGTGAATTTCAAGTTGTCTTCGAATAAGATTCTTTCTTTGCATAATGTGCAACACGTACCAGATGTTAATACAAGTTTGATTTCTGGTTATTTGTGTTGGCCCAATGATTGTATCATGTTTTTGAATATGGTTAATAGGTTAAGTTTAGCATTTCATTATCACTAATCTTCATACTATCACTATAGCATTTCTACTTATACTTATATCTTTGGTGATATGTGCCCATTGGTTTACATCTTAGTGATATGAGCTTATCTATCTTAAATTTAATTGGGTTGCCAAAATCAAAACTATGTTTTTGATTGTGGTCATTCAATTAAGTTTAATCATTCTGATATCACTAACATTTATGCCATCACCTTAGCACTTATACTTAAACTTTGCATAGTCCTAATGTGCTTTAATTTATCATACTTGCTACTATGGATATTGCTTTGTTCGTCTAACATGTACATGCAGAAAAGCAATAAGCAAGATCAACGTGGACATATGCAATGAAGAAATCATGGTGGGCCAAAGACGACGGATCCCACAAGATTTCTCTGAACCACCCGACGACATCTCTGGAGCCACGCAAACTGGATATCTTTGGACAGCTGCCGCCAAGGGAAAAAGCCAGCACCTATCGAAGGAAGAAGCCAAGCCATGCCATCATCATTTCAAGACTCTGAAGAAGCCTGCACCTGCTACAGTATATCTGGAGTCTGTAATGAGTCTTAGGAACCATTGTAAACACAAGAAATGGATGGCAAAATCGAAAGCTAGGGTAGATAATAACCCAGGACAATCTTCGGAATCCTGGCGGATAATCCGGCGGATCTCCGCGGAAATCCGGCGGAAGATCCGAATGGTCTCACAGAATACCTTCTGTGAGTGTTCGGATTATCCGGCGAAAAACCGCGGAATTTCGACGGATTTTCCGCTATATGACCGTTTGCATTCCAACGGTCGGATTTTACGAACGATTGATCCCAACGGCTCTTTTTATAGCCGTTGGACTATTCAGGCGGATGATCCGGCGGATTTCCGCGAAAATCCGGCGGATGATCCGTCAGCCTGAGAAAGTTGCATTATTGCACTTTCCTTTGCTTTGGTTATAAATAGCCTTGAACCCCCTTCATTCAAGGTTGATGCTTTGAGCCTAAAAATTCCTAAACCACCAAAGCTTATCCACATACAACTCTACAAAGCTTTCATTTGCCATCCATAAATTGTGTTAGAGTTATTGAATTGAAAAGTAAGATCTTCATCCTATTGTATAAGGAGATCTAAACCTATTGTGAAAGGTTGAAGTTGGGGAGTCTTCGTATCCAAACACTCGGTTGAAGTTGGAGAGTCTTCGTATCCAAACTCTCGGTTGAAGTTGGCGAGTTCTTCGGATCCAAACTCGTGTTGAAGTTGGCGAGTTCTTCGGATCCAAACTCGTGTGTAACTATTTACTCAAATAGTGGATTAAAGCCGGAGAGAGTTCCGGGACTGGACTGCCTCTTAGGAGGATACCAGGATACATCGGGTGTCGGTATTGTGTTTGCAACTCTTGCACTTATATTTTTAAATTGCCAATTAGCTTGTGCTAAGTGCTTGATTAGTTAGCTTGACCCTATTCACCCCCCCTCTAGGGTTCCTACAATTTGCTGAATAAGCATGGTTATAAATTTGTATTCAAGTCTGATGGCATTATAATTTCCATGGATGGTTTTTTTTTTTTGGGGAAAATGTTGTTTGTACAGATCTGTTTAAACTTTATGTTGATATGCCTTGTAGTAAAAATTCATGTTTAAATAATATCAATTCTGTTTCCACTTCTATTTCAAATACAATGTCTTATAATATTAAAGCTTCGATGTTTGATGTAGAGTTGGAAATAATAGGATTGTTTATTATTGATGAGAGACTACATATATATATGAGAGGCTAGCCCCTCTCCTATTATTCTAAGCAATGTGGGACTAAAGCCCATTAACTAATAACTCTAATATAACACTTAACACCCTCCCTCAAGCTGGAGCATAGATGTCAATCATGCCCAGCTTGTTACATAGAAATTGAACCCAAGGATCCAAAAGAGACTTTGTGAAGATATTCGCTATCTGATCGCCGGTCCTCACATGTTGAAACTTTATCTCTCCTTTGTATATTCATCACGAACAAAGTGGATATCAATTTCAATATGCTTCGTCCGTTCATGAAATACTGGGTTGGTGGCAATGTGAATAGCAGATTGGTTATCACACCATAAATATGCCGCTTGCGATCCTGTATCTTCTTCCAGTTCTTGTAAAAGATGCTTCATATATAATACCCCTGATGTGCCATGAGCAATAGCTCGATATTCTGTTTCTGAGCTTGAGCGTGCTATCACACTTTGTTTCTTGCTCTTTCATGACACTAGATTTTCGCCAATAAATACTGAGTAGCCAGATGTAGATCGTCTATTTGTCAGATTTGCTTCCCAGCCAGCATCAGTAAAACACTCAATACAAGTGTGTTCATTATTTTCCATTCAAATTTCTTTTCTTGGATTCTTGACTAGTTAACACAGGATTCTGAGAACTGTCTGCCAGTGTGGAACTCTTGGAGAAGCCATAAATCTACTTGCAACACTTACTGCAAAAGAAATGTCCGGACGAGTCATGACCGTCAAGTAGTTGAGTTTCCAACTACTCGACGGTACTGATCTGAATTGGTCATCAGGACCCCTTCGTCTGGAAGTAACTTTGTCCCTGGATCCATAGGTGAGGTTACTCCCTTGGCTTGCATCATGCCTGCATCATTTAGTATGTCTAGCACATACTTTCTCTGGGATATTACAATGTCCCGCTTACTTTGTGTGACCTCAATGGCCAAGAAATAGTTTAAGGATCCCATATCCTTCGTTTGAAATTGTTCGCGATCACGAGATAAATACTCACGACCATTGACACTCCGAATTTTTTTGATTGAAATACCAAATTGCGTTTTTATTTCGGCATAAAAATTTAAACAATTCAGAACGATTTTTTATCAGATAAACAAAAGTGACACGTGAGTAATCATCAACAAATGTAACAAAGTACTTAAAATCTATTACTGATTCAATCGGATAAGGTCCCCGTACATCAGAATGCACCAACTCGAAAGGAGCGGAAGCAATTTTATTTTGACTCACCGGATAAGGAACTCGGTAATGCTTAACTAAACTACACGGCTCACAATGAAAAAAAGCGGAATATCTAAAGAGGGGTACATTTTCTGGAGAGCTTGGGTTGATGGATGACCTAACTGACAATGCAACTCGAAAGGATCGAGTTTCATGCCGGCACAGACAACAGAAGAAGGTGCGTCAAACAGGTACAAGCCTTCAGCCACATGTCCCTTAACAATAGTCTTTCTAGTTTTCAGGTCCTGAAAAACACAACCATTAGAAAAAAAAGAATTACCGAGCAATGCAGTTCACTAGTAATTTGACTAATAGAAATTAAACTGAACGGGTTCCCAGGTGTAAGTAATACAGAATTGAGTGACAGTCCGGAAGAAAGACTGGCACTTCCACGTCCTCGGAATATCAGGGAACCTCCATTGGCAACAGTAATGCTAGAAACACGACGGACAGGTACACATGTATCATACTTGCATCATCAATCATGTGAGAGGACGCACCAGAGCCAATTATCCACTGCTTGGGTTTCACTATGCACGCTGCTGAGTATCCGGCTGTGGATCCAGACGTGGAAGCTTCACCACGACATTGAGCCTGAAAATCAAGGAACTCTGTATATGAGTCCGAAGTCATCTGAATAGATCGGACACCATCATCAGGAGCATCAGTCAAGATATTAGCAGCAAGTGATTTAGCGCATTGCCAATAGTAATGGCCTAGCTGACCACAGTTAAAGCAAGTGCGCGGTCTTCCTCCTTCGCGACCGCCATTGCCACGCCCCCCATCTCGACCAGCATTTCGGCCACCACGACCACCACGAAATCCTGTACGAGCTGCACCAAGAGCAGAACGATCAACAGGAGTATCACCCGGAGTGGTCTCAACTACTTTTGATGTCCGAAGGACACGATAGTGCGCTTCCAACAGTGACGGAACTTCAAATCCAGCAATAATCTGAGAGCGAACGGAGTCCGCATCAGGACGAAGAGATGCAAGATAAGCCATGACATGAAGCTGCTCACGTTGAGCCCTTGCTTCATTAATATCCGCCGTAAGTGGTAATACACGGTCGATCTCATCAGACATAACTTTAAAGGCCCGGAAATAGTCTTTATGAGATTTGTCTTCCTGATTTGCTCGGTATACACCAACGACCGATTCATAGATACGAGACAAATCACATTTTCCATCAAACGTCGCTGCCAGTACCTCCCATAACTCCTTTACTGAGTCTGTATTCTGAACCATGTCTTCCACTGATGGTTTCATTGAATTCATCAACTGTGTAAACAGTCGACTATCATCTATCTCCCATTGCTCAAATATGGGATCATCTTCTGTTGGAGGGTTGTCAGTCAGGTGTGGACAACCGCATTCCACGAAGCGTCTTTTCGATCTTCTTTCTCCATGTCGAGTAGCCCTCTGATCCTTCCAACCGTCGATCGACAAGTCGAATGGAGGAAATCGTCGTGCTAGTGCCTGTTGATCCCGCTAGTGTGTTGCTGACACTAGTATCTGTGGCACTGTTATTCGTCGTAGAGTCTGCCATCTTTCAGGAATCCTGATTCGACTGTCGATTTGTTTCTTTTCAACTTGATAATCATAGCAACTCTGCCAATGCGCTAAAAACGGAGCCAGAACCGGCACACGTGCATAGGAAACAGAGTGTGTGAATCACAAGCCAGGACAGAGAGATAATCCATGCTAACCTCTGTTGGATCCTGGTGTGAAGATCAAGAAAAGAAATAAAGATTCATGCAAAACAAACCATATGTTTGCTCTTTGTTTAAATTTCGAAATGATCATTGAGAGTCAGAGGTTCCAGCAAATATATGTTTACCCTTTGAGAATCTCAATAATTTTTTTTAAAAACTAAGTTAGGGTTTGGAGGGGGTGGGCGGCGGCTGACGTAAGGGGGAAAGGGTTAGGGTTAGGGTTAGGGTTTTGAGCCATGAAGGATGGAGGTCGGCTGAAGGGGGGAGTCGGGAGGCAGCGGGTGGGAGGGAATCGGCAGGAGGGGGTCGGCAAGGGGTGGGGGGGTCGACAGGAGCAGCAGGGCGTGGAGGCGGAAAAGGGGGTGGTCGGCTGACGTCGGGGGGAGCAGCAGGCTGTACCAGCAGTAGCGACAGCAACAGTAGGAGCAACGGCAACGGTAGTAGGAGAGAAGGGGGGGGTGGTGGCTAGAAGGGGAGAGGGGCGGTAGGTTAGGGTTAGGGTTTTGTAGAGAGAGAGTGGTGGGTGACGGCTAGGATTTTGGTTCTGATACCATGTAGAGTTGGTAATAATATGATTGTTTATTATTGATGAGAGACTACATATATATAGAAGAGACTAGCCCCTCTCCTATTATTCTAAGCAATGTGAGACTAAAGTCCATTAACTAATAACTCTAATATAACAGTTAACATTTGACATTGTCATTTGTGACATATAAAATTTAACTTCTTGAAGAGAACGATGTCAAGATTGATATGAGCGGGAATAATAAGTGTGAGATATGCGCTAAGTCAAACCAACCTAGAAAATCCTTCCGTTCAGTTAAAGAAGTTCTCAACTTTAGAGCTTATTCACAATGACCTATGTTAACTGAATGTTACCCACACTCATAGCGGTAAGCGTTACTCAGTGTTCTAAAAATCGGCCTAGGCGCCGCCTAGGCGCTAGGCGCCCGCCCACCGCACCGAAAACCCCCTAGGCGGTGGGCTAGGCGGCTAGGCGGGCCTAGGCGCCCCTAGGCGGCTTGTTTTTTGAATTTTTTGATTTTTTTTTATTTTGTTTATTCTTAGTTGTATTTTGGATATTTGTTTGGGTTTTAAGATAGTATTTGGATTTTAGAACATTAAAATTTCAAAATTCAAAATTTCAAAATTTTCAAATTTTTTTTTTTTTCTAGGCGGCGCCTAGGCGGGCTAGGCGCTAGGCGGACCTCCGCCGCACCGAGTCCGCCTAGCGCTTTTTAGAACATTGGCGTTACTTCATTACTTTTATTGATAATTTTTCTAAATATTGTCCTGCATATTTACTCAGTACTAAAGATGGACTTTCAATAAATTTGTATCTTTTAAAGCTGAAGTTGAAAATCATTTAGAAAATAAAATTAAAAAAAATTAGATCTGATCGTGGATGTGAATATACCTCTGTTGAATTTGATTTTTTTTCCTGTGAAATACATGATATTATACTTGAAGTAACTGCTCCTTATGCTCCTCAACTGAATGGGATAGCAGATTAGGAAGAGTATAGATGTAATTTCCTTACTCTTATTTTATTTTATTTATTGTGAGTTCATGGTCTTCCGCTGCCACTATTCTTACCAAATCCTGTTACATGATTAGTGGTACGTAAATTCTGGATATGATCCAGAGGATCTGATGAAAAACAGACTTCTGTGTTCAACTTTGCCTCGAATTCAATACTCAAAGGATCCTTATCCCTAGTTCTATTCTCGTCCTCAATGCGAAGAGATACAAATAGGTCGTCTAAGGACATAGGTTCTTTGTTATGTTTCAATTTTAGTCCAAATGCTTTCCAGGATGGAGATAACTTGTTAATGAATGCACCAATCCGATTTTTTTAGCAAGGGCATATCTTTCTGAGACGTTTCATGAATAGTGGTTTGCAATATATTAGTCTGTTAGACAATAGATTTTTCATCTACCATTTTAAATTCTAGGAATTTGTCTACTACATAAATTTTAGAATATGCTCCTTCATTGAAGTATTTTTTATCAAGAGCTTCCCAAAACTCTATGGCCATGATACTTTTGCAATAGATGTCGTATAATGTGTCGGACAATCAACTAAGGATTTTGTCCAAGATAGATAAAATATGTTTCATTGTAGGCTCTATTTCATATGTTCTGGCATGTTCATGCAGATTAGGTAGGATTTTCGGTTCTTTTAGAACCTTGGCTAGTTTCAGGCATGTAAGCTAATATGTCATCCCACGTTGCCACCTTTTGAAATTCTGGCCATCGAATTTCTCGGACTAAGTTGTGAATACTCTTTCGCAGTCCATCTACGACAAAGGTATTCATCATGCAATTAGGAATTTAGAAAACATAGTCTATTCTAAGAATGTTATAAATATTCCTAAACTTGTACACGGAAAACAATAGAAACAAGATTTAAAGAATAGGAGAGTAATAGAATCCGAGGCATGTTACAGAACGAACATTGTCCTTAGAATATATTTTGCCCCACGAACTGTGCATTATGAAATGACGATCTACCCTCGAGATACAACGAATCCATCGTACACCCGGTGGCGAATCCAACAACCGATTAACAACCTTGTCCGATGGAGCATTCTCAATTGGCACCACATCCAACGAACTGCGCATTTTTTTTTCTTATCTTGTTCGCAATTGGCGCCACCTCTAACTTTCCACTGATACACTTATTTTATATCATATCTTTTAGTGTATTGTCACTCATCTATTGTAGCATTCTCATTTGACTTTTTGGACATGTTTCTTAATTGTCCAACATATATCTATAAAGTATTGCTAGTCTTATAGCATTCTTGTAGAATTTTCCTTTCAACTTCAGATGTATTTTGCAATCACAAAGTGCTTCGGAAGCACTCCTCCATTTCAACCATCTTATTTTTATACTATGCATGACATCTTTCTCAATCTCTCCATCATGGTGCGTTATTGATAATAAATACCGAA
The DNA here is from genome assembly GCA_029216955.1 of Iris pallida. Lineage (NCBI taxonomy): Eukaryota > Viridiplantae > Streptophyta > Magnoliopsida > Asparagales > Iridaceae > Iris > Iris pallida. Next base: position 709,133 of record JANAVB010045019.1, read on the forward strand.
AGATATCACTCTTAGGTATATCTTGTTCATCTATATGGACTTTCCCTCATTTTCCTTTGACTTTGGGTTGAAATTACTTTTCATATTAATCATATATTAATTGCTAAGGTATAAGAGTTTATTTTATCGGTAAATTGCCAAAAGGAAGGACCAAATTGCAAAGGCGTAGGTTGTCAGAAAATTACAGTATGCATGATTCTCAAGCTATTTGTTTATGCTAATGAATACGACAGTTCACATGAATGTCATGTGTGGAGAGTCATGATACTTGCTCTAGGCAAAATACCTGCTCTAGGCAAAAGACCACCATCATAGACCCGAGCATTCTGGTTGCCGATTGAGTCATCTCCTAATGGTCAAAATATGTTTATGGCCATGTTAAAGCTTAAAAAACATGGGCTTGTAACTAACTAAGCTTTCCCACAAACCTCTCCTACACAATTGTTTATAGAGGCAAACTATACTATCATACAGTTTTACCTTTGTCACTCTTTTCCTCTTTTACATGTGTAATTTGTGTAATTTTCAGATTGTATGTGTAATTTGCAGATTGTCTGACATGTGTTGTAACTGATCTTGCCCATAAGCCTCTCCTTTGCTCATATTGTTTTGCCAACACTTTCTTTCTTCTGCTTGTCTATTTTGTGGAGTTCACATGTACGACGTGTCTAACAGTCATGACACCATATATTTTGCGTTCGTGTTTTCTAGGTTGTAATAGCTTGAGATTTCAAATCCCAAGTGCCATTCCATTAATGATTTTATCCCATACTATTACCAGTAGTGTAAGAATGAAACCGGGCCGTAAAGAGAAATGGATTCATGTGGCCAAGGCTTTGTTTCCGTTCCCGTTTTAGCCTAAGAAAAAAGGTTCCTCTTTTACATGCACATTAATCAAGTTATCATTAGCTCTATCATATTTCGCAATATGCATGATTGCAGTTTTACTTTTTAAGAATGAATATTATCTTGTTTCATCATACTTCTGGTAGTTCTTACTCGGTCGCATTAAGATGCCATTATGTTTCTCCAATTATATAAAGACCGTGAATTTATTTCTTTTGTATGTGAACTTCTAAGGTCGAAGCAACAATTGAGCATATCTGCCGGCATGAAGGGGATGGTGCAATCCTGGTTTTCCTCACAGGTTGGGATGAAATATCCAAGTTACTTGAGAAAATTAAGGGAAACACTCTTCTTGGAAACTCTAGCAAGTTTCTAATTCTTCCATTACATGGTTCAATGCCTACTGTCAATCAACGGGAAATATTTGACAGACCACCAAGTAACATGAGGCAAGTATTTAGTATTCTGTTAAACTTATGCTTAAACATTGAGTTAGTCAGGGGGAATATGTGAGTACCTTAGACACTACATTTTGAGATGGTCTCAACTGTCAGTTGTATTTTATTGTTATCGAATCAGCCTGACTTGTTGTATACCTTTTTTATATGCACATGGAACCTATTGAATTTTCTGTTCCACTCTCTACTTAATGTGTAGGTTTTATTGGTATAGGATAGTGATTCCACTGAATGAGGCACGCTCAGACTTTTTAGCAAGGTTCACAGTATCGGTATCGGAATCGGTATCGGACTATTCCTACGAGTATTGGTATCGGTGATATCGGTAGTATCGGCGGTTTCGGATCGGAGTATCGGATTTTTTGGTATCGGAAAATAATAATTATTAATAAATTATTTACATTTAAAAACATATATTTTATGCATTTAGGCATAATTTAAGTATTTTCAGTGTTATTTCGTAGTACTTTTGAAATTAAATAACATTGTAATCACCCTTAGCGATTGGTTTACATATAATAGATTGATTTTCTTCTTTTACCTAGTTTTACAATCTTATTATGCTTTAAACCCTTGATGATTTGTCTTTTTCGTTTAATTTTCTTTGCCGAATTGACCGGAAAAAAGACCCTCAATGTTGGTATCGGTAAGTATCGGGTATCGGTCGGTATCGGATCGGGACATGCCAAACCGTATCGGTATCGGCCGTATCGGATCGGTATCGACCGATACTTTAAACCATGCTTTTTAGATATGTCAGGAGTGTTGTGTAGATGCTAGGGATACATTAAGGAGAGTGTTGTCATCAGGATTCAGGCACATGCCTTGAAGTTTAGATTTATCCCATTTACATGAAGTGGACAGTTTGCCTTCCACTTTGCACGGGAGCTAATCTGTCTATTGGCCTTTTTTGCATCTCAAAATGTTTACTCATACTATGAGATTTCAATCTTCTTTACGTGGATGTGTTGTTACCTTTATATTCCTAATGAATGATAATAACTTATTATGATTAATACCTTTTTGCTATCTGGGTTTGCAAGATGCTCTGCAAACTGAAGTTTGATCGATAATACATAATGAACTCATCATAAGTTGGAGAGTAAAATATGGCAGAAAGTACACCTATATTAGATGCTGAACTGTTGTTTGTTTTACCACTTGTTAGTGGATCACTCAAAAATCAAGTATAAAGCCTTGACGCAGTTTGATTCGTAGTAATTTTTGCTATTGTGGGCACTGTCACATGAATGATTTTTTTTTTGTTAATAACTTACCTATTCTAAATCATAAATGCATATATCTATCTATTAGATACTAGATAGAGAATCAAAGATACTTCAAAGCTGATACAGGTGCCCACCAAATCATTTGAAACTAAAAGTCCTGATGGAATTCCTGCGTAACACATTGGAAAATGTTGTTATACACTCCAATGTTGGAGTAAGAGGAAACCTGTAAACCTTCTCAAGAAGAGGTGCATTCATTTCTCGTAATTGTGCCATAAAATCACTGTATCATGCCTTTTGTACATTGCTGATCTTCTGTTTTTTTTCTAACTAGAGACTACTTCACCTATAGGCCTCGTTTGGTTCGCGGAAAGTAAAGGAAAGGAAATCAATTCCTTGTTCATTTCCTTTCCTTTGGGAAATTGTAATTCCCATCCATTTTCCTTTCCGGTGTTTGGAAAGGCCAAAGAAATTGGGAGGGAAAGTGAATCCCTAGAGTGGGAAAGTGAATCCCTAGGTGGGTGGGGGGAACCACTTTCCCCCCAATTTTCCTTTCCCTTGGGAATCAGTTTCCTTTCCCAAACATTTTCTTTGGTATCCAAACATAGGAAAGGAATTACTTTCCTTTCCTAATGCCATGATTCTGTGAACCAAACATGGCCTACTGAAGTGGCAATGGTGTTTCCCTTGGTAGCATAGAGCATTATGTTATGAGCATACTGAGTACTAAATTCACGGCAAGTTCTACATGTCAACAGAATGGTGACTCATCTGCTTATCCTGTCAATTGATTGCAGGAAAATTGTTCTAGCAACAAATATTGCAGAAAGTAGTATCACCATAGACGATGTTGTGTATGTCATAGACTGTGGAAAGGCGAAGGAAACAAGTTATGATGCTTTGAATAAACTAGCTTGTCTGCTGCCATCATGGATATCAAAGGCTTCAGCACATCAGGTAAGTTACTTACATTGACTAGCAATAAGAAATTGCAGTCTGGTGCTTGGTTATCTATATCGAACAGTCACAATACTCGCCACTTCTGCAAAAAAAAGTTGCGAACAATTCACAAATAGGTAACTTGATGACTACGTGAATGATTTGTTGGTTTTCAGCTATTGGTTAATTAGTGTCTATTAAGGCTTAGTTGCTAAACGGATGCCAGTGCAGGTAAACCAACTTAATGTGCAAAACTCGCTAATTATTAGCTACTTTGTCAATAAAACACTAACTAGTTGCCTTTCTTTTAGAAAACTGGCCTACAAGTGCAACAAAGCTAGATTGACTGGGCCCATGCTCGAACCCAAGGCCTACAGACAACTAGGCTAATGTCTCTCTCGCCTACAGAACACCTAAGGATTGCTTCCCATCCTCCCATTTTCCTATCTGATGTGGGCCTAAAAGCAGTTCCCCACTTGTAACAGCATCATTCACACAAGCCAGAATTAGTCACACAAGCTTGTATGTATTAGCAAAACAACCTAATAAAATTGTTAAATCCACTTTATTCTTTAAATGGTCTCCTCAAATATGCCTTAGGCCATCTCCAATGGGGGTTTCTATCTCCCCTATTTCTATTGTAGAAACCCACTTTAGAAGGAAAAAAAAACCTCCCGATGGAGATTTCTATAACAATTTCTATCCTATTTGGCGGTGATGTAGGATGGAGAGTTTCTCCGAGGGTTTCTACATGTAGAAACCATCATAGAAATTCTCCATCTCTCATACCAATTAACATTGGACCCCACACCATTAAATTGATCCTTTCATTTGTTGCCGCGTAGGATAGAAATGGAGAACCATTGGAGTGTTTTTTTATGTGCAATTTCTATGTAGAAACTCTACCCACTAGGATAGAAATTTCCATAAAGTACAATGACAAGTAGGATAAAAACCCAATTTTAGAAATCCCCATTGGAGATGGCCTTACAAAAGTCTCAAGTTGGTGGAACCCCTTCCAGAAAAGTTAATTGCAGTTTTTGATAGTGTAAAAGGGAATAATAGTGTAGTGGTAGTGATGAAGTTTTTTTGTTGTATGTGAATGCTATTTCTTAATGATTTTCTAAGAACATTTTGATTCCTTAGTATTTATATTCTTCTTACTAAATTTTAGAAAATCTACACATCTATGTTTTTATATATTTTCTTTATCTGAACTTCTGCCGAGTTTTCCAAACTTTTTCCTAATCATGAACTTTTCAGCCTTCCTTAATTAATCCCGAATGCTGAATTTGTGACTATCAAACAGAGACGGGGACGTGCAGGGCGTGTTCAACCTGGGGTTTGCTACAAGCTGTACCCAAAAATTGTTCATGATGCTATGCCCCAGTACCAGTTACCTGAAATTCTTCGAACTCCTTTGCAAGAGCTTTGCCTTAATATAAAGAGCCTACAGCTTGGGGCACTTGGAACATTTTTAGCAAAAGCACTTCAGCCGCCTGATCCACTCTCAGTTCAGAATGCAATTGAGCTTCTTAAAACAATAGGAGCACTAGATGAAATGGAGGAACTCACTCCTCTTGGTGAGTAACAGTATCAAATTGTATTTTATGGTGGTATAATATAAATAGTATTACTTTCTGGCCGAGGCATGGATTATATAAGTTAATAAATCCTTTTGAAACATAACTGGACAGGTCGCCATCTTTGCACACTACCTGTGGATCCAAATATTGGAAAGATGCTGCTTATGGGATCAATCTTTCAGTGCCTAGATCCAGCATTAACTATAGCTTCTGCTCTTGCACACCGTGACCCATTTGTTCTTCCATTGAATAGGAAAGAGGAAGCAGATGCAGCAAAAAGATCATTTGCTGGTGATTCTTGCAGGTTCAGCCACTTAATCCTATGACCCAAAGGCTTATTATGCTGGTTATTTCATTGTTGTTATGCCCTAAGAATCTATACTATTTTATAATAGGAAAACATGAAAGGCTTCACCGTGAAACTTTCAAGATTTAAATGCCCTTATCTTAGCTAACATTATTTAATTAGTTTAGAAATATTATTGAGGGTGTAATCGTAATTATAATACAATCATCATTAATGTCCACTACCATCATTAATACCCACTACCATAGGAAATATTTACTATTCATTATCATGTCTCTTCCCACCATTGCCTTCTTTTATTATAAAAATATAATGGTATAAATACCAATTATTTACAAATCTCATTCCCTCACATTTTTTTTTCTTTCACAAAACATATTTCATACGAATATTTCACTTTTGAAAAAGGAAAAAAGATGGCATAATAAAAGGTGCTAAAATATAGAATGTTTTCTCCAAATAATTTATAATGCAACATCCTCTAAAAAACTTATTATGCAACAAATTAGCATAGATATTTGCAAGACTGCTAGTTAAACATAATTCGGTGATCTATATATCCTTTTCTTTTGAATTGAATGACCAAAGTTTCTGGCTTATTGGAAATTTCCTAGTTTATTGTTATTTATAACTTCATTACCCCATACTAAAGTGGGAAGCTGTTGTCATCACTTCATTACCCTATAACCTGGTCCATCTATGATTTGTGGTTCTGAACCACTGATCAGGTTTGTGTGCACATTTGTTAAATAATAAGATCCAGTTGATTTCTAGCTAAGTACATTATACAGTAATCTCCATCCATGTCAGTAATGTCACATTCTGTCATTTGACCTAACTTTTAGGTTGAAGCATCAACTTTGCTACTCAATAGTGGTTGGTGCTTATCTTGCTGAAGTATTAACTTTTCTTCAAGAATTATTATATCTTTTTTCTAAACTCGTCAAGTAATTCTTCCCAACATCTCCACCGGGGCTGGAATCAAGTTTGAAGCTCTGGTGACGGCTAACCTTTTGTGCAGTGATCATATTGCTCTTCTGAAAGCTTTCGATGCATGGAAAGCTGCGAGGCGTAGTGGAAGGGATCGTGCTTTTTGTTGGGAGAATTTCTTATCACCTATAACATTGCAGATGATGAATGACATGCGCAACCAGTTCCTTGATCTATTATCTGACATAGGTTTTGTCAACAAAGCTAAAGGAGCGAAGGTATGTTCCTTCAGTTTTCTGATTTTGAATTAATTTTTTTTTTACAGTTGGATTATTATGGATTTGCTTGCACTTCCATTAAAATCTACAGTTGCAAAATCATGCTGCTTAGTAACCACTTCTGCCAGGTTCAAGGCTTTTCTTTTCTCTGAAATTTTTGTTCACATATGAAACTTCTGAACTTCTTAAGATTGCCTGCAAGTGACAAGATGCAAAGGGGTACCGCATGTTTATGCATCTCTCTCTGTTCGTGGCTTTATCAATTGGGTTCATAGGAACCTTTGACTTATATTTTTACTTCATGTGCTAGTTTTCTATTTTCAGGGAGGATTTCTTAGTGGTACTTTTCTTTTGCTTATAATCATCTGTGTTACCTCAGTTCATTAATATACCTGGAAGATCAGCTGAGAAGACAATGAATCACTATATCTTACAAAGTATAACTTATCCATCTATCTCCTTCTACCTTTTTCTCTTTAATGGCCCTGTGGGAGGGAGTGGGGGTGATGGTGGAACAAAGGGTTATCTGCAATAACCATCCCTTGTTTATTCAAAGCCACACCTTACTATTCAAGTTGCTCGATACACGGTGAATGTCGTCCTTAGTATTGTTGACTAGAGAAGGAAAGTTCATTTAGCACACACCAGAATAGTTGGAACAATGCTGTGCTACGTAGCCACATAATCCTTTTCAAATGGATATCTAATAGTGGCCATTAGAACAATTTATAGCAGTTTGAGTGGCTTCACTGTCTCTGCTTTTGGTTCCAGCAGGTCAATTGGACAAGCCAGGTTGTTTCCCAATAAAGATGTCTTGTGGGCTCTCAAAGCTCAAAAAGGCCTCTCAGCTCTTTTTTTGGAAGTGTGAAAGATGTTCACTTTTCACAGATTGAGGAGAACAGTCTCTTGATATCATTAGATGTTATCTGTATTGCCTTCTAATTCTTGCCATAAGGCATTGGACCTTCTTTCATTAGACTGCAATTAAAATCACATAGGCAAAGCGCTCCTCGGTGCATTGATATGTAAAAAGCAGTTCTCATCCATTTTCAGATTAAAAACACTGCCTGTAATATGACTACTGTACTTGAAGAGGAATTCTTCAACATTTTCAACATCCATGAATAATTTGTTACCTGGATAACTACTAAAATAATTCAAACTTTTTTTTGGAAAAATGAGACTACATCAGGTTAGATGCAAGGAACCAATCTGACAAACAGACTTAATTCATAAGATCAAGTATAACCATATTCATGTAGCTTGCCCGTTCTTTCTGTCTTGCATGATTATTGTGTCTGCCCTCTGCAATCCAATTTTTATCTCCTTATGCTTGTTTAAACGTAAGCATCCGGTAAATGAAATGTCTACTTTCTGTATAGCACCACCACCGACAGTCTTCTCAAACTTCTGGGTTTGTTGCATGAATTCTTTCCATCCGTTGATGGTCATTTCCTCTCCAACATGCAAATACCATATCTACTTACGTGCTTTTGTGCATACATTCATCCTTACGTGCTTAATTTCAGGCATATAACCAATATGGAGATGATCTCGAAATGGTTTGTGCCGTGCTGTGTGCCGGGCTTTATCCTAATGTCATCCAATGCAAAAGAAGGGGGAAGAGGACTGCATTCTACAGTAAGGAAGTTGGAAAAGTGGACATCCATCCATCTTCAGTCAATGCGGGGATCCACTTGTTTCCTCTGCCATACTTGGTGTATAGTGAAAAGGTGAAGACTACAAGCATTTATATCAGGGACTCGACAAACATATCAGATTATGCTTTGCTCCTCTTTGGGGGCATCCTCACTCCGAGCAAAACTGGAGAGGGCATCACAATGCTAGGAGGCTACCTTCATTTCTCGGCACCAAAGAATGTAATACAACTGATACAGGTACTAATACAACTTGAAAACATGCTGATTTTTTCCCCCAACAGTAAACCATTAAAATTAGAATGGTGCCAGTCATCTTCTACTAATTGAAGAAGTTAACAGTCTGCCGCCTCGTTAATTTTTTTAACGACAATTCAGGAAGATGATACTAAGAAAAGCCTCAAAAACTTTCACCAACCAAAGTTTGACAAGAAGACGAATAAGAATGTTTCTGATGAAATTTGACCTCTTATGCTTTTTCTTATCTCATCTTTGCCATTTTGATCAAACAGAGGTTGAGGGGGGAACTCGACAAACTTCTTCAAAGAAAAATTGAAGAACCTGGTCTTGATGTCTATTCAGAAGGGAAGAGTGTTGTTGCTGCAGCCATTGAATTGTTGCACAGTCATAACATTTACCGATAGTGTCTCTAGTGGTCCCTTAAAAAACTTCAGTTCGGAACTGCACGACTTCCACATCCCAGAAATTATTGAGCAGTCTGCTAGTCTTAAACGTACATTTTTTTTGACATAAAGTTGCTAGGCTAAGCGTGCAGTATCGTAGTGTGCAGGTGTACATTTACCTTGATAGCTTTTACAATTTTAGTGGGAGGGCTGCTTCTCCGTGAACAGTATCATCTTCAGGCATAAGATGTATTGCCTTTAATTATTGGAACAGTAATTCCATTTTGTTTTTGTAATAATTTGTCACCGTTGTAAGCTATAGATGTAATCATTCCTGGAACAAAAGCTACAACTTTTGTAATTTTTTTAACATCATAAAAAAAAAGGTTAATCTGCCTAACTGGTGGCCTTTTTGTAATATGAAAGTGACTTCTTGTTGGGTGAAAGTGAAATCCATATGCTTCTAAAATTACATTTGATATTTGGTGACTTGGAGTAGACAATTATAACAACATTTGATATTTGGTAACTTGGACTAGACGATTATAATTCTGTATTTTGATATTTATGAAAGTTTGAAAAAAAAAGAGTACATTATAATAATAACAAAAATAATTAATTATCTTACATGAATTAGAGAAAGTATTAATTAAAAAAAAATGAAAGAACTGGGAAGCTCTCGTTCATGTTCCAATTTCATGTTGAACCTAACAGTACTTTGAGCTTAGATTTGTAGAGTATTTGGGACGGACTGATGTACTGTTTTGCATGATGATGTAATATTTAAGTGCATGCCATTGTAGATTTGTGGATAATATTAATAACATCCACAAATAATGTATATAATGTTGTAAGGTTAGATATTTAGATATGGTAGAAAATTGCATTGAACTCCATAACGGGTTGTTGAGTGCCGTCGCTAACTTGTAAAAATTATTACTTGCGCAAGTGAATCCAATACTAAAATCAGAATGGGCATATATTCACTCAAATCAAATTGTGTTATAATAGCCCATTCCACCCTCTTTCTGTGCACCACCAACGAGATGAGGTGAATCGACGACCTGATAGGCAGCTCAAGCCTCTTTATGTGAGGACACAGATCATGATGAAAGATGATGCGATTAATTAGTTTGATTCAAATCTTATGGAAAAGATGGACAAGCCTGGAAAGGACTGCACAAGAAGCAAGAAGAATGAACGACAAGCGACGATAATGCCAACGAGTAGAAATCGTTTCGAGACTCGGTGTACTCGTCACACAATATTTTGTGGTCCACGGAGATCTCGGTGGAGATCTACATATCTTGTGGCCCACCGAGATCTCTGTATCTTTTCCATAGGTTTTTTTAAATTACTTGACATTAAGAATAATGCATAGGAATATTCTTAGGATATAGAATAATTTTCTAAAATAATCTCTGAAATATTTCTATTTCAAAAGTTTATTGTAAACCTTGGAGGCACTATAGATAAAGAGATGCTCATTTACTTCTCACCACCACCACCACCACCACCACCACCAAAACTTATAAACTTTCCTCGTATTTAAAAAAGCACCAGCTAACCCCATTTGCACAAATCGAGGGGAGCAATATAAAGATGGTCACTGGAACTTGCCCTCCATTTTGAAGTAATCCAATGACTTGGAGCTCAGACATGCTGCTGTCAAGGGCGGAGGCAGGAATAAATATTAGAGGGGGCTAAAAAAAATCATGTGATAGCTTACTTGCTTCAAAAAAAAACTACAAAATTGGCTTCAAAAGAAATTGAAACAACAAACTAAGGATTCGAAACCTGGACTATTTGTACAAAAGCCTACTGACTCAACCAATTGAGCTATGGTCTACATGTGGCTTTTACTGGTACCTCCCAGTATTTACTTTTTAAGCCCGGGCTACAGCCCGGGGGAGCCCACCTTATGCTCCGCCCCTGGCTGCTGTCATTGTTGCTACTCGTAGAAGTGTGATTCCTCCATAGACTTTCGTCCAATTCCTCGTCAACTTTACAAAGTAGCCATCATAAAAGAGCGGCAAAAATAAAAATAAGTATGGTCAGCGTCAAGAATGCTCAAGGCAAGCAGGAGAAGCATTAAACAGGACTGTCTAGAGGCAAAGAGTGTCAAATATAATACTGAAAGTATACAACAACACTGTCACTATACTGGTAAGTGCACCAAAATTTTCAGCAATTTTTGTACCATTAAGGGAGTATTCAGAAAGTAGAATGAGAGAACTCACTCGACCGAATCATATTAAATAAAGACGCGTTTGGTACACTATAATGTAATCGTAACAGCAATATAATTAAATATAAAAAATAAATTTTTATTTATTTAATTACATTGCGATTACGATTACATTACACGGCTAGTTGGGGACTGACTAAGCACCTTCATCTCTACATGTCATTCTCAACAGTTTTGGTTACCAGTGGATGTTACTTCAAAACTGGTGAAGTCTAGACATCTAGTGGTGGTGAGCACAATGTACGGGCTCAAACTCTACTCCCACCACCAGTCTGTCACGACTGACAAAAGGAGGAAGGAAGAGGGACGAATTCTGTCACTTTATGGTATGAGCAGAATTTAAATGAACCTTAGAACCATAGACCTCTCTAGTCTCTACCAAGACAGTAATGAGGTTCTATCACTAGACTATGGCAACCACTACTAAATATGAGAAGTATATGCTCCAGTCAAAAGAATTTTGCCTTACCAACCTTCTGCACTTTGTAGAGTGACTCGTCGAGATTACCACTGAATACACGACGGAACTGACGAAGAACGAACGTCCAATATCGCCCCAGATGGGGCATCCGCGACATAAGCTCCAAGTATCAGCATCAAGAACACAGTTCCGACCCAGCTGGTCACGTTCTTCGAGGCCTCAACGGTGCCCTGATGGATCCAGTTAGTCAAGTAGAGCACCAGGTTTGCTTGCTGCTATCCCATTAAACGTCCTCCTCTCAAAATCCTAGTACACTGCAATAAAACACCACATCCTAAAATTAGTTACGCAGTCAGTCCAAAGGCATTTGTGACGATTAGGAGACTGTTACCTACTAAAAAGGAGCAAGCAGTCCAGACTCCACTTGTGAGATCCACAGAGCCATCTTCACTAGCCCTTCTATGTATGCTTATATTTACAAGGGAAGTGTCAGCCAGGGTTGACAATAGCTTCTGTTAATCTTGATATAAGACAGTGAGAAAATTAGGTCCACAATGTCGAACCAAACAATAGAAAACATGACAACAAGAGTCCTTAAATTCCATCAGTAAAGCATACATACATCATAACATCACCACCTCCTTCAACCTCGCACCATACACAAAATGTACACAGAGAAATGTGGGAAAACATGGAAATTTCAATGACCAATCCCACCACTACAATAAGCTTTGCATTGAGCTTCATCCGAAGAGTATGTATTGCAGATCATCAATGAATTTGAAATAGGCGGTTCTTCGGGACCTACTACAAATCAAAGTACCCCAAAATCCCATATACCCCATTACAAATCCCAGCCCCGTGACTAAATATATCCCAAGTAATTCATCACCGTAACCTTTCATCCTACCATCACTTGGCACTTCATCATCATCTGAACAATCTCTTTTTAGGGGTTCTCCACAAAGGGCATAGTTGCCGATATAGATGGATGAATCATTCAAGGTTTGGAGCTGATTGCCTGACGGTATTTTTCCCGAGAAGTTGTTGTATGATAAATTTAAGTAAGCTATGAACGTCAGCGAAGAAATGGTAGGAGGAATTGTACCTGAAAGATGGTTCATTGACAAGTCGAACGATTCCAGCCAGTACAAGTCACCAATTGACTTCGGCATATTTCCGCTCAGATGATTTCTCGACAAGTTCAGCAAAATCAATCCACGAAGACTTGTAATCTCTTCGGGGATCTCTGAAGTGAGATTATTGTTTGAAAGGTCTATTCCAACTATAAGTGCAAGCGTCTTGAGAAACCCAAATTCTCTGCCCTTCCAACTTACATCCGAATACCCAAATGAAGCTATGGTATCCGAGAAATCCATGCCCGGTGGTCTGACAGTCATGGCAGTGAAATTGCCAAAACTTCGAGGTATACTCCCGGTAAGACTATTATCTGCAAGATCCAAGAGTTGAAGCGAGACGAGATGCACCAGTTGCAGAGGAATGCTACCAGTGAACATATTTGAGTGTAGCAGCAGAATCATTAGTGATGGAAAACTTTCTCCCACCCATGTTGGAATGCTGCCATGTAATCTGTTGTTCCCAAGGTCCAGAACGACCAGATTATTGCAATTTGCAAGGGACAAAGGAAGTATGCCGGCGAAAATATTACTGTTCAAATGCAGTGATCGAAGGAGTATCATAGAACCAACTGAGCTTGGAATCTCTCCAGAGAAATGATTTTCTGCCAAATTTAAAACTACCAAATCTTTCATATCCCACCAGCATTGAGGAACCTCACCAAATAGATGATTGTTCGATAGATCTAGGTACCCCAAATATTTCATAGCACACACGGGAGCAATTCTACCGTTGATACTCTTTTCATGTTTAACCAGCTCCGGTAGCTGACTGTTGAGCTTGTTTCCTGACAAATCAAGAAATCGAAGTTGAGTAAGGGAACCAATTGTCAAAGGAATGGGTCCTGATAAAAAGTTGTTCCCCAGGCCAAGTAGAGACAACAAACTCAAATTCCCGATTGTTTCTGGAATATTGCCGGAGATACTGTTGTCAGAGAGGTGCAGAGATGTGAGGCTAGTAAGATTTCCGATCTCCAGTGGAACCGGACCTGACAACTTGTTGTTGTTGAGGACTAGAAGATACAACTTACTTGCCAGACCAATCTCAGAAGGAACTTTTCCAGTGAACAAATTGTTCCGTGCTTCCAACTTGACGAGTTGGGTCCAGTTTGTGAAAAAGCTCGGGGAGAGCTCGCCGGAGAGTGAATTTTCAAAGATATAAAACTCCCTCATTTCGGTAAGGCTTGATAAAGAAAGTGGCAAGTTCCCAGTGAGATGATTGGAAGACAGGTCAAGGCGTTGGATCATTCGCAATTGACCCAAGGAAGGAGGAATTTGACCAGCCAAGGAATTGTTGTAGAGTTCAAGAATATAGAGACCAGACAGAGAACCAAGAATTGAAGGTATATTGCCAGTGAACAGGTTTGAACCAAGACGAAGAGATCTGAGCCTCGACAACGTAGCGAGAGAATCAGGAATAGGTCCTTGGAAGGAGTTAAATGTTAGATTCAGATACTCAAGATTAACCAACTTGGTCATTAGCTCTACAGGTATAGGACCAGGCAGATTGTTCCATGACAGGTCTAGATATTTCAAGTTTGTACTGTTAAGCACAAAAGGTGGAAATTCTAGGCTTAGAAAGTTTCCACAGAGAGACAAGAAGATAAGTGAAGGTATTGGCAGAAACTTGGAGCTGTCCGGATTCTCCAAGTAATTTTCCCCAAGATCCAAGTGTTGTAACTTCCGGAGATTGCCAAGTTGGTAAGGAATGCGCCCGGTAAAGTTATTGTTGTAGAGGCAGAGGTATTGGAGCTCTGACAACTGCCCAATCTCGGAAGGCACTGTTTGGCTGAACCCATTGCTGCCAAGGTCTAAATAGGTGAGCATAGAAAGAGATGAGATGCTCCGAGGAATGGAGCCATAGAGTAGATTAGTGTTGAGATTGAGATGAGTAAGGTTTGGTAAAGAAGTGAAGTCTAGTTGGTCAAGGTTGCCATTGAGGTTCGAATTATGCAAGGTTAGCACGATAATGCTACCGGCGGAGTTGCAGCGCAAGCCAAGCCAAATGCATGGATTGGTGGAGTTGATCAGGGACCATGAGATCATAGAGTCAGATTGAGATAAGCTGGATTTCCATTTTAGAAGAGCTTGTGCTTCAGTACTATCTGCATTGATTTGGTAAGAGGTGAAGGAGAAGAGGAGGAAGATGAGGGGAAGAAGAAGGATTTGGATTTGGATTGGTTTCATGATGGCTAGTTAGAGGACAAGTCTGGGAAGTTCAATGGATGGATATGAATTCACTTAAGTGTGAGAGGGCATTCTATGATATTTCAGGTGCCAGTGAAGTGTAGCATTAGTGAGAAAAATAGTTTTCTGGGAAGACTTGTGTCTCAATGATTAACAACAGTGTACGTTTCTACATCACACCAATGTATAAGATTTTAAAAAATGCAAAGAATGTACAAAAGAGAGAAAGCGAGAGATTCCAATCCATGAGGAAAAAGGTAGCTTGAGTCTTTTTTTTATAGAGAAAAAATAGCGATGCTGCCCACTTCATGCTAGATATGAAGAAAAAGAAGCAGCAGCACTGTGTTTTGTCAAATAAAGGACAAGACTACAGACAATAGCAGATTGAAAATGACTCTCTACTGACTAACCCCTGATTGCTTCATAATCCTCATATTAAGGACAGGTAGATGCTCATATCCAAAACAAACTTGTGAGGTCACTGATCGTGGAAAATGCAAGCGCTACATGTGAAAACGATTTACGTCTTGTTCTACATTGGGAAATAAGGTGATTGGAGGGGATTATTGGGTCTGAACAAGTTTAAGAATGTCAGCAAGAAGGACCGGTAGCAGAATAACAATTGCAAACACAAAATTCAGGAGATGAGGTAGAACCCTGAGATCTCTCCCAAAGGAAGTGACACTTAACATAGAACACAGGCTACCGTAGCACTCAACAAGTAGGAAATGTAAAATATCAAGCTACTTACAGTGCAGGAGGGCATTGCAGGCTTCTTTACTCCACTCGGGTAATGGCACCACGAGCTGCCGTCAGCAGAAGCGAACCTACAAGGTTATCAAGTGCCCATAAGATATCAACACCACCAAAAGTAACACATTCTGGTGTCACAGCTAATAAAAGTGAATAAGGAAATCTCGTGTTCTATTTTTCTTTTATAGATAAAACAGTGGGAATAAATCCCCCAGAATTCCATTAAAGAGAATTCTCATGTTCTATTAGCATTTAACAAGAACTGGAAATCCTCACATTACCCCATTTGTAGTTAGTCATTATCTCTGCATATGAAAGAAAGATCGCCTTGGGTCATTGTGCATGTCACTGGCTTTTGATCCACTATGCAACACTATGGTCAGAAGAATATATCAGTCTGTCCCGGGTAGTATCGGGTTATATTTACATATTCAACATAGCTACGGGGAGATCCACATTCTACAGTGAGGGGGATCAAGCACCTTCTGGATTTTATGAACAATAAATTTAGGTTAGATCCTCATAAAGAAAAATTTACAAGAACCCAACAATTTTGTTGGCTTCTGTGACTCAAACTTAAAATCCACTTTTCTTGTCTGTCTTAAAACATTATTATGTTCTCTTTTTCTTCTACAATCTCCAAAGTCCCCTTCTTCCGTCAACACCCACCTCTGACATTGCTCTCCACAACCCCCATTCGAGTCCAACCACTCCTCATTCGACCACTCCAACAAAAAATACACAATATCTTCCTGCCACCTCCTCTGACATTGCAGTTGCGTGCCCCCTCTCACTAAAATTCTTACATCTGCCCTTGGTGCCTACTAATACGGTGATAGCACAAAGCATTACGAGCAAACAATGCAATAAAACAATATAAGCTAAACCCGTAACGACAAATAACCAACGCAAATAAGTAGGGAAGGTATATTAATGCTACAAATGGCACAATATACGTTACAAGTAACAATACAAATCGAAACAACGTTCTCCCTGTTCTCCACAAATTTGTGTAGGTTCAAGAAAGGGCATCTTCCTATCTTCGTGAGATCGTGAATTTTGAACAAAAGTGTAAACCTACGATGTTGGTCACGTATTCAGACACGAGAATGACAATCCAAAATATAGTAGGACACCACCAAAAAAGTACAATATCCGTGTCGATGTGTCTTCACCGTGCTGTTTTCATTCGTATTTGTTTCCGTGCAGTGCAACGTATGTGTAAATATACTAAAATATAATGAAATGGAAAGATTCTGGTCATATTGCAATGATAATATAACAATTGGAAGGATGAATGGTGATAGTATGATATGATATCTCTCTGTTGGGCTCGTAGCACCGCCGGCACACCGGGAAACCGCACTGGTAGCACGAAACGCCATTTTCCTTCGCCCCGGTCTCGTCGCTTCAAATTCTGGAAATCTCTGGAATCCCCAAAATTAACACATTGCAACTGTTCATTAAGCTCTATCATTCCAAACTATTCAATTGAAAAGTAAAAGCAACAACAACAAAAAAAAAAAAAAAAAAAACAAGAAAACACAGTCCCTACCTGTCTATTTGGAAAGGACACGGCCACGGTGACACGTAGACGACATTGACCTTGGCGTGTGCTGGTATATTTTGCAGTGCATGTGTCGTGTCCAATACGTGTCCGACACGAAGCAGCACCGCACCGATCTTCGGAGTGGTTTTTGGGCTGGAGGGTTGGTGCTGTGGCGGCTGACTGTTTTCTTTTCCTTGTCTTAACTTTGGGGAAGTTCAGATAAAAAAAAAGCTTTGAAAAAATTAGATATAACTCCCTAATATTTCAGCTTTCTGCAAAAAAAAAAAAAAATCTACCAAGCCAAATATATGGGCTGGGCTACTCCGGATTGTAGGTTGGACTGGCCGCAATGGTTAAAGATGAAGCCAGAACGGGCTGAATGGGCCAGCCTAGACCGGCTTTTGACTCCAAAAAAGCGAATAAATGACTTCAACGCTCAAGCTAAACTTCTCTACAACATGAACCGTCCAAGTTTTATATATATATATATATATATATATATATATATATATATATATATATATATATATATATATATATATATAATGTGCACATACATGACACGCACAAAAAAATTATTAAAAATTTAAGATAATTTTATTATAAAAAATTTGGCACTTCTAAAAATTGAACTCAAGCCAATTAATAAAAATGTCTCTTATCTTGACCACTCGAGTTAGAATTATTTAGTTATAAATAAATCATATTAAATACCTAAATACTTATTACAGAAAATATTCTTACTTTAAAATTAATTACACATTTCACTCATATAGTATAATAGTTTATATAAAAACTTACAACAACAGATATGGCAAGTGTAATTATTTTTGGAAATTGAGTAGTGTATATAATCTTAGGGGTGTGCATTGGTCGGTGGTCGACCTATTTCGTCACAACCGAAGTCGAACCGAAGTTAATCGGTTTGAAAATAATCACAGCCGAACTAAACCAACCAATTGGTCGGTTCGGTTTTGAAACCGACCGACTTGGTTCGGTTTGGATCGGTTCAACTAATCGGTTTTGATGAGACAAAAAATTTCAAGTATATAAAAGTGTTTCACAAAGTAAATGTACACAAAAATAAATCCTAACCATGTCATGTTTGGAAGATGTTTGTATGAGATACCAAAGTGGACAATAATCTTCTAAGTAAATCACTTGTATAATAAATTTTTTCCACAAATCCAAAATGATCCTCGAAAATAAACTCTAATCATAATAGATCTATGAATTGAAGTTGGAAAATAAACAAACTATGAGATGGATAAGTTGAACCGAATACAAATCTAACTTTAGCTTGTTACTTACGAGGTTCGGTTTGGTTCGGTTTAAACGGTTTTTTGAATGACAAAATCGTGAATCGAACCAAATCGATCGATTTTTTAAATGGTCAAGTCGAACCAATCCGATCGGACTATCGGTTCGATTAAAAACCGACCGATTCGGTTTGATTTGGTTCGATTTGGTCGGTTCGGTCCAAATATGCACACCCCTATATAATCTTCTTGAAACATTTTTAGTTGCTTGAGTTTAAATCATTGGAATAGAAATGACAATTTTTTTAATAATAAATTTATAATTTTTTTAAACTATTTTTTGCAGTTGTAATGCACGTGCATATTACTAAAAAAGAAAATAATATTTTGCATGCGGTTTGTAACCGCGAACGTGACCGTCGGCCTACGTGACTAGGTCAACGGTCCAAAGGGGCCGATAATCGACTATCATGTCGATCGATGCACGTCCGCGGTTACAAACTATGGACAACTTAGCAGCTCCTTAGCAACTCCGTACGCCTATCTAATCCATATAACCTTCCTCGTCCGCCATAGCCATATGACTCTATTTATTTCCATGGCTCTCCTTCAGTCCTCCACCACCATCTCCATCAGACTCTCCCTCCTCCCGGTGTTCTCCTCCTCCAGTCCTCCAATCCCAGCGAGGGACAGAACCATAACATTCGGCAAGCACAAGGGGAGGATGCTCGGCTCCCTCCCTTCCAAGTACCTCACCTGGGTCTCCAAGAACCTCCGCGCCCGCGACTTCCGCGAGTGGGCCGAGCTCGCCGACCAGGTCCTCGCCGACGAAGTCTACAGGGACCGCCTCGAGTGGGAGTCCGCCGAGCGCATACTCAGCGGCAACGACCTCCACAACACCACCTCCACCTCCTCCTCCCCGGTCTCGGACCTGCTCGACGTCAGCCACCGCTTCGGATGGGACAACCGGGACAAGGCCGCGTGGGCCCGGGTCGACTTCGCCCTGCTGGGGACTTCCAAGGGGGGGAGGATTCCGAGGATCGGGACTCGACAACCACTCAACCAGGTTGAGGTTGTTGATGATGATGACGACCACTCGAGGAAGAAGAAGAAGATGGCTGGAGTTGGAGTTGGAGTGGGAGGGAAGAGAGAAGAAAGGAGAGAGAGAAGGAGGGCTAGGAACACGGGAAAGGAAGTGGAGAATGGAACTTGTGCAAGTGCTGGAAGTGGGAGTGGGAAGTGGGTCAATCCCTTTCCGGGAAGGGGAGCATTGCTCGACAAGATCAAGAGAGGAAAGGAAGAAAAGGAGGAGGAGGAAGAAGGAGAAGTTGTTAATTGGTGGTAGCTGAGTGAGTTTGATACTGCAATTCACAACTACAACAAACACGATTCTTTTATGTCAGTGATCTCGGTATGTATTCTCTCTTTGGTATTAAAATCATCAATTTATTTAGGCTAGGCACTGATATAGTTTCTGACCCACTACTTGCTTGACAAAATTACTCAACCACGTTTCCTCCCAATCATGTGTTAAGCTATAACATTAGCATTTGTTCTTCAATTTGTTGCCTACAAGCGAAAATTTATGCAGTGTTTGGATGGGAAGATCTGATATATGTGGCATCTTATAAGTCAATATAATGCCCCTTTTTTTAGTGATACGGATAATTGTGATGAAAAAAAAAAAAGAACAACAATGTAAATGAGACAAATTTTACGTGGAAACTTAAATCTGAAAAAAAATCAGATGATCAGAGGATGGCTATACGTAAGCCCTCCAGACTAGTTTCGGATATACAAAATACAATAATATCCACACAAAAAATATCCAGACTCGCTTCGTAAGGGTCAAGGATCCTGAACGTTTGGTGTAACTGAACCAGCTTGGCGACCAAATGATTTAATTTAGAGAGAGTGTGTGATTGTCTTGCGGTAATTGGTGCGAACTTGCATCAAATGAAAGACGCAAAACAGCTCCTAAATGTTGCAACTAATGTTGCAGAAACCTATCTGCCAGGGCAACTGAAACAGCCCCCTGACTTTGCTTGCAACAAGAGCTGTGAAATTCAGGAGCTATTTCACAAATCCTGCTTGTGGAGGCCTTTATGCAAAACCTAACATTAGATTTGGGCTCTGTTCTAAAAGGCGGCCGCCTAGGCGCTAGGCGCCGGGTGCCCGCCCGATGCCCTCTTAGGTGTAATGTCCCGCTCCGCACGGTGCATTATGCTGAGTCATTGACTGGAAGAGTTGCGTTGACCCGATTACGTATCGATGCAAAATCGATACAAGAGTTACGTTGTCCCGAGAAACATATCGACCCGAGGAACGCATCGAGTAATAACGATGCAAGTGTTAAGTTGTCCCGAGCAACGCATCGAACTAAGTCGATGCGAAGAGTCACCTTGTCCCAAAGAATGCATCGAGCGAATCGATGCGAAGCGCTGCGTTGCCTCGAAGGATAAGTGCGTTGAGACGGCTCGAAGATTCTAAGAAATCGAATCGACCAAGGCGCAAGTCCGAATCGATGCAAGTATTGATTTTAGTTGGGTTCCTGTGCAGGCTATACATTTATGCTGAAATGTTAGAGGTCGATCTTTTGCCTTATTCAGTAAGGGGTCTGCGAAAGCAAATCGTTGCCTTGCGACGGACTGAGGCGTTGGCACGGTAAGCCAAAACGGACGTATAATTCAATGAAGCACGAAGTGCTCGAATGGCTAAGTCAGGAGAGTTGCCCGTGCGACGAAGTTATGGAAACGAGCCGCAACGGCTCGGCGAAACGACAAGGCGTATCGATTCAAGGTGGGGGGACATTAACTCTCTTTCCTACTCCGTCATGCTTAAGTAAAACACATATCATTGAATGCTGAGTTAACCTATCAACGCCACGGGCGTGGCTCGATAGAGAGATAAACGTAGTGCGTGTCGAACACTAGATAGAACAATTGAAATGAATCGTACGGAAGACGTACAAGTTGCTATGGAACATTTGATATCGCAAAGGCGAGCGCCTCGGTGCGCAAGCCACAAGAACGTGGGATAACTGTACTCGGCGAGTGCCTTAGTGCACGAACCATACCGTGCCTTCGCGCACGAGTTAGAACGGCTAGAACATTGAAAGACAATAGGCGAGCGCCCTAGCGCGCAAGTCACGGACATTGAGTACTAAAGCATAGAAATATGGCTTCGACGCGTGCAGCAAGTGCATGACGCGAAGGATAGATGATAAATGTGTCGAAACGTGCCTTCGTGCACGAGATAATAAAAGATGACTTCGTTGCGAAAGAATACAGTTGTGGCATGAATGTGGCGGAACTGTCGGATATGACATAATGCCTCGAAAGGTGTTCGGGACCTTCGGATCGTTCGGTTGACGAGCATTGAGTTGAGGCATAATGCCATTGAACATTGAAACGAAGTATGAAACGTAAGAACATAAAAAGTTAACGGAAGAAATACGAGATGATAATGCGGCATGGTGTCCTTCGAAATGTTCGCGGCCTTCGGGCGTTCGTTGAGGACATTCGGGCGTTCGTTGAGGACATTCGGACGTTGTGCCAATTGAAATAGAGATAAGCGAACTTGCTTGGTTGTATGAAAGATAAGATTCGTTGCATGGTCAAATGGACTTAAAGATATAAAAGCCCGTGCATGGGTATTCCCTTGAACGCGGCGCGCCAGGGCGCTGGGACCGTTCGGCCTAGGAGGAATTCGTTTTCGGTATTGTTGGTGCACTTCATTTATATGGGTAGCGACCGTCTGGTGAATGTGATAAGCCACTTGATGCGATTATTTCGGTGGCCTCTGATATTGGTTAGCAACCGCACAGAGTTAACATCGTCTTATGTTTCGATTCGATAAATATAAGTCCATTCTAGTCCGAAAAGCTAGTGACCTTCATATAGTTAAGGGCGATGGATTTGGAAGTGCAAGGTATACGTATATCCTGCATGGATGGATCCGAATAGAGGGCACTTATAACATGACAGGGAAAACGGATAGGCGTATTCACCTTGCGTCGGTGCAAGGATGAGTGCGTCCATATTGCTAAGTCGCGCCACGAATCAAACACGAGATTGCTTGCCTGTTTACTTATGCGGATTGAATAACATGCTTGCCATGCTTTACAGTCTTCGAATATGCCATGAACTCATCCTAAGGATGTAATGCCCTGCTCCGCACGGTGCATTACGATGAGTCGTTGACTCGAAGAGTTACGTTGGCCAAAGGTAAGCTTTGAGTCGGTTGGAATCTATGAATCGAATCGATGCAAAGGATAAGTCCTATTCGAGTAAGTGCTGATTCTAGTTGATCTGGTGTGCAGGCTATGCTTTTACGCTGGACGATAAGAGGTCGGCATTTTGCCTTATGCAATGAAGTGTCCGCAAAACCAAATCGTGGCCTTGCAACGGATTGTGGCATGGGCACGATAGGCCAAATCAACCGAGTAGTTCAAAGGAATGGCTAAGTCCGGGAGTTAGCTATGCGATCGAGTTATGGAAGCGAGACGCTTCAATCGACGAGACGGCAAGGCGTATCGGCTTAAGGTGGGCGGGTTCTTGACTCTCTCTCCCTATTCCTTCACGTCTAATAAAATATATATATTATTGTATGCGTAAGATGTTATCGAGTTAGCGAGCGTGGTTCGGCGACGAAAGATCCAAGTATGTGTCGAACACTAAGATAGAACATTGAACAATCGAACAATTGAAGCGACGTGCATCAAGTGTACGAGTCGCGGTAGGGCAATGATGGTAGAACATTGAAAGATGATATTGAGATGTGCATCACGTGCACGGCTCCGAGAACATTGAACACTAGACGTAGAACATTGATTACGGCGCTGAGCGTGCCCTTGGGCACTTAAGCTATGAAATGACTGAGTAACTACGGAATTAGGCTATGATAATAACTTACGAATGGTATGCGCTGAATATAAGTACGAGATGACTAAGCCGTTGGGCGTCGTGCATCAATATGGATGTGTTGGGACATAACGCCGACGGAGCTCCCCATACGGATGGTGGATTATGTTTATGAGACGCGAATATGATTATGGTGCGGGACTATGTTTATGGAACACGAGATTGGTTGGACGATATGACTTGTATGCTATGGTACGTATTGCATGGTCAATGGACTCGGATGGCCCGTGCACGGGTGCGGCTTCCCTCGGACGATTACGCCGGGGCACCGGGACCGTTCGGCCTAGGAGGGAATTATGTGTGGTATTTATGGTGCACATCATTCGGATGGATTGCGACCGTCCAGTGCTATGATAAGCTATGATATCCGTAAGTTTGGGATCCTTCGGATATTGGGCTAGCAACCCGTATCGAAGTGATCGTAGGCTTACACATAAGAGATGCCAAGTCCATTACGGTGCGAAACACCGTGACCTTCATATAGATAGGACCGGTGGGCTGAGATGAGAGTTGGGTGCAGGCGCAGGGCCTGCGACCCCTATGCATTGTCTAAGTTTATGATTGGTTGGTTGCGCGAATCGTATGTTGGCTTATGTAAGTTTAACCATTGCAGGCTAGGCAAATGGGACGGAGATGAGCACGAACACTATCTATGTTATGTTTCAGATTATGTCTAACTGTATCTGCTGCAGGAACACGGTGTGGAACACATTTATGATAATGTGCTATGTTTAAGTATTGCTATGAAACTGATCCTAAGGCTAAATAGAAAGATCACCAATTAAGATGCATGTTTCACTAAATGATTAAGTGTTTGGTTTGGGTGCGAGCGGGTTTTGATCAGTGCGAAGCGAGGACGAAAGCACTAATCCCCCACTAGTTTATGTGCAGGCTCAGGTTATGATCGGCTCGGGGCGGAGCTTGGCTTGGACGTGCCGAGGCATGGAGTCCTTAGCGTTCAAGAGGAGCTTCCGTATAGGCGTTCGGACTTGCGACATGGAGATGTTCGGCCGAAGACTACTTGGTGGCTATAAAGAGACATAATGTATGGAACAATGAAATCCTTTGTGAGCTAGAGAGATCATGAGCGTTGTAGCCAATTGGCATGTATGTTGGGCTATTCAGAGCCCTTGTAATCTTCAGTTCATTATGAATAAAAGAGATTCTTGTGTTATACTTTGTTTCCTTCCGCTGCTTACGTTACGAATTTGAGATAATCACCATGTGAATCGTTATCTTGCCTTGCACGAGCGCAATTCCAGGCTCGTACGGCATCACGCCCCAGCAAGGACGATGATTCGGATAAAATCTAGCGAGGACGAGCGATTTTCCGGATCGGGGCGTGACAAGTTGGTATCAGAGCGGTTCCATCCTTTGGACCGTGCATGAATCTCTTTGACCCTCAGTGCTTCGATATCGAAATTCAGTTGACTCTAAGTTGTTTCCGCAACCGCATGGCTCATGGATCTGCTCGACGCTACATTGGATGTTGCATACAATAAGTCTATATTAAATTAAGTGCGTACGTCTGCCACAAGTATGTCGTGACTATCACGCTATCTCCGAGTGCCATCGGAGAGTGTTGGTTGCACGAAGTGCAACGGGTTATGAGATTATGGTTTTCCGAAGTGCAAGAAAGTTGTGAATGTTGGTCGCACGAAGTGCAACGAATATGGTGATGTTGGTTGCATGAAGTGTAATGATATATGTGTTGTCGGTCGCACGAAGTGCGAGGAGTTATGTGTTATTGGTCGCACGAAGTGCGAGGAGTTATGTGTTGTTGGTTGTACGAAGTGCAACGGATCGATATGTGAGACGATGCGTATTACGTGGCTATGCGAATGGCTATGTGTTGTTGGTTGCACGAAGTGCAACGGATCGATTTGTGAGGCGATGCGTGTTATGTTGCTATGCGAACGGTTATGTGTTGTTGGTTGCACGGAGTGCAGCAAGTCGCGAATCGTTCGTTGCATCGGTGCAACGAGTCGATATGATATGATGCGTGTTATATGGCTATGCGGATGGATAGCGATATGTTAAACGAGACTGAGTAAAAGCCTTAAGTATCGAGAATGAGTTGTTGCACGAGTTGCAACGAACGAGATTGGAAGATCGCGGATGCGATAATAACGAGTCGAGTTGAGTCGGCGAACTTGTAAGTTGGCCGCATTGAAGCGAGTTTCGAAGTAGGCGAACGTTTATGTTGGCCGTATGTCGCGTTGAGATTTGAATAAGCGAATGTTGCATATGTGATCGATATGATCGCCAAGGTACGGTTAGATTGAATGTGTGTCAAACTTGAGCTAACGCTAGAGCTGGGATCGGAAGGATCGCCATACGGGGTAGTTGGTTGAGGAATAGATGTCGGACCTATGCGGAATGCGATGTCGAGTAATGACTTGATTTCGAGTGGTATATGCAATACCGATTATGCGATCAGCATAGCGAAGTATTGTATCGATAACGATAGGCTCGATTTCTGAGTGGTATATGGAATACCACTTAGTGATAGCTATGTTAAGCCGTTTGGGGACTTGCGATAGATTTCGTCGAGACGATTATGTTGTTACGATATGTTTGTCCTCAACGGACGGAGTAGTAACGAGACTTGAGTAGGAATGACTTGAGAGAAGTCGATGCAAGTATGCCTTGAGGAAGTGAGTCGAACGATTATGTGCGAAGTCATATCCACGGAGGATACGTCGGACGAGGATTCGTTAAGTGTAAGTCGAACGATAAGTTGAGCATAGCGAAAGAATGTTACGTGGAGGAAATAGTCGACCCGATCGAACTTATGTTGAGTTAGTACGGAGACTTCTTCGGAACGAATTGAGTAGGCACGGAGAAATCGTGCGAACGAATTTGGGTTAGTACGATGAGTCGGTAGCACGATTTGAAAGTGCGAGTTAGGGATATGAGAATGAATATGTGAATTGAAAATCGTGTCACGATGATGGTAGTGAGTTATAACGGAATGAATCTTGATAAGTGCGAGACTTGATTCGTATTCAAGTTCGGATAATGGCAATGATTGCAACGGGTTTGAGCTTATGAGAAAGGAAGATGTCCAAGTTATGCATATCGACGATGGTATTGAGGCGTATCAAAGACGATATGCAATAACTCGGGGATACTCTGATCGAATGAAGGAAAATTATGTTGAACATTGTTGTTGGATGAATAGGATGCAAGTTAAGTTATAGCGGTTTGGATGATAACGGTAGGAGTGCTACGGAAAATTCGAGAGAGGATGTATGCTACTTGGATGAATCGAAAGTGCTTGATTGATTCGTGGATAACCACTATGTTGACATTCTTGTCTTATGCGAGTGCAACTCCAGCATCGCACATGCGTCACGCCAAATTAGGATGATCGTCCCGCGTGAGCGCTGGTATGGTGATTCATACAGCGGGGATGATCAAACTTACCTGGCATGGCAAAATCGAATTTAACTTGTGGTTTGATGCGAAAATTTGTTCGAGGATGGTTTGATGAGTGTGGAATGCATCGGACTATGATCACGAATAAGTAAACTCGGATTTGAGGCGAGTAGATGTCATATGACTGGCAAGGATAGTCGACGGTAATACATGAGTGATTCGAGTAGTAACGGCACGCAATGTGCATAAGTGATTCGAGTAGTTATCGGCGCATCAGTTGCGCGGGGGAAGATAAATTATGGATTGGTATGTTGGATTGGGTAAAGTCCCGTAGGAAGTGTCGTGAATTGATTTGGCTCCGTAATAGGATATAGCATGGTTCGTTGTAACTGTCCCTCGTTGATGATCTTCAATTATCGAGCGTAGTTTCGGGGCAGATGACCCTAGAAGACTTGACCGCCAAATCAAGTGAATGTTGAAGTCCCATAGGATGACCCTAAAGAAGTCGCATAAAGAAATTTTGTCGAGGATAAGGAATGATGTAGTGCATGTTAAGGATAAGTCTAAGCGAGTGAGTATCGTGTTTCGGAAGTTAGCGAGTAGCCTTCGCCTAGATCGATATGGTCAGAAAAGTTATGTTGGATCGAATAGATGTTGAGGAACGTGCTTAGCGTAATGACGCGGTAAGGCGATTGCCAGAATTCTGCAATGCACGAGGGCGACGGAAAGTAGAACGAGAAAAGTCGTGTCGTAGATCGGTTGAGTAACGGTTAGGCTATGTGTGTTAAGCGCGCTATCTGTATTACGAAACGAACTAGTCGGGATTAAATCGAAAATTGAGTAAAGGATTCGTACTCGGTCGAGTATCGGAGATAGGCGTATCGTAAGAGACCTTGGATCGGAAAGATTGTTGCCTTTGAGCATCGTAGACTCAAGTTGACCTCTTGTGTCGGGAGAGTGCGAGTATGATGTCTGGATAAGTTACCTAGCGGGGTATAACATTAGCATTGTTATACCATTAGCATTTGTTCTTCAATTGGTTGCCTACAAGCGAAAGTTTATGCAATGCTTGGATGGGAAGATCTGATATACATGGCATCTTATAAGTCAATATAATGTCCCTTTTTTTAGTGCTACGGATAATTGTGATGAAAAAAGAACAACAATGTAAATGAGACAAATTTTACGTGGAAACTTAAGAGCATGGCTATACGTAAGCCCTCCAGACTAGTTTCGGATATACAAAATACAATAATATCCAAAAAAAAAAAAATCCAGACTCGCTTCGTAAGGGTCAAGGATCCTGAACGTTTGGTGTAACTGAACCAGCTTGGCGACCAAATGATTTAATTTAGAGAGAGTGTGTGATTGTCTTGCGGTAATTGGTGCGAACTTGCATCAAACGAAAGACGCGAAACAGCTCCTAAATGTTGCAACTAGTGTTGCAGAAACCTACCTGCCAGGGCAACTGAAACAGCCCCCTGACTTTGCTTGCAACAAGAGCTGTGAAATTCAGGAGCTATTTCACAAATCCTGCTTGTGGAGTCCTTTATGCAAAACCTAACATTAGATTTGGGCTCTGTTCTAAAAGGCGGCCGTCTAGGCGCTAGGCGCCGGGTGCCCGCCCGATGCCCTCTTAGGTGTCCGCCTAGTCCCCCTGACGCCTGACTATGCATGTTTTTGGGTTTTATGGATTTTTTCTGCAATATTTGTTTGGATTATTTTTATTTTTTTGAACTGCCTAGATAGACGACAGCCTAGGCACCTGCCTAGGCGGATTAGGCGCTAGGCGGAATGTGCCCGTCCGACTAGTGCCTAGCGCTTTTCACAACCTTGGATTTGGGCCACATACACATGCCACAAGTTTTGCTACAGGTACACACCACTTTTAGTCATCCAAGCAGCTAAACTTATTGAATTGCTTTTACTTGGACCGATAGTCACGCTATAGTTGAGAATCTCGGTAATAAAGGACTTGCCAAGTCCGTATTGTTCCGAGTTTCGTTATGCTGTTCTGAGAGTTTAACATCTTGCCCCTAAAGTTCAGTGATGTCACTCTGCTTTTGATTTGGAATAACCGTCCCAAATTTGTAGCACTTCTCTTTAATACCATCTTTAATGCACTATCCTAATATTGCAACGGACACAGATACGGCACCGTACAGTAAGGAGACGGAAGACACCAATTTTGGGATGTACACACTGCCTATATATTTGTAGGATTTCAAATTAAAGGAACACGTAAGAGATGTCGAAGGAGTTGAGCTAGAGCTACAAAAGTCTATCCACTAGCAAAACACGACAATAGGCTTTGGTGGATTATCATCTCAATTCTGTCAGTCCGAGTGATCATTAAAAACGCCGAAGAAGTCCAATACTTATGTTCAAAATATAGGACATGGATATTATTAGAGATGTCTGGCTCATTGAATAACTAAGCATAATCAAGGTTCTAAACGGCGGTAGGCGGGTGCGCAGCGGAGAGCTAGGCCGCCTAGGCGCTTGATATATTTGGACATTTTTGCTATTTTACCACCGTTTTGTGTGTGTGCATAATATGCATGTTTTAAGGACGTTTTATGCACAACTAAGTTGTAGAACAAAAATTTATGAAGTTTAAGTCGAGTAAAAGTGAACCATATATCAAGCACGAATCACCTAAAACCTGTTCCAGTAAATACAGATGAATTCATAAGCTTATGATGCATGTAGGAACTGTTGAAAGCCATTTACAACTGCAGAGTTATGTTTGTGGTGAATTTAATTCCAGTTACTTGAGGAGACTTTTCTACAGTTACCAGAGATTATTATTCCTTTTTTCCCCCTTAAAACCCTCTTGTGGCGAGTAGCAACTTACAAATCTCATACTATGTTATCACTTATCGAGTAATAGTATTTAGCAATATTTTGTGCGTTTACTTCATTCTGTTTCACAGAAGGGTTCGTTCGTTCGTTCATTCATTGTCTGATCAATACTTGGTATATTGATCTTGTATTTCCTATGCACTCTTCTGTTCTTTTTGACACTAGGTCACAAATTTTTGCAGTTGTCAAGTGGTTCATATGATTCATGATTCATGTCGCTATAGGTGGAGCAGGTCGACAGATGGCTCAACACAGAAAGTGGAGAAATTTTGTTGAAGGTTCATGTGGTTCTTGTGAAGATCAAGATGGAGACGTCTATGGAGGAGTAACAGAGAGCCTCTGAACCGGAACTTTATAGTCAGCAATTGTTCTACACAAAATTATGCGTGTTCAAACTTAAGAAATGGTTTTAATTCCACAAGAAATGGTTGATTGTGTGCTAATTAATTCCATTTAACACTTTATGTGGGTTACCTGTCCTCGTTGCAAACTAATTTCACACGTCTTGCAATACGTTGAATTACAAAACCTGACGTAGCGAAACTGATGTCATTGCAAATGTCAATTTTGTATCCCCGTGGTCATTTCATTTGATGGACACGCATGCACTTCTTTAGGTACATTGACATGATTTTGTGTTAGTTTGGCCTAATCGATGTTGGGAAAGAAGCGCGAAAATCTTTCCCCAAACCGGAGAGTACCTGCGAGAGGACCGAGCAAACAACGCACGAACCCAAAAATAAGCACACAAAAACAATCACGCAGACACAGAGAATTTTTGACGTGGAAACCCTTGCGGAAAAAAACCACGGGACGATCGGAGTCCAACCCTGAGAAGCCTCCACTAATGGAATAGAAGAATTACACCCTCTACAAACTCCTCCCGATCCAAATCGGATCCCCACAACACTCAGAGACAAGAACAATGATCACAAGGCTAC
Organism: Iris pallida; assembly: GCA_029216955.1. Taxonomy (NCBI): domain Eukaryota; kingdom Viridiplantae; phylum Streptophyta; class Magnoliopsida; order Asparagales; family Iridaceae; genus Iris; species Iris pallida. The sequence goes on from JANAVB010045019.1 coordinate 739,649, forward strand.
GAAGAACGAGAACGACGAGTAGAGATTACCCGAAACACGATCTCCTTCGAAAAACGACCTTCGATCCTCCGTCTTCTTCTCCGAAGTTGCAATGGCACTCTTGCCTCCTTCTCTCTCAAACTTGTGTTGTCCAATGCGATAATACGATAATGAATTAGGGTTGAGAAAACTCAATATATCTTCCTAATCCCGCAACCAACCTGGACCGTTGGATTAGATCCAATGATGAAAACTCATCCTGAAATCCGCTTCAGCCCCCCGACACACAGAGTTCGGCCAGAACTCTGTGTGGGGCAACCAGCACTGGGTGGCCAAACCCTGGAACGGCCAGACCGAGTTCGGCCAGAACTCGGCCTGGGACCGAGTTCGGCCCGAATTCGGCAAACTTGGTCCAGAACCCCTTTTGGGGCAGCAGCAGCAGTAACAACTACTCCCGAGCTTCTCCGACATCGGACGGCGCTCGTCGCACTCCGGGATCTTCTCCACATAGGTTGGGAACCCCACCCACTCCAACAAATCTCCTCCTTCACAACTATGGGGAGGACGTCGTCATCCCGACGACCTGCCTGCAGTACTCAAACTTTCCCCTTGGTAGAATCTTCGTGAACATATCAGCTCCGTTGTCATCTGTATGCACCTTCTCAAGCTCCGCGTCCTTCTTCTCAACCACATCTCGTATCCAATGATACCGAGTCTCGATGTGCTTGGACCGGCTATGAAACGTCTGATTCTTCACAAGATGGATAGCACTCTGACTGTCGCAAAGCAAAGTATACTGCTCGTGCTTCAGTCCCATTTTCTGCAACAGCTTCTTCATCCACAACAGCTCCTTGCAAGCCTCCGTCGCCGCAATGTATTCCGCCTCCGTCGTCGACAAGGCAACACACTTCTGCAACCGCGACTGCCACGACACTGCTCCTCCCGCAAACATCATCACGTAGCCTGAAGTCGATCGCCTCGTGTCTACATCTCCAGCCATATCAGCGTCGGTATACCCAACCAGCTTCGGCTCGTCACCACCAAAGGAAAGTCTCCAACCAGCAGTGCCCTGAAGATATCGTAGAATCCACTTGACCGCACTCCAGTGTACCCTTCCAGGATTCGAAAGATACCTGCTAACCGTACCAACTGCATGAGCAATATCTGGCCTCGTACACACCATGGCATACATAAGGCTTCCCACAGCTGAGGCATATGGAACCCGCTCCATATCTTCCTTTTCGTCCTCGGTAGATGGACACTGCTCCTCAGTGAACTTAAAGTGAGCCGCGAGGGGGGAACTCACTTTCTTCGACCCGTCCATCCCGAAACGCTGAAGTACCCGGTGAATGTACTTCTTTTGGGACAAGTGTAGCAGCTTGGACTCTCTCTCTCGGCTGATCTCCATCCCAAGAATAGTCTTCGCTGCGCCCAAATCCTTCATAGAGAAGGCCGCGCCCAGTTGGCGCTTCAACTCCGCTATCCTAGTGGCATTCCGACCCACTAATAGCATATCATCAACATAGAGCAATAAGATGATAAAATCATCATCGGCAAAATATCTCACAAATGCACAATGGTCCGACGTCGTCCGTGCATAACCATGCTCCCCCATAAACGACTCGAACTTTCTGTACCACTGCCTCGGAGCCTGCTTCAGACCATACAAGCTCTTCCTCAACCGGCAGACCAAATATGACTTGCCCTTCTCACAAAATCCCTCCGGCTGCTCCATGTACAACTCCTCCTCAAGATCACCGTGGAGGAACGCCGTCTTCACGTCCATCTGCTCGACCTCCAAGTCGAAACTGGCTGCTAATGCTAGCACCACCCGAATAGACGAATGCTTGACGACAGGCGAAAAGATTTCATCATAATCCACGCCTTTCCGCTGACCGTAGCCCTTGACTACCAGCCTCGCTTTGTATCGAGGGCGAGTAGCATCATCCGTCTGCTTCACTCTGAACACCCATCGATTCTTCAAAGCCTTCTTGCCCTTTGGCAACCGCACCAGATCATAAGTAGAATTGGTGTGCAAGGAACTCATCTCCTCCTGCATAGCCACCATCCACTCCTGCCTGTGTTCGTCTTCCATAGCCTCTGCGAAACTTTCGGGCTCTCCCCCGTCAGTCAGTAGCACATACTCATCCGGCGAGTATCTCGTAGATGGTCGACGATCCCTGTTGCTCCTTCTCAGTGGAGCCACTGGTGCTGGCTGTATACCGACAGCCTCCTCCCCTTCAGGAACTACCTCTCCGGCATGCTCATCCTCCTGAGGGACACCCTGACCACCATCAGCAGGCTGATGATCAAGGTTGGGAGCAACTCCATGTACCGGCTCCCCCATAACTGGATCCTCTGCGATGTCCTCTGGAAACTGCTCGAAGCGAAATGACTCTAACTCAGGCAATTCCTGTCACGCCCCGCTCCCGTAGGAGCGATCGTCCTCGCTAAGGCGTGATGCCGCACGAGCCTAGATTTGCGCTCGTGCAAGGCAGTTCCATAACGGCCGATTACACCGGCGGCGACGGGGTCGTCGCACAGAAGTCCCAAGCAGAAACTTTGAATACATTGCAGCGGAATTTAAAGAAGAACACATGAACACGAGACATTCAAAACAATCTCTTTATTGATATTGAGTACAAGATTACATTTGTGGGCGCAAGGCCAAATACAAGTCTCTCAGGCTCACTTTTCACTCATTTACAATTCACTCTGCTCTCTCTCATCTCTCGATACAATACTTGGATCCAGCGGAAGCTTCGGAAGGCGATGTCCATACATTATGTCCTGTATAAGTCTTCAGTTCACGCGGCCGCACGCTTCGACTCGCCAAGGAACTCCGTGCCTCGACGCATCCAAGCGAGCTCCGCACCACGAGCTTCTACCTGTGCCTGCACATGAAACACTGTGTGGGTGTCAGTACCACTGTACTGGTGGAGTGAGCTTCTCGCCCACCCATACAAAACCTACACGTTCATTTACTTTGTGCAGCTTAAATCCCTTTCGATTGTCTTTCTAGTCTTGCCTTAGGTTCAGTTTTAGGACCGGCGCCTTAGCGCAACTTGTGTATCGGAACCATCCCGTGCTTGCAATGTCAACGTTAACTCATACTTTGTCGCTAGACCACTTCTCGTGCCAACAACGTTAACCTATCAGGTCGTGTTTGCCTTACGGCCATAATCAGAGACGCAACTACACGAAGGACTCCATTTCCTTGCCTCTAGACCTTTCTCGTGCTTGCATTGTCGACGCACCGACTTATACTTATCTTTCGTGCCAAACTCTGGGACGTAACGACTCGGTCGTGCCATAACTCGATCCGTGCTTCAATATATCCGAGGCAGTGCCTCCTTGCTTAGTCTCGCCTATACTTGTGTTGTGACAACGCGGCCGTGCCTCGTATTTCGAGGCCGAGCCCAATAACTCGACATAACTTCATACAACTAGCCCTACGGCCCTTTTTGACTTAACTCGCAACTTAACACTCGACGCCACATCTCGTGCCGAAGCACGTCGCCTTCGCTGTAGCCAAATCTTAGGCTCCGACATTGTGTCTATTTAACTCATACATATTCAACTCAATCCACCGTCACACACACACGGATTGCCGCCCGTGCCGACACCAAACTTACCATATTAGTTGAAAACAACAATTATTATTAAGTGTTTGTTATGGGATTGGCCTAACCAGCCGCCTTGGACGTAGCCTGGTACTCGGGACCCTTTCAACGCAAGTAGCGAGCCCCGATGAAAGTCCCCGACATACCGATCGCCTAACCAGCGTTGCCTATTACCCAGCTCGGCTACAACTTGTTTCTTCCTAGGCCGAGACGGTCCCGTGGCCGCGGGTCTCCGCTCGAAGAAACCACCCCTTGTCGACAAGTGTCCAAGTTCATAAGGGTTACATGGAGTGTTTTAGAATACAGTTTGGGCTTGTTATGTGATCAATTCTTTTACTTGGTTGTTTTACTCTTTCCATTTTTCATACTTCCTTTGCAGAGCCCCTAACCAGGGTTGCCTCGGCGACTAACCATAGCTTGGACTTAACATTCTTTGAACTCAGGGAACGGCTACTGCATAGCCTTCCAACTTAACTTGAACATAGCGTGTTTCCTTTAAGTGTCGACCGACCGTGGATAACTTTCCACTGAACCAACCGTGGCTCGTGGCTCTAAACCGACTCGTGTTCGACGCAACGCTGTCGCCCAAGTCATACTTCATATGACGGGCCTTGGGGTCGTGGGACTATTTATCTTGACAACCGCAGAATGAGCGGGACAACACGTAGAATAACTTAGGTCGACCGGCATAACATTTGCCTAACTCACTCAGCCTACAACTTAACCCAAGGGACGAGCAAAGGCTATGCCAAGCCTTGCGGGACAGGACCGTGCATGCTTTAGCAAGCATTTGTGCGGGCGACGCCTATGACTTAGGCTAACTCTCAGCTTTTGCACCGAAGACCAACTTTCCTTCTCCCAAGCCACGGGACGAAGGACCGAGTGTCATTTTCAAAGCACGCCGTGCACCAACTCTAAGCCGACCGTGGGACGTTTTCCATGTTCTAACTCGATTCAACCCGTCGGGATTATTCCCTTAGCTATGTGGATGCGTAGCTTTTATTTATCAAGCCTAACTTGTGCAAGTTGAAAACATGATTTATTATGTGAAGGCAAAGATGAGGAGAGTTCACCGAAACTACCCCACCTGAGCGATGTCTCCGAGCAAGCCGTTGCAAGGCTAAGACCGAACGTCGTCGGCGTTTCGATTCCTCCGATTGACTTTGCGGGACGGGGCACTACATCATACACCACTCAGAACAAGTCTCGTCCTCGAGACTTTCCTGAAGGCAAGCTATTCTACCATTTCTATGGCCAAGACTTAATCGTACACATTTCGCCTACGCGTTCCTTCGATTCCGAGCCACGCTCGCACTATTATCAATCTTTACTTCAACACGATTTCAAGATCTTGACACACTCCCACATTTCAAGCCTTGCTTGAACTCGCCGCATCACTTGGCTGGATCGTGCACGCATTCCAAGCGTCCCTAAAATACATGCATTCAGCCAAGCCGCATGATAGAAAATTTGTCATTCTCACTCGAGTCGCATCGTGCACATACCCAGGCGTCCCTGAAATATATGCATGTCAGCCGAATCTCGTGAGCAGGGTTTTCTACATTCGTGATTCACGCTATACATCCATGCCAATCCTCAAGATCAATCCTTCGACTGATAACTCATGAAACATGGCGTCTCGCCTAACCGCTAGGCCATTTCTTTTCGAGGCTAAGTCAATGTCAGGATTGGAATCATAGTTCCCCAACAATAATGCCAACACTGACCCCTATCCTAGGGTCAAACCAGAGTCGATCATATGGGGTCTTCTACCCAAGCTCGCGTCACTCAAATTTCTAAACATCAAGCACGATCACCTAATTCGTATTATGGCACGCATTGTGTATATTCAATTCCTTCAATTCACCAATTCTAACCAATTCATGTATTCGATCACGAGGTCGTCTCGCTCGACAATACGTTGCGCCCCAATCTCACGCGAGTCCGATTATCCACGGCGGTTCATGAATCACCACGCAACGCTCCCGCGGAATAATCATTCTCATCGGGGCGTAACTCTTGTTTGAGTTTAGACTAACTCATTTTCGATACGCGGATTGGACCTACTCAATCCTCAAGTTCAATCGACAAGCACACCAATTCAATTCACGAGTCACCTTCGCGTCAAACCACAAATCGAGGCACAAATTGTCGCACCGTGCAAGTTCGACCACTACCGCTGTATGAATCACCATACCAGCGCTCACGCAGAGTGATCGCCCTAATTGGCGTGACGCATATGCGAGGCCGGAGTAGCGCTCGCATAAGACAAGAACATCAACGTTGTGGTTATCGACAAAGCAAATCCGAACATTCCAGTTTTCACCCAAGCCAAGTTTGATAGTTCGATCGTCATTCGTTCAACTTAGAAAATCCTCGAGCCAAGCCTATCATTTCCTCGACACATTTTAATATCCCGATTATAGCATCCATCGAAACAATGACATTTGCACGATCGTCATTTGCCGAGTCAGAGTACCCCCGAGTTATCGCATATCGATCTTTGATACGCCTCAATACCATCGACGATATGCGTAACCTGACGATCTTCTTTTGCAACCAATTTCGAGTCGTACGACTGATGCCATTGTCCGAGTGGGAAAATCCTCAATTTTCTCGATACTCAAGATCAAGTTCAGTCGCTTTTCCTCAAGCTCGTTTCAAGATCATTATTCAAAACTCAAGTTACAATTCAGTTGCATCAATCTGACATCGCACTCACGATCCTCTAAGTTTCTTCGATCAAGACCATTCAATTTCATTCATCGTTCCGAAACGTTTTCTATCTCGTGTTGCTCATTCACAAGTTGTCCGAACGAGATGCTCGTTCGGGCCATTCGAAGTCACGACCAACCAAGCGTGACGCGTTCTAAGGCTTTGCGCGATCGCATCGCCTTGCCGACATACTCGTAATCCTCAATATTCACTCGAACAATTTCCAAGACGAACCATACACCACTCGGACTTGAGCCACTCGACTAGTCGTTGACACTCATTCTTATTCTTCTCTGAACCTATCACATACACCACTCGGATTCAAGCCATAAGATCTAGTCCTCAATCACGTTCGCGTCATGCGCTAAGATATCCTTCAGATTCGTTCGACGAATTGCTAACGTAGTCGCTCGCGTCGTATCGACGCACTAAGTCGTTCGCACTATTTCCTCAAAATTCAAATCAATCTTCCGTGTACGCCTAAGCGTTAGTCCGATAGCGTTCCTATCGATAGACACTCTAAGTGCATCTCCGTTCCCGACCGAACGATACTTGATATCGCTCGCAACTCGTTTGCACCAAGGGTCAAGGTGCGCGACGCGAAACACAACTTAGCCAAAAGGCCGTGTGCATAGCCATCCTGTGCGGACTACATTCCGAGTTTGCACGCTCAATTGCTAGGGTCAACGTTGGACTAATTAGGCATGCACGCGACTTGTTAACAGCAGCACATATTTTCTATCGCGTCAAGTTTGCAACGTTCGGCACAAAGGCCCTATCGACGTATTTGGCAACAGCCTACCGATGCGTTAGATTGAACGCTTGTACGAGCTTTCGAAAATATTTAGACTTATTGTATGGACATGCCGAGGGACATTTGAGAGAGAGCGCACCAACGATAACAACTTGCGGAAGCAACAGAGTTTTACGGAAACATCGAAGTTAAAGAATTCAATTGACGGTCCAAGGACGTAAAGCCGTGCTCTGATACCACTATGTCACGCCCCGCTCCCGTAGGAGCGATCGTCCTCGCTAAGGCGTGATGCCGCACGAGCCTAGATTTGCGCTCGTGCAAGGCAGTTCCATAACGGCCGATTACACCGGCGGCGACGGGGTCGTCGCACAGAAGTCCCAAGCAGAAACTTTGAATACATTGCAGCGGAATTTAAAGAAGAACACATGAACACGAGACATTCAAAACAATCTCTTTATTGATATTGAGTACAAGATTACATTTGTGGGCGCAAGGCCAAATACAAGTCTCTCAGGCTCACTTTTCACTCATTTACAATTCACTCTGCTCTCTCTCATCTCTCGATACAATACTTGGATCCAGCGGAAGCTTCGGAAGGCGATGTCCATACATTATGTCCTGTATAAGTCTTCAGTTCACGCGGCCGCACGCTTCGACTCGCCAAGGAACTCCGTGCCTCGACGCATCCAAGCGAGCTCCGCACCACGAGCTTCTACCTGTGCCTGCACATGAAACACTGTGTGGGTGTCAGTACCACTGTACTGGTGGAGTGAGCTTCTCGCCCACCCATACAAAACCTACACGTTCATTTACTTTGTGCAGCTTAAATCCCTTTCGATTGTCTTTCTAGTCTTGCCTTAGGTTCAGTTTTAGGACCGGCGCCTTAGCGCAACTTGTGTATCGGAACCATCCCGTGCTTGCAATGTCAACGTTAACTCATACTTTGTCGCTAGACCACTTCTCGTGCCAACAACGTTAACCTATCAGGTCGTGTTTGCCTTACGGCCATAATCAGAGACGCAACTACACGAAGGACTCCATTTCCTTGCCTCTAGACCTTTCTCGTGCTTGCATTGTCGACGCACCGACTTATACTTATCTTTCGTGCCAAACTCTGGGACGTAACGACTCGGTCGTGCCATAACTCGATCCGTGCTTCAATATATCCGAGGCAGTGCCTCCTTGCTTAGTCTCGCCTATACTTGTGTTGTGACAACGCGGCCGTGCCTCGTATTTCGAGGCCGAGCCCAATAACTCGACATAACTTCATACAACTAGCCCTACGGCCCTTTTTGACTTAACTCGCAACTTAACACTCGACGCCACATCTCGTGCCGAAGCACGTCGCCTTCGCTGTAGCCAAATCTTAGGCTCCGACATTGTGTCTATTTAACTCATACATATTCAACTCAATCCACCGTCACACACACACGGATTGCCGCCCGTGCCGACACCAAACTTACCATATTAGTTGAAAACAACAATTATTATTAAGTGTTTGTTATGGGATTGGCCTAACCAGCCGCCTTGGACGTAGCCTGGTACTCGGGACCCTTTCAACGCAAGTAGCGAGCCCCGATGAAAGTCCCCGACATACCGATCGCCTAACCAGCGTTGCCTATTACCCAGCTCGGCTACAACTTGTTTCTTCCTAGGCCGAGACGGTCCCGTGGCCGCGGGTCTCCGCTCGAAGAAACCACCCCTTGTCGACAAGTGTCCAAGTTCATAAGGGTTACATGGAGTGTTTTAGAATACAGTTTGGGCTTGTTATGTGATCAATTCTTTTACTTGGTTGTTTTACTCTTTCCATTTTTCATACTTCCTTTGCAGAGCCCCTAACCAGGGTTGCCTCGGCGACTAACCATAGCTTGGACTTAACATTCTTTGAACTCAGGGAACGGCTACTGCATAGCCTTCCAACTTAACTTGAACATAGCGTGTTTCCTTTAAGTGTCGACCGACCGTGGATAACTTTCCACTGAACCAACCGTGGCTCGTGGCTCTAAACCGACTCGTGTTCGACGCAACGCTGTCGCCCAAGTCATACTTCATATGACGGGCCTTGGGGTCGTGGGACTATTTATCTTGACAACCGCAGAATGAGCGGGACAACACGTAGAATAACTTAGGTCGACCGGCATAACATTTGCCTAACTCACTCAGCCTACAACTTAACCCAAGGGACGAGCAAAGGCTATGCCAAGCCTTGCGGGACAGGACCGTGCATGCTTTAGCAAGCATTTGTGCGGGCGACGCCTATGACTTAGGCTAACTCTCAGCTTTTGCACCGAAGACCAACTTTCCTTCTCCCAAGCCACGGGACGAAGGACCGAGTGTCATTTTCAAAGCACGCCGTGCACCAACTCTAAGCCGACCGTGGGACGTTTTCCATGTTCTAACTCGATTCAACCCGTCGGGATTATTCCCTTAGCTATGTGGATGCGTAGCTTTTATTTATCAAGCCTAACTTGTGCAAGTTGAAAACATGATTTATTATGTGAAGGCAAAGATGAGGAGAGTTCACCGAAACTACCCCACCTGAGCGATGTCTCCGAGCAAGCCGTTGCAAGGCTAAGACCGAACGTCGTCGGCGTTTCGATTCCTCCGATTGACTTTGCGGGACGGGGCACTACAATTCCTCAGCCTCAGAAGGCGTCTCGGAATCCTGAGTGTTGGTCATGGTCTGATCCTCGACGAACACCACGTCCCTGCTTCTGTAGAGCTTTCCTTCCACTGGGTCGTAGAGTCTATAGCCAAACTCATCCCGACCGTAGCCGACAAAGACGCATCGTCTCGTCTTCGGCTCAAGTTTGGTCCTCTCGTCCTTCGGTACATGCACGAAGGCTTTACAACCAAACGCCCGCAGGTGACTGTATGACGGCTCCTTGTCGTACCATACTTTGTCAGGCACATCACCCTGCAAAGGAGCACTAGGAGACAAATTAATAATATAAGCAGCTGTGAGAAGAGCCTCACCCCAATAACTGCCCGGTAAGTTTGCTTTTGACAGCAAACACCGCACCCTCTCCATCAGTGTCCTGTTCATGCGCTCCGCTACACCATTGAGCTGAGGTGTCTTTGGCGGAGTCTTCTGGTGTCGTATCCCTTGCTCTCTGCAATACGCATCAAAGGGACCGATGTATTCGCCGCCATTGTCGGACCGAACACACAACAACTTCTTGCCCGTCTCCCTTTCAACGGAGGCCTGAAACTCCTTGAAAGTAGGCAGCACCTGATCCTTGGTCTTTAAGGCATAGACCCAAACCTTCCTGGAACAGTCATCAATAAAAGTCACAAAGTAAGAAGCACCACCAAGAGATTTTACCTTCATAGGACCGCAGACATCCGAGTGAATCAACTCGAGCAACGCCGGCTTCCTCGAACTTGGGTGACTCTGGAAAGACATCCTATTTTGCTTCCCAGCCAAACAGTGCGTGCACTTCTCCAACTTTGTAGACTTGAGCCCCGGAATCACTTTCCTGTTCACCAAGTAGCTCATCCCCTTCTCGCTGATATGGCCGAGCCGCCTGTGCCACAACTCGGTAGACGCGTCACTGACTGCGTTCACCTCCTGTGCCCCCTCTGCGCTCTCCTCCATATAGTAGAGACCGGACTTCTTGCTTCCTCTGGCAATCACCATCGAACCTCTGGAAAGCTTCCACTGACTATTCCCGAAGAGACTGAAGAATCCCTCGTCATCCAACCTTCCAACCGACACCAGGTTGAAACGGATATCAGGGACATGACGAACATCCTTGAGAACAAGAACCGCACCCGTCTTCGTTCTCAAATGCACATCTCCAATGGCAACCGCCTTCGACACATCTCCGTTGCCCATCTTCAACACGCCACAGTCGCCTGTCGTGTAAGTGGCAAACAGTGCCCTATTGTGAGATACATGTGCTGAAGCCCCTGAGTCCACCAGCCAAGAATTGTCATCGCAGGCGAGGTTAGTAATGACCTCATCACCTACGACGATCACATCGCCTCCATGTACCGAGGCCGCCGCTGTAGTGTTCTCTTCTTGCTTTCCCTTGTCGCCCTTCTTCTCCTTCTTCCAAGCGAAACAATTCCGCTTGATATGGCCCTTCTTACCGCAATGATAACACTCTGAGTCCTCGTACCGACCCTTGGACTTCCCCCTGCTCTTGTCTCTGCCACCACCTGGACCCCTGCTTTTGCCCCTTCCGCGGCTCTCTGAAACAAGTGCCTCTGAGTGGTGGGATGTGGATGAAGTGCCCTGAGAACGTCTCCGCATCTCTTCATTCAACACCCCGCTCTTGGCAAACTCCAGACTGACCACGCCCTCTGGAGCAGAAGCGATCATAGATACTCGTACGGTCTCCCACGAGTCTGGCAAGGTACACAGCAGCCACAGTCCCTGAACTTCGTCGTCGAACTTGACTCCAATAGAAGATAGCTGGTCAACCACGCCCTGGAACTCACTCAAGTAATCCGAAATAGACGCCCCATCCTTGTACCGCAGACCCATCATCGTTCGGATCAGGAACAACTTGTTTACCCCGGTCTTCTTCGCATACAAGGATTCCAGCTTATCCCACAACGTCTTCGCGTGCTCAATATTGGCAACGTGATTGTACACGTTCTCATCAACAAACTGCCGTATGTACCCACACACCTGTATGTGCTCGAACTTCCAGTCCTCCTCGGATTTATCACTGGGCCTCTCGGTTGCAAACACAGGTAGATGCAGCTTCTTGACAAATAGCAAATCCTTCATCTTGCTCCGCCAATAATGATAGTTTGTGCCATTGAGGTTCACCATGCGCACCGGCTTCGCGTCCATCTCTCCTCTCTGGTTCCTCTGTCAACTCCTGACACCCTTTGAACCCAAAGCTCTGATACCACTCTGTTGGGAAAGAAGCGCGGAAATCTTTCCCCAAACCGGAGAGTACCTGCTAGAGGACCGAGCAAACAACGCACGAACCCAAAAACAAGCACACAAAAACAATCACGCAGACACAGAGAATTTTTGACGTGGAAACCCTTGCGGGAAAAAACCACGGGACGATCGGAGTCCAACCCTGAGAAGCCTCCACTAATGGAATAGAAGAATTACACCCTCTACAAACTCCTCCCGATCCAAATCGGATCCCCACAACACTCAGAGACAAGAACAATGATCACAAGGCTACGAAGAACGAGAACGACGAGTAGAGATTACCCGAAACACGATCTCCTTCGAAAAACGACCTTCGATCCTCCGTCTTCTTCTCCGAAGTTGCAATGGCACTCTTGCCTCCTTCTCTCTCAAACTTGTGTTGTCCAATGCGATAATACGATAATGAATTAGGGTTGAGAAAACTCAATATATCTCCCTAATCCCGCAACCAACCTGGACCGTTGGATTAGATCAAATGATGAAAACTCATCCTGAAATCCGCTTCAGCCCCCCGACACACAGAGTTCGGCCAGAACTCTGTGTGGGGCAACCAGCACTGGGTGGCCAAACCCTGGAACGGCCAGACCGAGTTCGGCCAGAACTCGGCCTGGGACCGAGTTCGGCCCGAACTCGGCAGACTTGGTCCAGAACCCCCTTTGGGGCAGCAGCAGCAGTAACAACTACTCCCGAGCTTCTCCGACATCGGACGGCGCTCGTCGCACTCCGGGATCTTCTCCACATAGGTTGGGAACCCCACCCACTCCAACAATCGATACACCACATATTAGAAAAAAAATGAGCTTGAAGTATTAAATTATGTGTGGCCCTTGAGCAATTGAAAGGGCAAGTGGTAGCCATTAGACGCACAACAAACAATTGGATTATTCTTTTGTGTCCCTTTCCTTTCTTATTCCTGCATATCAATGTGATTGGATAATTGAGCAAATCCAAGTATTATGCAATAGTAGACTTGGCTCTGAAAATACAAAGGTGTTGTTCTTCTTGGTGGTTTCCATTTTGAACCGAAGATAGTCATTTTTATGGTTATTATTAGATAAATTATAACACACTTCTGTCCTTTTGCGACTCCTTTGTACACATAGATCTCAATATTAATACAACTAATGGTTTGCAAAACGTTTAAGAACAACACTTAGTCTACTCGTTGAGTACATAAGAAGAAGGATGAATTTAGTTATAGGTAATAGGATTTGTTAACATGTATTCTAAGGATACATGTTAATATATTAATAAATATATATTTTATATGGATACTTTTATCTGTACATTTATTAATATATATTTTATATTTATCAATACATATTTTAAGTAAAAGATGTATTAATATATGTAACTGTAAGAATATTTATGTTAAATATACATTTTTTTAATGTATTAACATGTGACTTTATGACACATGTTAATAAAATCCAACAAAATATACAATGAGAAAATAACAGACAAAGTTGTCACCCATCATTGCCATTGCATTGCACGGATTCTATGACATCACAGTCACAGATACATTGAGGAAAATAAAATATTAAGTAAAACTTCAACTTGTTTATATTTTAGGCTTAATTGCTAATTGCTACCCTCAACTATCACACTTTTTCAAGTTGATACCATAAACTTTTTTTTTAACAACTTGATACCCGGATATTATTTTGGACAAAAATGTCCCTACCCCTAACCCCCCTCCCCCGTGCTAGCTTCGCCGCCCCCCCCCCCCTCTGCTAGCTCCGGCCGCAGCTCCCCCCCCACCCCCCCTGCTCGCTTCAGGCCATCCCCCCCCCCCTCTCGCTCCAGCCGTCCGTCCGCACCCGCCTCTCCCTAGGGCTCGGCAGCGGGAGGAGGGGGGCTGGGAAGGGGGGTGCGGAGCGGGAGGCGGGGGCAGGAGGTGGCCCGGAAGCGAAGGGGGGGGGGGAGGTCGGCCGGAAGCGAGGAGGGGGGGGGTCGGCCGGAGCTAGCAGGGGGGGCCGGAGTGGAGGAGGGGGTGGAGGGAGGGAAGGGATAAGGGCATTTTGGGGTTTTTTAAAATGTTAGGTATTAAGTTGAAAAAAAAAAATAGTTGAGGTATCAATCTGTTACGAAAAAAAGTTTAGGGTATCAACTTGAAAAAGTGTGATAGTTGAGGGTAGCAATTAGCAATTAAGCCTATATTTTATAATATAAAAAAAATATTATGTGCTGGACCTTTTACATATTAAAATTTATTGAAATGCACGTACAAAATACTCTCAAATACAATTTGAGACCCAAAAGTAAAAAAAAAAAAAAAAAGATAAATGTAAAATAGATTGAATTTGTATGAGAATACTAGGAATGATAAAATGAGCTCCGGTCCCAAAGATTGTGTGGTCAAAAATTAATGTAAGAAAAAAATATAAAGTCTAGAATCTAAAAAGTTTGGGCTCCAAATTGAGACTTAATATTCTACAAAACGAGTTCCTATAATCTAGAATCTATAAATTGGGAGTCTCAACCCTTAGCACCTATAGGTGGGATGGGACCAAAATTGTAGAAATTGTGACTAGGGACGAGACTTACTATTCTACAAAATGAACTCCTACATTCTAAATCTAGAATCTAGAAAACGGGATGGGCCTTACTAATGATGCTCTAAGGTACTGTTTGGGAAGGGAGGAAAATGGGAGGAAGAAAAAAGTTGAGGGGAAAGTGAGAGAAAAATTAAAAGTAATGGTGTTTGGGAAGGAGAAAAGAAAATGGGGAAGAAAAATTTGAGGAAAAAAAGTAGGTGTGTCCCACTAAAAAAAATTTCTCCCAAAAGTGTGAGAAAAATGGAAAGAGATGAGAGGAATATGAGTGAATTTACCCCACCACCCCTCATAAAGGAAATGATAAATTATCATTTTAGAATATCAAGGACCAAACAGTAATTATATTGCTATCCATAAACAACAACTAATTATTTTTAAACTTTTCCTTCCCCTACTTTTTGTCATCCAAACAAAGAAAGGAAAATTTTAACTTTCCTTTCATTTTACTCTCCTCTATTTTCCTTCCCCTCAAATTTTCCTTTCCCTCCCTATAAGGGGGTGTTTGGTTCAAGTTTTTGTAGCTTGGGAATGGGTTTTGAATTCCTTACCTATGTTTGGTATGTTTAGGATTGGGAATGAGGAGGGAATAGGAGGGGCTAAGGGGGAAAGCTATTCTCAAGTCCCTCCTGGGAATAGATTTGCTTTCCTAGGAATGATGCTTGACTATTTTGTTTGGACGGTTATACCCTCTTTTTATTTTTAAATTTTTAACTTCTATCACAAACATGTAAATCATCATGAAATTAATGAAAGTGTATTAAAGGAAAACTAAATAAATTAATATTTTTATTTCTTTGTAAACCAAACATGGAGATGAAATTTTTTTAAAATTTTGAACTACCTATTTCCAACCTAACCAAACATGGATATAAAAATGTTGAATTTCTTTTCCATGGAAAAAGAATTGAAAACATATTCCTAGAAATACAAACACTTGAAATGACAATGGACTTCGGGGACACACGGAGTCGCGGCTGCATAGTCCATCGCGTTCAGACATTGTAGAGCCTTATCTCCAACTTGTTGTCTTTGACAAAGAGTTTGACGATCTCGATATGAGATATATGTCATCTAATTTCATGTTTAAGATTTTACTAAGTATTATCGATACTTTATGCTTAAGATTTTGCTGAGATTAAGAAAATTGAGCTTCAACCACTCTCAAGAAACCCATAAAAGTATAGTTCTTTCTTATTTATTTTATTGCACTTGCTAATATACAAACATAAAAATCTAAAGTCAATTTACATATTTAAACGACTTTAATATTGATATAAATGTTAAACTCTTAGCTTTGATGTAAAATATCTAATATCTTGCTTAGCTACATTAATATATATTATGTTTAAATTTAGATTTTAGATAAACATTAACTAATAAATTCTAAATTTTATATTTAAATATGATTAAAGTTGTTCAAATATTAAATATTAAATATTATATTTTGATGAAATTAAATTTAAAAATAACCTAAAATTTATAATTTGGATAAGATTGTGATAAATAAATTATTTTAAAGAATGTATAGTCATTTTACACATGCAACCTGCGAACGTTTGTGACTATTGTATATAAGGCATAATATATCGGGTTACTTGCTCATATCAATAAACAAAAAAAATATGGTCTACAAAGTTAAATAAAGATATCGGAGAAGTATCTAAGAGAAAATAATGCTTGGATGTTTATTTATCTCACATTGGAGGCTATATAAAGTGATTTATATTGCCATATATTATTCCGTTCTTATATGGTAATTATTAAATATAATATATTCACATACCATATATAACTACTACAATATATGAACATATTTTATATGATAAGTACTGAAAACAATATATTTCCACCATCAAGTACTACTATATATGATGGTATTCTATATGGTAAGTACTAAACATAATATTATTATGACTCACGCTAACACTCCCCTCAAGTTTATACAATCAACATCAATTTATGTCCAAATTGTTCAGTGAGTCGTAAAAGACTTTCTTATAAACACATTTTGTAAGAGCATATATCGGCTGTTCTCTTTAGTAGTTTGTATTACCATATATGATTTTATTCTTATATGATAATTACTAAATACAATATATTACTATCATATATGATGGTATTCCTATATGGTAAGTAATAAACACAATATATTTATACCATATACAAGTACTACTGTATATGACGTTACATGATTAAACACAATATATGCCTACTATATACAAGTACTGTCACGACCCGTTACCCAAATTGTTAGGCCGGGCCGAGCCATGTCCAACCTACGCTTGGTTAAAGCGTAGTAAGTTGTTCTAAGAATAGACAATAAAGGATCTAAGCAGCTAACAGTTCTAAAATCATATTTTAAAGTTCATCACAACACAGCATCTATAAGCGAAGGTAACATAAGCACAGACTTAATAATATACTTCCAAGTATCTAACTGGAGACAAAGTCCAGTATCCAAATATAAGTACAGACAAAGTCTAAGTCTCAAAACATAAGAAAGATAACTAAGCAAGGTTCCCCGCTGGGGCCTCTTCTGGAGCTAAGGCCAGGTCCTCAATGCAGTACCATAATATGTAACACATAACATTTCTCCTCAGAAAGTATACCTACAACGTTATCCTGTCAGGACGGGAGCAAGTACAACATCTACAACTAAAGTACTGAATATATAAAGAAAGAGATGTACAACAAGAAACATGGTGTGATAAGTCTATAAAACAGAAAATACTGGAAAACATGGCCTCATGGTACAACTGGGATCACAATATCATAGTAACACAGGGAACATGGCATATCTGGAATCATGGTATAACTGGAATCACGGTAAAATACATTTGTCAAGATGACACATGTATATCTAATGTTTAAAACTGGAGCAGGTACGTGATCGGTCAATAGATGTACAATGTGCTGGGGGCACATAATGAAATGTACTTCCGTATAAGTGAAACAGCGACAGATGTACATACGCACAAATCCGCTTTGAGATAAAGGCCTACGACAGTATTCATATAAAATAAAACTTTGCTCGGTACATACGTACGGAGAAGGGGGTCATGATCACGTACTCTACTATCAGTTTTCCCATAACCCAGATTCTAACATGTGAGAGATACGAGAATAGTAAAAACATGTAAGAGATACGAGAACAGTAAAAACATGTGGGAGATACTGGGAGCAGTATAAGCATGGCAGGTACTGGGAGCAGTATAAGCATAGCAGGTACTAAAGTAATACAACATGTGAAGATTTAACTTGCTACCTCAAGGATCAGTATTTTAACAGGGTTAATACATGTTCTAGCATTAAAAGACAGTAAATGAGTTTGTAGATGTACTTGTGTGAGACCCGTCTCACTGTATCGATATTTTATACGGATACGTGTTTATTCGAGCCGTATTTCGTATTTCTCGATTTGCATAATATTTTAAAATTTTTCCTAAGTGTAGGATTTTCATGACTTGGTTAACTTGGATTTGGTTTTATTGGATTTAGTTTAACTTTGACTTGGACTTGGTTTGGTTTAGTTTGGTTCTTTATGAGATGAGGTGTATGGTTTAGATTGAGTGGAGAGAATGAATGGTGGAGATTGCTTGGGCTTGTTATATAAGCCACCTACCACTCTCTCTCCTCCATTATTTCATTTCCATCTTCATCTTCTTCCTCCAGCCCAAGGCAAGTACACCTTGCCGAATGTTGGACGATTTCTATTTCGTTTGTTCCATTCTCTTCCTTGTTACATTCTAAGCATGTTTAGAGCTTGGAGTTTTCAATTTTGATGGCTAGATTGTGGTAGATCTAACTTTGTGGTACTTTCAGTTTTTTTAAGTTTTGATCTGTTAAACTTGTACATTTTTGATAACTGACAGTTCCATGTTGTAGAGAATTTCGTTCTACCCTATTTTGACCTATGGACGTCCAAAATTTGGACCCCGGACTGAAGTTTGGTGGTGAGGAGAAGCCATGGTATTTTCCATGGACATCTTCCCCGTGGGAAGTTATTATTGGCATTTTTGAGCTGCATACTTGTTGCATTTTTGAGCCGCATACATTATTTTGCTGGCAATTATTTGGTTGTGGGCCGCATGAGCTAGCTTGCATATATTTAACTGTTAACTTGGCATGCATGCATTTATTTTGCTGGCCGCATGAAGGAGTTCCTCCCTTGGCCGCATATAAAATTGCTTGGCACAAATACCTAGTAGCTAGCAATTAACTAGTGTTGCATACAGTAGAGTAAAGCTCGGCCGCATGGGTATTAAATGAGTGAGCCGCATAGGCTCCGGATGACTTAATGCTTTATAAGGCTTATACTTTGTATATTTTGCTTATAATGCATTTTCATGCATTATTAAATGAACCAGCCGCAGGAATGCATGTGATGCATTCTGTGAATGCACTTTATGTATTCTTTGAATGTACTTTTGCATCTAACCCTTGATGAATGCACTTTTTGCATTCTAACCCCTAATAAATGCATTTATGCATTGTAATCCATATTTGATGCATTCTTAATGCATTTAATGCATTGCTAATGCACTTTTGGGAAGGTCAGCCGCATAGGCTTTGGTAGAATGAGCCGCATGTACTTGGATTCATTGCATTTTGGAATCAAAGTTAGTATTTGCATGCATTTAATGCATTAGCATTTGCCTGAGCCGCATGGAATTAATTGTTGACCAATCAAATATGTGTTGGCCGCATGGCCTCTTCCCACTTGCTGGCCGCATGGCCATTGTACTTTTTGGACTTGAATTTAATATTGGAATGCATGGCTTTATTGAGTTGCCTGTACTTGCAGGATATATTTATGTATATATATATATATGTCATCATTGCTTGGCCACGTGAACCCATATTTAAATGATTCACGTGAACTTTTCTTATTGTATTGATTGTGGGGGGTCCCACATAGCTTCTTTTAGTTGACTTGCTTGCTGAAGTGGGAGTTTGCATTTAATGAGGGTCCCACTATCTTTTGTCTTATTTGATTTTATGGTCTATTTATTGTTTCCTGACCACATGGGGTCCCTCCCACTCTTGGCCGCAGGCACAATTGTATGCTAGCCGCATATGGCTTGCTGGCCTTAAAGGGTTGACTGATTGCATTTAATTAATTTCGGAGCCACATGGGTGGCCTCCCACTCTCTATGACCGCATAATTGTTCTCCCACTTTTGGACCGCATGGGTCCCACTTTGATTGTTTAAATGTTTTATTTGCTTGAGTTGTAGTCAGAATTTCTTCCCACTCCCAACATGAAAGTTGTGGAGTTTCTCCTTGGCTTCAAGAATATATATATTATTAATATATTATTATTTAATTGTGCAAGTTTCTTCCTTCTTTGATAAATGACATGACACGACGGTGACCCGTAGTGGTGCACTCTTGAAATGAACTTGACATGATATTCTTGACTTGATATTCTTGACATGATAACTTGACATGATAATGACTTGATAGTGGCCCGCCGTGGCGCACTCTTGACATGATAAACCTGACATGATATCTCTTGAAATGCTGTTGCGACGGCTAACACGACATGACAAGAGTGAGTAACTTGGACACCGTGGACGATTGTGCTTGTACAAATGAACCAGTCTTGTCCTGCATCATGTCTAGGATGGGGATCCCTGAGTACCACGGTCAGGGGACACCCACTGAAATCAACTAAGACTAACAACTAGAATAAATCCAGTAGTCATGAAGAGATTTTCCAGCTACAGGCAATCCCGTTATCTGGGCGCCCCACTTGGGATCTGTAGCCTGCCGTCGAGTAGGGCACATTTCCAGCACACTGTCATGTGTTGCACCCTCTAAGTCACCTAAGGGTACATGCGTTTCCTGGACGATGTACCCACTTGAATTCAACTCTAATTGCGTCCGGATAGCCTGGATGGTCTGCAGGACTTGTGGCTGTGGAATAATCTCAATGCATCTTGCTAGTAACTAGGCCTGTGATAACCCTAGTTAGTTAAAGTATCAAGCCGTACTTATTGCTTGGCCGTGAATGTTGGATGGAGTTCAATCTGTCTAGTCTTGTCTTGATCTTGTACATGATTGTTACATGTCCTGATTTCTTATTTTATCTTGCCGATAAATGGTGGGAAACCAAGTTCCGTTCAGACGAAGGGTTACAACCCCGGTCCTTGTTTGGTTTACGGGTTGTAACCTGGTTATCTGAAAAGTCCCATGGTTATCTCATCGTATATCACCTGCCCAGTTCTATTTATTTAACATGTTCCCCAGTTTACTTTATGTCAATAATGATTTACTTAATGTCTTCCTACGTTCGAGGTAAGTGCATTGGTACTGCACGAATCTCGATCCTCCTTTACTTATTGCTTTCTCTCCTTGTTGAATGCTAATGATTGCTGGTTTTAAGTTCATAGTTCGGCCTCCTTTGTGGTACTTGCTCTTTCTGGGGTCTGACCCAGCTGGTTTTGCATGGCCAGATAGTGGAGCAGCAGTAAAGGATCTTCCGATATTCCAGCTCGACGGTGACCAGCCGGAGCACCAGAGTGCCTTAGTGGGTTCTTCTTTATTCTCCCACTAATATGTGAATTCTCTTCTTGTAACGTTTAGCCCCGAGCACGTGTTTAGCTCGTGTTTTGGTATTTTCCTTGATATTGTAGCCTACGGGCATAAACATGATATGTATATTCTAGACTATAGCTAGTCCTTATCATGTACGACTATTACTCTAGCTAGTCATCAGCCTTTGTGGTACTAGCTTCATGATCATTCATGTATATATGGTTCGGGACGCCTTACTATTGTATGTATGATGATCGTACTCTTGCTCTTGTATAATTGCCTGTGATTGAGATACCTAGGACTGTTAAACCATAGGATTGACTGATGGCTTGTAGAGTAACCCCCATGTCTTGACAGCTTATACGTGATTTCAGAGTATTAACGTACTTTGGGATTGCGTAGCTAGCTATGTCTGCCCCCGCTCTCCGGTATTCTGGTTTTGGGGCGTGACAACTTGCCTGGGATCCTGCTGTCAATATGAATCAAGGCTCGGAATGAAGCCACAGTCCTAAAGATGAGATAATACAATAGCTAATCAGGGTGAAAAGACATACTATAATGTCTAGGTCAACTAGGACAAACTAAGACAAACTGGGTCAGAGGTTGACTTATAGTTGACTTTGGTCAACTGGTCAACTCCGGTCAATTCCAAGTCCAATGTGGGGCGACACTATATCCAAACTAACTTTCTAGGGTCTTTACACCAGTGTAGGGGGTGGTCCAATACTACAATAATTCAAAACAACACAAAATATTGCAAGTCGTAACTATTCAATAAATAAATCAAACTGTACATTGAGTTCCAATAATTTTTGAGATAGACAAAAAACTCAATTTTTTATGAAATAAAGTACCAAAATGATCCTTGTTAATTATAGAAATTTATACTAATTTTTCTGGAATTTATAAACCCTCGTAGATATTTATTAAAAATTAACAAACATATGTATCCTGAAAATGAGCTCTGTTTTCCTATTTTTATAAAATACCAAAAGTACTTATTAAATGCTGGAAAAATTATAATAAATTAGCTAAATTAACATAATATTTAAATACAATTTTTTCTAGATTTTTACAGCACTTAAAATATATATAAAAATTCAAAAACAGCCTACCGGATCATCCGGCGGATTACTGCGGATTTCCGACGGATTTTTCGAAGTGTCATAACAAGTTTTGTGGTGCAAGTTCGGATTTTCCGACGGATTTCCGCGAATTTCCGACGGATTTTCCGAACCGTCGCAGAAAGTTGATTTTTGAACTCAAAACTTGTTTCGGCCATAAAAACTTCGTTTTAAATCGAAATTCGGACTTTCAAAAGTCAAAATTGAATAGAATTGAATTTTCTACAACATGGAAGTATTAGTTTTCACAAATCAAAACATTTGATAGATCAAAATCTCAAAATACTCGAAAATCATATCTAGAAACTCAGATCTACGCAATACTGTCGATCAAAACCAAAAGTGCTATATACTAAACATGTTAACAATTTAAAGAAGCAAATTATAGACCAATAAAACTTTAGTTTCTATGGAAAACAAAAATAAAGTATGGTCATGTCACTTTTGAGCAAGATGTACTTGCCTTGGTTAAGCTCAAAGCATAATCTTCTACTCCTCCACCAAGAGGGGTACGAAACCACACTCTAGACCTCAAGGCCAAGCTCTTGGCAAGCTCCAAGGGAAGAGAAAGGAAGAAGAAATGAAAAGAGAGTGAAGAGAATGAAAAGAGAGAGGAGAGAGAAAGTGAAAGGGTATATATAGAAGGGAGAATTAATCTTAGCCGTCGGATCGTGATTCATGTCAAAACCTAAGTCAATCATGGCCATTCAAACAAAACCAAATATCCATTGGGTAATAGGGTGCATCTACACTATTCACGAAAATATCTAAACACTATTCATCAAAATATCGAAAACACTATTCATAAAAATATCCGAAACACTATTCACAAAAATATCAAAAATCGAAAATATCTAAAGTGTAGAAAATATGTCCGGGCGGTATGCCGTCGGTATATACCGGTACACCGGCGGTATGCTTGCCAAGAAAAAATCTATAAGTTAGGAAATTTTTTAAAGCATTCCGAAAACCAAGAGAATACGAAATACGCTGCAAAATACGTATTTAAATTAATATAAAATACTTATCAAAAATAATTTATTTAGAAAATTTAAAATAACCCTGAAATTCAGGGGGCTTACAAGTACTGTCATATATGATGGTATTACTATATATTAAATCAATAATGCTATGGGAATATACTTTTTTTAGTAATGCTATGGGGACACACTTTCTTTGACACACTCCTTAGCTACATTGATGTGGCAGTGCATTATTGGATGTCAAAGAAAGCCTTAATGAGAGGCAACAATTGGCATCCAATGATGCATTGCCACATCAGTGTGGCTGTGGAGTGTGTCAAAGAAAGTGGCCCATGGCATTACTCCACTTTTTTGGACACACTCCATAGTGATACTGATGTGACATTGTATTATTGGATGTCAATTATTATATTTCTTTTAAGACTTTCATTAACATCTAATAATGCACTGCTATCAGTGTAGCTACATAATGTGACACCATAGCATTACTATATTAAATTTTAAACACAATATTACCATAACATATGCTAACAATTGACTACTAAAATTAGGTTCCTCATAACGGCACTTCATTTTTTGATCAGGGCTAGTCCGGATTGGGACTAGCCCAGAATTAGGTTCCTTATAACGGCACTTCATTTTTTGATCAGGGCTAGTCCGGATTGGGGCTAGCCCAGATTTTTTTGGGTTTTACACAGGACATTCTATTTTTTTTGATTTAGGGCTGTCCCAAAGTGAAATTCCCCCAAACCCAAATTTTTTCTCTCATTTGCAAATTTTTTTCTCTCTTCCTAAACTCTAACTCCTCTCTTCTTCTTCTTCTTCTTCCTCTTCTCCTCCGCCATTTCTCCATTCCTAAGCAAGAAGTTAATTTGAAATTTCCTAGAAATTTCTTCCACCCTAGAAATTTTCTCTTCTTCTTCCTTTTCTCTTCCAAATTTCCTTCTCAAGAAGATCGATGAAACCTAAATTCTTTCTCTATTTGTTTCCAAAATCCTAGAAATTAAATTGAAAAATTCAAGCATCCATTACATTGTTTATTTCAATTGTCTGTAGCCCATTTGAATTAAACTACATTCGGAGTGGAAAATTATCCATTTAAATTAAACATAAGTATGCACGAACGAAAAAACTCTGCGTCGGTCAGGACTGCCCAATTTTCTGGCAGTGCTACAAACTGAATAGACTGCCAGAAAACTGGGCAGTCCTAAGTCACAACATGTGAAACAAAGGACTGCCCATTTTTCTGGCAGTCCTGAATGTATTCAGGACTGCCAGAAAAATGGACAGTCCTACATACTGTAAGGACTGCCATAAAAATGGACAGTCCTTTGTTTCACATGCTGTGACTTAGGACTGTCCAATTTTTTGGCAGTCCATTCAGTTTGTAGGACTGCCAGAAAATTGGGCAGTCCTTGTTTGCACTAGTTGAACAACAATATTGGGGTTTCCTCCCATATTAGGGTTTGTATATTATGAGGAGCCTTTGGGTGCCATCGAAATTGGAAATGAGAAAAAATTAGGGATAACCTTAGGATTTCCACCAATATTAGGGTTTAACATTTTTTTGTTGTTGTTGTTCTTCCTTCTTTTCTTCTTCTTCTTCTTCTTCTTCCTTCTTCTTCTTATTGGATGGGTTGAGGAAGAAGAGGAAAAAAATAGAAAAAAAATTGACTTTTATACCAAAGAGTGGGATAGCCCTAATCAATTTTTTCAATAGCAAACTTGTAAATAATACAAAGTTTAAAATGGAATAGCCCTGGTAAAAAAGTGAAGTGCCTTTATAACTAACCTAAAATTATATGATAAAAACTACACAAATACAATCTATAAAATAAATAAATAAAATTCAGGAAACTAATGAAAAAGAATCATAATTCTCCACTTTTTGTTCTCCTTGTAAGAAAACAATGGGTTGTCTTAGCCATCATTTTCTACACGTAAAACTCTCTCTCTATAATATTTTTTTCTCCCCTCAATTTATTCTATATATTTATTAGTAATATATAATAATTAATGGAAGGTGATATGGAATTCCGAACCCCACTCTCCTCCTCCTCCGACGAAGAATCTATACTCCTTCTTCTTCCGCTTTGAGAATTCGCCTTCTTCCTCCAAAGGTATGTACTCCGACGAACCCCGTCTCGATTTCTGCTCTATTTCGACGTTTGCTCCTTCGAATCTTCCGCCAATTGCCAAGCCCCCTTTCGAGTATTCCGCTTTTTTTTTTGCGGTAAAGAGAATCAATCATTAACCCGTTTCGATTTCCTTTATGGGTTAGCTTTTCAAAATCCAATCTTGGTCTCTCTGTTGCTTAAAAATCCAATTTTGGGTTCGTTTTCGTACCATTAGAGGATTATTACTGGAAGATGAAGTTTTTTTTTAAAATTTTTTAATTTAGACTGGTATGATCTAGAAAGTCGATGCCGTGTCATCGTGTCGTGTCGGACACGTATTGGGCACGGGATGGGCACTCCAAAACAGGAAAACCCTCCACGACTAGTTGTCCTTTGGGATAAGAATAAGGAGAAGAAGAAGCGAAGACCCACTTCGATTCTGTTCCACTTTGGTTGGAATCGGCATAAATTGATGACCCTTTTCGAGTTCCTTTATGGGTGTGCTTAAAAAATCCAATTTTGTGGTTCTCTGATGCCTAAAAAAAATCCCATTTCGGGTTTTTAAAAATAGTATTGGAGGATTAAATTGCTGGAAAATGGTTTTTTTAATAGTATTGGAGGATTAAATTGCTGGAAAAAAAAGAAAGTTTTTCTAGCTTGTGATATGATGCTACTGTTGATTCTTAGTTGTTTTGTTCCTACATGATGTGGTAGATATCCTTCAGAATTTTTTTGGAGACAGGTTAGTCACTAATGACCGTTCCTTTCCCTGTTTTATGTTTCACTGGACCACCCCCTTGCTGGTGATATTGTCCAGATTGTTGTATGGTGAAATAGTGCAAAAATGAAAAATAGAGTACCTGAATAAGGAGAATATAAGTGGAAACCCACTTCAATTATATTCCCCTTTGGTAGGATTAGGTATATATACTCCTATGCTTTAAAATCCCAGTTTGGGTTTGTTTTCTAGCTTTCTGTTTTGATGCCGTTTAGCTTTCTGTGGTGCAGTGCAACTGTGATTATAGTTGTTTTATTGCTACATGTTTTGTTAGATTGTTAAATGGTGTGATTGGTTTCTGATACTATTCCCCTTTGTTCGGAATCAGTACAAATTGATGTCCCTTTTCGAATTTGTTTCTGGGTTTGCTTAAAGTCTAATCTTGGATCTCTCTATTGCTTAAACATCCCATTTTGGGTTTGTCTAGAGGATTATTAATTGAAAGAATTTTTTTAGTTTGTTATATTCTGCTGCTGTTAATTTTTATTTGTTTTTATTGCTACATTATATGTTAGGTATTCCACAAGTCGTATATGGTGTGTTTAGTTTTGATTGGGATAGTGGCAAAATGAAAATACTCGACATAGAGTATAAAAATAATGGGGACATCCTTTTTTCTTCTATTCCCCTTTGGTCGTAACCGATATAACTCTCAATAACCCTTTTCGTATTCTTTTCTAGGTTCAGTTAAAAATTCAGTCTTGGTTTTCTCTATTACTTCAAAGTCCCATTTTGAGGTTTTACATTTTTTAGCATTAGAGGTCTATTACTAGATAATCAATTTTTATTAGCTTGTGGTAATATGATCGTACTTTCTCTTTTGTTATGTGTCGTGCAACTGTTATTATAGTCCTTTTGTTACATGGTGTAATTGCCATCAATTGAGAGAGGGAAAAGAAAAGAAAAAGAAAATGGAATGTACCAACATGAAATTTTATAGAGAGATATCTAAGAGGGATGTTTTCTCATACATGAGATGATCATTCACAAAATGATGAGATGGAGGACATTGTTCATAATTTAAAGCTGATCCTGGATGGTTGAAGTGGAGAAATGCTTCTTGACTTGTTTTTAAGCATGGGATAACCGAAACTCTTGAGGGAAGCTATAGACTATGTACAAGGCCAGCCTTGCTTTATAACTTAGAATGTTGGGAAATTAGGACGTCTCCAGTTATGGAACAATGTAGGATGTGCAATGTGACCAGAAAATGAGCTCAGCTGAAATAAGAATGTTGAGATGGATAAGTGCCGATACAGGATAGGATATGAAATGAGCAGATCCATGAGGCCTCATTTAAGAACAACAGTTTCTTGAAAAGTGTTAGGTGAAGTTAGGCCTTCAAACTCCATATAACTTAATTTTGCGGCATCTTGGTGGGTTATTGGAGTTTTATGAAACTCAATTTCTAACTCTAGAATGTCATCCAAACTAAATTCCATTCCTAACTTCAAAACGCCCTCCAATCTGAACTCCATTTTAAACTCCAAAATGTCCTCCAAACTGGAGTTAGAGAAAGTTCCAATTTGATTGGATGTTTGTGAAATTCCCTCTTTTTAAACGTAACTCCAATACTACCTCCTAACTCCAAATTCCACATGTCCGCTAGCTTAAATATAACCTCCAGTTTCCTCAATGGATTTTCATGTTCTTAAATCTAGTTTAAAAACTCGAAAACTCCAAAATAAACATATCTCCATTTTAGTAAAATGTGTTACCAAACTAGGCCTAAGAAGCTTGATCGGGCTTTGATTATGGAGAAGATGAAGGCAACTAGAGAACTTTGAATCTTTGGACATCTGCAACAGATTTTGATAGATACGCCAGTTAAAAGAAGTGATAGTTATAGTAGATGCTAGAATCGGGGGCAAGCTGCAATAACACAGATTTGGAAAATCAAGAAGGATTGTCCCCTAATATGGGCTTGAGTGAAGAGAAGGATTTATGAAGCATCCCAAATTTTTGGAATGAAGGCTTTCTTGTTATTGTTTTCTTTGTCTACCAAAGTGTTTATAGGCACCCGCAGCTCAAAAATTACACCTTTACATGTCCGTTCGTCAATCCATTTTTCTTGATAACATTAAACCAGACCTGCTTAAGCTTGTTGACCACTTCATATCGGTGGGTAGCTTTGTTAGTGTTTGATCCTTTCAGTCTTACTTTAGGTCATGGTTAAATTGAAATGGTTTTATTTTGAATATTAACCCTTAGTACTAAAGCTGAACATATGGGAATGAATTTGGATCACCGAGCTTGTTTAGTTCAACTTCCGCCAAGTGAACCCTCAACCATTTATAAGTTACAATCTGTCACCCCTCTTACCTTTAACAGAAAATCTGGAGGCATCTTTCTTAGAATAGGTTTTCACTATAGTTCTGTACAGGCATGAAATAAGTGGCTCCATTATTAATGTTGACGACAGTTGTACAACTTATTTCAGTTGTAAACATGTAATGTATGATTTACCTATAAATCTATTTGGTTTTGTAATTGTCTCTAGGTATACAAGTGTATTTGTCTAGTCTAAACACACTCATATGAGATTCACATGCATCACTTCTATTGTGATGTTCTTTGTTACAAGTCCAAATCAATGTAAGTTTGTGCATAGGCTACATAATATTTCATTCTTGGCTGCTATGAGAGAGAGAGAGAGAGAGAGAGAGAGAGAGAATATTTCTAGGGTCTACTTGATATACAAGGCATCCGGCCCTCTAGGTTTGTACATGAAAATATTAGATCTCATATTGTTATTCAATAATTCAGTGGAACTCTCTAACAGTCAAATAATTGGAACTATTTTTATAAGATGGTAATTTCTTGACCTAGAGAATTGTGCTCAAGTCCATCAAAATTCCTTTGCTTGGTTATTTTGTCTTGATTTGAGCTAATGTGTGCTCGTACTTGGTCGATGAAAATGCATTTGGGTATGCAAACGGCAAGAGTCAACATAAATAAAACAACAACAAAAAACCAATTTCATATATGGGAAAGAATATATGATCTGACATGGTGGTTGTCCTATTCAATTATTAGTTTTAATATTAAATATTGATGGATTTCCATCTTTTGATGAAATCAAGTCCTGTTAATTTGAATTCCCCTTGCAAAGCACTTGAAGAATATCTTAAAACTTCAATTCAAAGGGTTCTCCTGTGCATATAGTCTAAACGTAGATTGTCCTGTAAGAATTATATTTTTTGGATTCTTTTTACTGTACATAGTATTTTGTCCCAAAGTTTAGGTTATTTAACTGGTTCTATTTATTATGTGTGTCTGATTTTTTTACATTTCACAGATTTCTATGATCAACTCCTTTGTGGCCATAACAAGAAACTAGAGGAAAGAAAGTGATTGCATGTTAACCTACACATGGGAAGAATTGGAAGCCCAAAGTTTTAATAATGCGGAAATCTGATGTGAAACAGCATTATAGTACACAAGTTTCAAATGTTATGTCTTCATCTCTACCTGTTCTACCTATTCCCTTGGAGGAAAAGTACCCTAAATTGCCAGATTCCCAGCAAGTTTCAATGAAGAGGGAGCTCAGGAGCAATCCACTTGCCCCACATCATACCCCTTCTGTCAACAATGGGTCTATTGGACCTCTATTTTCTTCAGATCACCAATACTCTTCCGTTTCGTCTCAAATAAGGCATCCTAAGGGTGTTCCTTTTATTCCTCAATCATCGATTAGTGGAGCGTCTCTTCCTTCACTATATCCATCAAATTCAGGAATATTTCAACCTTCAACAAGCAACTACCCTAGAGAGTCAACTGAAATCAACTGGTGTCCAGATCCACTTGAGGGTATTCTCGACTACCCCAATGACGTAACTGCAGGAAGTAACCAAATCCAAAGCAATTTGGCTGTTGCTTCTGATGGCTTCAGTAAGGAAAACGAATGGTGGTCAGATTTGATGGATGATGATTTGAAGGGGATTCTCAATGACACATGTACTACCGAACCCCAAACGGAGGTATCTTACATATAAGGATATTAAATTTTGTGCTTATATTATGTAACAAGTATCAAGTTATCAACTGAAATATAATCCAGAACCAATTAATACCATTATTTTTATTTGACTACCAGTAGAGGCTATTTTTTATAATAATTTGCCAAAGTTGTCAAAAAAGTAAAAAAGGACAAAATTTACTATTTGATTACAGACTTGCAGAACACATGACTTTCATATGAAAATGATAAGGATTAAGGATCTCATATTTTTCATGTAATCCTTGAAATCAGACTTTCTTAGTTTTCATCATATATGGCTAGGAAGGATAAAAATACATTTCTAGCTGGTTCTTTTGTTTTATTATGTCACAATTTTATTCATATGCTATTGCAAATTAATTACCTTTTTCTTTGTAAAGCTCATGTACTCTGCAGCCGCAGCATCTTCAGATGTTTCAGCACACCAGCCACAATATCATCAGTTGGTGGTTCATTCTCATTCAGTAGAGCTAGGCGCTGTCACCAGTCCATCAACCTCTACCAATGGTGGCGCAGCCCGTCCACGCATGCGGTGGACCCCAGAACTCCATGATCGTTTTGTAGAAGCTGTCAACCAGCTCGGTGGTAGTGAAAGTATGTAAAACTATAAAATCATGAACTTGTTCTCTCTTTTTCTGGTCAACTGAGTTTCTTTCTCTTAACCTGTAATTGTTTTGTTCACATACAGAAGCTACTCCTAAAGGTGTGCTGAAGCTGATGAAAGTGGATGCTTTGACTATACCATGTGAAAAGCCACCTGCAGGTCTGTATTCTTTTTTCTTTCTTCCTAATATCTCTACTGCGTTAGCTAGGCATATGGTTTCCTGGCTTTATATTTACAATTTTTATTTGCAGAAATATCGAACAGCTCGATACAGGCCAGATCCACCTGAAGGTTGACTATTGTCTGTTATGTTGTTTTCTTTCTGGCAGCTTGTTTATGTTTTCGTTAATCATTATAATTGTCCTTCAGTAATGACATAAACATGTGCATCCAACAGCAACCTGGTGCTTGCATCTCATGGCTTTCCTATTTTAGATTTGATTAGCTTCTACGTTTCTTATACTTACGGACCTCATGAAAATATTTTTTCTTTCTCTGCAGTTAGGGTCACAAAAAGTAAAGTAAAATGTGACCATTTACTGAAACTGTTGTTTTTCCTTCCATGTTTGCAGGGACATCAGAAAAGAAGACCACTCCACATGATGAAATGGCTATTTTAGATCTGAAGACGTAAGCTACTTTATTTTGTGAATATTCGATAATTTACTTCATTAATCTTTAGCCATATTAATTAATCGGTTTCAAGTAACTTTTTTTTGTTAAGAAGAGGGATATAATTTAACCCTTACATAGATGATATATTATCTTCAAATTAAAACTGGCAGGGTACTTCTCTTGTATATATTACACTTTGATGAGCCAAAAGCTGAACTGTGCAACTAAATGATATTCATTTTCAGTCACAATTCCGGGTCAATAATGCTCCATGGGATTCGCTACAATGATAGACATCTTTTTGTATGCCTTGATAAGATCATAAGAGCTGAATAATCCTTTATCAACCTAAATTAAAAAAAATTGTGAAAGAGTTGCATGAATTTACCTTGCTTTTAGGTGCTTTTCTGTGTAACAGTGTCGTGGATTGGATAGGTAGTCGCTCTTGTACATATTGGACAAAAATAACAACTGTTGTGCTGGTTTATCAGCTTATCATTTTTATTGACTTCCTGATTTGCACCCCTTCTGATATGGATTTGTTACTGTCTTCTCTTATTAGTTTGCATACTGTCATCACAAAGTTGATGTATTTACTGTCCATATCTTGATACTTTTAGAAGAGATGGATTAGGTAGTTAAACTGACTTGATGTTTTTGAACTTACCATGAATGGGCACATGTTTTGAAGATTGAAACATTAATGTTGACTCTTCATTCTTCATTACTGATCCATCGATAAGGGATTTTTGGCTGCAGTAGTGAGGATATTTGACCGTTCCATTGTTGATTGTATATTTAGATAACTGTGCTCTTTTTCAGAAAACAAGCATAAGGTGCTGTTGACCTGTAATTTTATTGGCTCACTGAGTAATTTTGAGCTCTAGTTAGATACTATTGTCACATTTTTTGAAAAATAGTCAAAATACTATAGTTATGAGGCTTGGTAGTTCTGCATGAAGGGCCTGTCTCGAATTGATTTCAATCTTCAACCAAATACTGACAATGAAGTTAGAATGCTCATGACAAAGAAAAT
Organism: Iris pallida; assembly: GCA_029216955.1. Taxonomy (NCBI): domain Eukaryota; kingdom Viridiplantae; phylum Streptophyta; class Magnoliopsida; order Asparagales; family Iridaceae; genus Iris; species Iris pallida. The sequence goes on from JANAVB010045019.1 coordinate 771,980, forward strand.
TTCAAATAGGCATTATTGTCCTTTTTTTTGTCACTGCATGATGCACATGTTCATCCAGTTCTACTATTGCAGTTTCCAGTGACATACAAAACAACCTATGAACCGTTTTGTGTTGAGCTTTGTCTATAATGTAGAATGCCTGTACTATTTTTTATCCTAGTTAAGTGTGCTTTCCATGATTAATACTGCTAATCTTTCTGCGCTAATACAAGATTTGGTTGATTTTGTATCTTCTTTGTTGCTTATCCATTGCATTTTTTCTAAATATTTCTTTTTCTAAATTCTAAGTAGCATGTTGTTTCCTTCTTTAACTCTTTATATTTTACTTAAACAACTGTTATATTTTATTCGACTGGAAAGGTGCAACACATAATTTTGATGAGTGGCGATAATTGTTTGATACGCTATGCGGATCCACAAGTAGTTTTGATCTTCTTGTTATTATTTTGATTGACAGTGGTATTGAGATCACTGAAGCATTGCGACTTCAGATGGAAGTTCAGAAACGACTTCATGAACAACTTGAGGTATGTGTGTAGAAGTCTTAATCTCAGCATGAATTGCTGCATTTTCCAAATTTATCTCTGAACTCAGAACTGCAGAACTTTTTTTTAATAAAATTCATGAGATAAATAATGACCGGAACGGACTTTTCTTGTTGACTCAACATTTTCAAATCAATTTTATATGGATGCATTAGTTTTTTTTTCTTAAACTCAACATTGGTTGCTGCATTGATTTATCTAAGAATCAAGAATTGCATATTATAGTTTGTCCTTTAAATCGAGCATGAAAAGAGGTCAGCCTAGTGCCTCGAGGTTCCCAGTAAGGAAGTAATGTGAAGTGCATTTCCTTCTCTTTATACATTTCTTTGTTACAACTTACATAATACTTTGTCCACAGATTCAAAGAAAGCTTCAGTTGCGAATTGAGGAACAAGGGAGGTACCTTCAAATGATGTTTGAGAAGCAATGCAAGTCTGGCATAGACAAGCTTACTACACCTTCTAACCCAGATGAGCAGACCACCCAAACTTCAAACTTGACACAATCTATTGCCAGGAATGAAGTCAAGGAGAAGGATCAAGATGAAACAGAAAATGGTCCTTCAGAAGGAAAAGCTACAGAAGGAATCTCAATGGAAGTGGGCAAGAAGCAGAAGCTGAAGCTAGCTGATCCTGAAATCTCAAATGAGAGAGAAGCCAATGCTTGTGAGCCGCAATCCCCACCAAGCAAGCGTTCCAAAGTTCAAGATGTGGAGCCTTCATCGATACCTTCAGCGTTAGACTAAGTTATATCACAGTGGATGATCAGTGAGTGGACAAGATATATTGCAAGAAATCATTTGTTCCGTCTCGAAGAGGTAGTTCATGCTGCCATCAGATTAAAGAGATGTGATCTCCTGTATTTGCATGGAGGGTTAGGCATTTTCTCAACTTCAAAACTGCCTAGGATTATTAGCTGAATAAACATCAGCATATACTTCTAGATTTACACCTATTGAGGTGTCACTTAAGTCATTTTTTAAAACAAGGTTAAAAAAAACCAAAATGCTTGTACTCCCAGTTGAAAAAGTATTGCACTATGAAAAAACGTGGATTATATTATCGTAAAATTGGTTATTCGCAGTCTTTTATGTCAAGAAGGGTCGTAATCAATCTGCTAACTTATAAAATTATTGGTATTCTCATGTGTCATTCTTTGTTTATGGTGGTCGTCGTTAAGGTTGATCTGCATACCTTTCACAATGATTAAGGTTAAGAATAGCATTCATCTATAGCAACTTTAGTCACTGCAGTCCATAGTGTCCTTGATTGTACTTATATACTTTCTGGTAGATGTGAAAGGCTATATGCACCGAGAAATAGTCTCCCAAGTAATTGTGAATTATCAAATTGTCACAGTTATCGGTTGGTGATTATATGCTCTGCCATGTTCCTGGGGCAGTCCCAGGAGCTGCCTCTTTTGTATGTAACATTTGGGGAGAAATGCAGTTTTATGATGCAATATATGTTATTTGAACCAAGATTATATGTAAATTTATTCTACAGTCTACACGCAATGTTTCTCTTGATTGCAGTTACATAGATCATTATTAATTGTTCAGACGATTTTATGAGCAATCCTTTGTACTGGCGGCACGCCGCTGGTTTTTGTTTGAAGATGATGTAGAGACACCAGGATCGCAACTCTTTTTTTCCTTTCTGTAAATGGAGATTAATGAGAGACTGTTGTTGCAGCATGACAACTGGTTAAATTGATTCAAGATTTACTAGTTGTTAGTATCAGCCATTTGTTTGAAGCCAATGTTTGGAAATGTTGAAAATTGTCAAAATTGTTACATGGTATTCCTCCTTTCTCATACACCTGGAGATCGCAGGATCGAATCGAGGAGTAAATCCGGGAGCAGGTCTGTTCGATACAGTATTCGAGTTCGATCGATATCTCATTGTAACAAACGCTCTAGTTATGTCAGGTGTAATACATGCCCTGTTTGTTTCTGTTTCTAGCGAGGTTTGTGGTATCAGAATTGGTATCCGACCCTTCATATGAGTATTTCGTATCGACGGTTTCAGATCGGAGTATCGGATTTTTTTTGGTATCGGAAAGCGGCTGCGATAGATAAGTTCTCGTCTTTTACATGCTTTTGTAACCTTATAGTATTTTTACACCCTTGTCGATTGGTCTTATTCGTTCAATTTTATTTGCTGAACTGACTTAAAAAAGAGACTCCAAATGTTTGTATCGGGTCGTATTGGTATCGGCTCAGAACCTGCCGAACTATATCGGTATCGGATTGGTGTCGGCCGATATTACAGACTATGGTTTTCTAGTTAGGCTTCCACTTGGTATAGGTACTGATGGATGTCAATGTGCATTAACTTTCAGTAGTAGTAGCTTGTTTGTCAGAGATCTCTACATCTCTCATACACTTATCACATATTATTTGAAACTGCTGAAAGATGAAGATGCAGGAATGATGAACATAACACTCAAGAAGGAAGGTTACAGAGTAATAAATAAGACTGGAAGAAACAAGATTTGTCATCTTGACTGATATGATCAGTCAAGCAAGGAAGCCGAGCCTCTCTCCGTTGAGCTTCGCCAGCCGAATCAACCCTTGCCTTTGCTTCCCGTCTGCTCCGACCGACTTGCAGAACTCGGTGATCACCTAGAAAATTAACTGCTCTTTTTTACTTACATATATATATTGCAATACTTTTTCCAACTATGTAGTGTTAGTAGCAATACCTGAGAATGGAGTGCTATGGCCTTCCCTCTCAGCTGGTTGAACCTCTTCTTCCCTACAACGTTACGAGCGACGACCACGAGCGGAGCAAACAGCCCTTTGCCCTCGTTGACGTTGCCCATCATCGGACGAGGCCTAATAGACGGCTTCTTCCCGACCCGAACCGATGTTACGTGGACCGGGAGCAGCGTTGCTCTATCCTCGCCTGCGAACTCGTTAGCCCAGTTGCCATGGAAGGCCGAGGACAGGCCTCCAGCGGCAGATATGGAGGTGGCCATTAACGAAAAATGCGGAGGAGATAGGGAGTCTGAGCCTGGGAGGAGTTTGTGTATGTATGTATGTATGAAGAGCTTGTTGATCAGTTATTTGTGTGGTGTTGGGTGTTCAGAGCAACTTCAGTTTATAAGGAATGGCTGCAGCCACACATTTGTGGAAATGTGGACTTGCAATCTTTAGTTGTGGTGAAACTTAAGAGGCGTTGGCTGACTGCATGCCATTGAGATTTCTGAAGCAAAGATTGAACAGTAAGAGGAATTTGACCAAAGAAAAGAAAGAAAGAAGAGTTGTGTGTGAATTGGCTATCAATTCAAGATGCTACTTGGAAGCTGAGGTTTCCAATATATAGATCTTTTCTTATTCGATTTGAGGGATCATAAATGTTGTAGTTATTTATTGGATACTTGACAACATTCTACTGCAATACTGTAGCGTAGGCAGGACGTGGCCCACTTACTCGTGTCCGAATATCCAGTTGCGGATCGTGACAAGCAACTCCAAAGCCCATCTTCATAAGTAAAAACTTAACAGCAGGAGATGATCGAGAATCACTCATCCAATTGTTAAAGGACTACATCTACGTCTTTGCCTGGAGTTATGAAGATATGTCGAGATTAGATCTTCAGGTAGCGCTCCATAAGCTAAACATCAAACCCAATGCAAAATCAGTGAACAACAATAACGTCGGTTCCGCCCAGACGTAATGGATGCGATCCAGAAAGAAGTTAATAAACTGATCACCTGCGGCTTCATCCGTAAAAAACAACATCCGTAAATAACTTGGCTTACTGTTAGTGACTCGGCCCCTCGTCCAAAGACCATGGGTTATCGATAATAACTTAAGGCCTCGTTTGGTATTCTGTAATGTAATCATAATCGTAATCATAATCATAATCGTAATGTAATTATAATCGTAATCGTAATGTAATCAACTAAAAAAATATTTTTTTTTATTTGATTACATTGCGATTACGATTACATTGTAGTGAACCATACAGGATCTTATTCCTTACCAATTGAACTGCACTCGGTTTTCCTGCTAGTGACTTGGACCCTTGCCGAGTGAAGGCTTGGGTTCCCAATAGTGACTCGTTGATGAAGTCACATAGATTTTGTACAAGTCGGTGAAATAGCAAGCAAGCTTGTTAATGGTTATTATGTAGAAGAACAGATGAAAGACCGGCATAGAAGATGTCTTCTTCTTATAAGCGTTCACTATCGCACCTCATGGGCCAACAACGGGTCGGGTCACACCGCGTTCCCAACACCATCGACTAACAACGTGGACAGAAAATCTGGGAGTAAATCCCAATCATGTGGGCGGAACGTCGCGGTAAGTTAAAATCTCAGCCACACTACATTTTTTTTTTAGTTTGCTCCATGGTGTTAGATAATTAGGCCTTAATGACAAGAAAAGACTAATTAGTTTCGCACTGTTTGGACATTTTGGAACTTGTAACACCTTCAGATAGAGAATTTTGAAGGAATACTTGAGGTTCTTCGTAGTTTGTGAAAAGAAAATTTGAATATATTTATTATTCACACTAAACAAAATTAAGATCATCTTCTTAACTGTTTGATGTTCCAAGTAACCAAGATGTCAAGGATCCAAGTATGTTACTAGAGAACAAATTTATCAAACATTATGAGAATAATCATCTTTTGGTAGTTACATTACTTCCTAAGCCTTCAGCAAATATATATGTATCTTGTAGTTTCAGTTCTGTCAGAAAAATGTTATAACTGCGGATAGTTGAGGTGAACTCAATAAATGTTTTTGTTGGCATTTTTCAATAAATAAGGTATTAAGCTTCAAGTTTACTTTTTCTTTTTTTCCTTCTCATCTTTCCCCTGGCAATTACACTTCTAGTAACAGAGATGGGTTATCATTGTGCTCAGGGCCGGCCCAGAGTGTTGGGTTGCCCTAGTCGTAGGTAGATTTGGTTGCCCCTTATCATTGACTCCAAAAGAAGATATCAAAAGAATTGATCATGGCGAGTGGGATTGACAGCGACGTCAAAGTCTGTTATGACAACATCGTGGAGTTCGGATTCCAAGTTCATCCTCTTGAGCTACTCGGGGCATTCCCAGTAGGAAGTCAAAATATGGGCCTTGTGAATTGCTAGTTCAACTAACAGAGAGAAGTTGGGGTGGACCGCAGTGGCTCTATTAGCGGAGAGGTGGGAACTTAGGGGTGCGGGGGTTGCCCTGACCTGGGGGGTTGCCCTGACCTGGGGGGTTGCCCAAGTCCGATGGCTTGTCCGACTTACCCCAGGGCAGGCCCTAACTGTGCTTCTTCCATTTTGTTACACGGTTATTCCATTCTATAACATAATAAACATCTTTCTGTAATTAGAAATCCTAAAAATATAGGTTTCTGCTATTTGTTCATTCATTCATATATTTTCGTCTATGTTAGCACATTGTATTTTTGCAGAAAATGCATTGTGAAGGTGGATCTTATATTCTGCATCCATCAAACTTGCAGTGACTTGTACTTTGAGCTAATCATTGTGTATCTCCAAGATAGTTAGAGATCATGAAAATAATTTTCAGACGATCGTAGCATTTTTAATTTTAATGGAGATTTTGTCAGTTTCGATTAGTTAGTTGGAACTTTGAACTATCCATGTAACCGAGTATCAGTGAAACCAGTTAGGTAATTAATGTAGAAAAAAGTAGAATTTTGGCCATGAAGAGCATATGGTCGATTGGTAGCACACTAAACCTCCTATGAAGACTACCACAGGAAACCAGGAAATGACTATTTTCAAGAAAATTGTCTTTTACTCTAGTTGCACACAGAATACTAAATACTGACATGGCTACAGTGAACTTTGGAGTGTCTGTGTCAATATGTGTCAAGTAAGACGCGTTCCAGACTTGCCTCGATTTCTTGAGTGTTCGTGCTTCCTAGCTTTCCCTGCTCTCACCTTCCATTCTTCTTCTTCTTTTTCTTGAAAGGATTAAGAGGTGGATTCATTTTTAGTCAGAGTAAGTTTTTGCTCAGTTTCAACACTAGTTCAAGATGATTTGTTCCTCTAAGAAACTCAGAAAAAAACGGATTCATACTAAGCTACATATATAACTTACTTACAACAAGATATGACATACTAAGCAAAATTAGCTAATCACAGAAAAACCGTCATCAAAGTTCTGAGAGTAGCTCTCCTGGTCATACCCAAACCTCATCCTCCTCTGCCTCGGCTTCGTGGCCTGCCTCCACTGATACCTGAGCCTCGACACCAACTGTCTCAGAGACGAAGAGCGCCTCCACGCCGACCGTGGCATCCGAACCTCTTCCGCTACGGTAACCTCGCAATTTCCTCTCGCAAACATCTTTGCCCAGCTCATTGCATGGATCTTCTTCTTGTTCTTGCTTGCGAGGGTCAGCATTTTCCAGACTAAACCTTATTATTCTGTTACCTCTTCTTTGTTTGATCTTGAAGTAACTAATACCATTGCCGAGAAGCTTGTTTAATTTATAAAGGAGACCACCATTGAGTGATCCTTGTCAGTAGGCCCACACAGCATCAACAATTTATGACATCCATCGTCACAATTGTCTATAGGGACCACTGATGTCAAGTTCTCTTGTGCCACTTTGCACCCAGCATCGATAAAGTTAGGATGGGGAGAAAGATTGATAAGAATTTACGAGGTGTGTCACTTTGCGTCGAGAGGAGGCATCTTTTCTTTTTTTTTTTTGACATATCATTGACTGGATACCAAGAAATATTCGTTTATAACAGTTCGAGTTTGTGTCCCCCTCATTGGTCGGATTCCTGCCGCTGACGTCAGCACCTCCTGCTAACGTCAGTCCGCTGAACCCGACCAATGAGGGGGGGGGGAGGGGGGGGGGGGGGGGGGGGGGGGGAGGAGGGGGACACGTGGCACCGTGGTTTACACCCCACCCCCCCCCCCCCCCCCCCCCCCCCTCCCCTTCCCCCGCCCCTCCGTCTGCTAGGCAGTGTTGTTTTTTTTAATTACCAAGGACATCACCAAAAGTGATAGGGACTATTACACGATAGGATATATCACTCTTAAGTCGTAAAATTATTAGAGTCTCCAGCTCCAACTGTTACAAGTGGTGTCGCAGCAAACCACTGTTACCTGGGCCAAGTCGTACCCAGGGCCGGCCCAGGGGGTTGCGTTGCTCTATCAGGAGTTGATTTTGGTTGCCCCCTGACTCTTATTGTAGGCCGTTCCTGGAGGGTCACCTAGGACCCCGACCTATATCGGGGTTGCCCTAAGCAGAGGAGGGGTGTCCAAGCTCGAAGTCTTGTCTGACTTACCCCTGGGCCGGCCCTGGTCGTATCTAGTCTTTATGGAGCATCTTTGTTCTGAACTGTTGGAGCCTGTGTGGTTGGTTGCCTGCAGTTGGAGTTGTTGCTACTAAAACATCATCGATGCAATAGTTGGAGGCGCACAACATGTTCAAAAGTAATTTATTGCAACCCCAACTGTCTGCAAGTGGTCAGTTAGTACATCTTTAGGTTTGACCTAGGCAAAGCCCACAATGTATGAGATGTTAAGTGTTCCCTCTCATATAATGTAACTCCATTCCAATGCTACTTTTTAATGTCCTAAAGATTTTCAAGGGCATTTGCCATTTGGTTGTGTGGAGCCCTTGAAGAGAACATGGCAACATGGGGTGTGTGCAGGAAAGGTGGGGCTTTTCTTTTTCCAGAATCCAGGTATGAGCAGAGCAGGCAAATAGTGCACTGGCAGAGTTCAGAGAAGTGTGTTGTGTTAGCCTTTTGCTTTAAATTCTTGTCCAACAACAACAATTAGTGATCACTTATTATGACTGGTAGTTGTGTGTGATAAATTAGTATTATATTGTGTATAAAGTAGATTGTCACCTAATGAGTCCAAGATTAGAGTAGAAAATTGGGGATTTGATTAGGCTAAGGTTTCTTTCTACCTTCTACTTTGTAGATTCTTGCAATCATCCTTTGTCATCTCCCATGATGACACTTTTGTGATGTAGAAAAATATATTTTCTCTCAATTGGCCTACAATTTAGAGTTGTAAGCCTTTTTTATGGATTGTTTTTTCAATGATGCTATTTTGACCGCCCGGGAGGCTGGTCCGTTCCCACGTGGCAGACGCCCATTGGCTCCCCCGTCTGGGTGGGCCCAAGTTAGCAGGGGGGAGCCAATGGTTGCCCGTCACGTGGGTGCGGGCCAGTCCCACGGACGGGCAAAATAGCATTTTTTTGTTTTTTAACCTATGAAACTTGGAAGATACAAAGAAGTAAATAAAAAATAAAAAAAGTTGTGTATCCAATGTTTTCTCAATTCTTTAACTAAAGACCACATTTGGTTTGCAGAATCAGGACCTTAGAAAAGTAAAATGATTCACTTTAGGATACCAAAGAAAATGAGCATGAGAGGAAAATGATTGTCAAGAGAAAGAAAAATATGAAAATGGTTCCCCCACTCACTCCATGGATTCACTTTCCTACCCCCAATTATTCACTTTCTCTTCCAATTTTTTGGACCTTTTCAAACACCGGAAAAAAAAAATAATAGAAATTGTAATTTTTCAAAGAAAAAAAAAATCAAAGAATTAATTTCCTTTCTTTTCCTTTCCGTGAACTAAACGAGATCTAAGTTGGGAGCCATAACATGATGTAGCAAAGGGGGGACACGAGACCATAATTTGATCTAGCACACTGGAGTCTGAACTCGACATAAGGCCTTAACATGATGTAGCACACGAGTCGGCACGAGGTCATAACGGACTCTGACACAAGGCCGTAACATGATGTAGCACTCGGGCTCGACACAAGGCCACAGCATGAGATAACATATACAGGACCATAATCCTGCAATATAATTCATTGTGAGAAATTTGTAAAAAAAGTGGAGAAATGGAATTAAGTAGGCAACAAAAGTTCACTTCAACATAATCATGAATTTATTTAATATACTTTATGAGTAGCCCAACCCTGCGGAAGTTCCAGCAAACTTCCACATAACTGATCATCTTCCCTTCGATTCACATCAAGCTTTGTTCGATTCGTCAACATAGCGATCAAGACTATCGACATACTTTTTCAGATTCTCTACAATTGTGTAGTGTTTTAATTTTGTAAAGTTCAGTGAAGAATTTTAAACAAAATTAGTATACATTCAATACACAAACAAAGTTTTCCTTTGTCAATTAACTACTTTTTCACAGAGAACTTTAAACACTCACATTACAAGGAAAGGTAAGGAGGCATCCGATGAGTTGGAACGGAAGAACATTGTAATTGAAACTCTTCTGTGGACTTAATTGTTGCATCTCTAACAATACAGCACGCTCAATCTATAACATATTAACAGAGTATTTAGTCAGTAATAAACAGAAACAATGGTTACACGCACAATAAACCAACTAGCTTAGTGAAAAACCAACCAAATCCTCTATATATTGTGTAAATATTACCTACTTTTCATATACAAAGAGAGAATGAATGATACAATTCCACAAAACTTGCATATACCACTGTTAAGTATATATTCTATATTCACCAAACTAAACCTAGAAGATGGTTACAACTGCAGCAGAAGCCTTGGTTTCTTCGTCTACAGCTTCGGAGAGAGATCAGGGGACCGGGAATGGATGGCTGCAACTGCTATCGAGAAAGATTGCAGAGCCGAGAGAGTTGATTGGAAGTAGACAAGATGCATGCCTTCGCTTTTATTCACAATTCTCAGAGCTGGTCCACCAAGCTCCTTACCCTGACATAATATTAAGAGGCAAGTGGAGGTAAATATATCAGTTCACATTTCTAGAACTACTCATGAGTTAATATGGTGTGTCAAGACTCAAGAGCTAATATGTTGATGTTGGCAACAAGACTTGTTCCATAAATTGTAAACATCCAAACTACAGAGATGCAATGTGCGTAGTTTGTTAAACAATGTGTTAACAAGATTCGCAGAGCAATTTGTCAAATGCTTATTGTTGAGCTAGACTCATCAATAAAGGGATTTAGTTCCACATTGGAAAATGTAATATGAAGAGCTAGACTCCCTATAAGTAGTTGAGTAGCCCATCAATAAAATACACAACAACAATTATTCTCTACATGGTATCAGAGCCATAACCACAAAAAAAAAAAAAAAAAAAAAAAAAAAAAATTTCCCTCCCCCCCCCTTTCCCCACCGGCAGTACCCGCCCCCCCCCCCCCCCTTCCCCACCGGCAGTCCACCCCCCCCTTCCCCCCCCCCCCCCCGGCAGTTCCCCCCCCCCCTCCCCCCGACGCCCCACCCGGTCGTCCCCCCCCCCCCCCCCCCCCCCGACGCCCTGCCCCCCCCCCCCCCCACGCCCCCCCCCTCCTTTTTTTTGAAAAAAAAAACCTTAATTTTGAGAGAGAGATTATGTGGGTGGTTTTTCGACGACGGATGGCTGTCAAATGCTTTATTTGCACCTTCTGTTCCTAGATTACGCCCTCCGAAATTACAAATGCTTTATTTGTTTTCCGTTCTCGATCTGCAAATTAGGATCTACATGCGCGCGCCGGTGTTGGCCACGTTGACCGCACAGTCGTAAGGTCTCCGTTGAAGACTTTACATACAGACGACGACGCCGACGACGACGAAGACGACGACAAAGACGAAGCCGACGTAGACGACGACGACGACGAATCACCGTTGAAGATAGATTCGATCAGTGGTAAACTGACAGCAGATGAGATGAAGGCCTTGGTTGATGATATTTTATCAAAGAGATTAACCGAGGCGACCCCACGTGTGATCCATACTGATGTGGATCCGTCACCCTACAAAATGGGGAAGCTGGACAAGTTGGAGACGAAGTTGGAAGGCACGTCCAATTACTTGAAATGGTCACTGTAGAAGCATGGAATTTCACAAACAGAAAGCCCATGCGCCAGACACTACATGCGCCAGAACTCAGACGAAGAACTTCACAGCAAAGTCAATAAGTATAGACATTTGAAGAAGAATTTTTTTATTTATATATAAAAGTCTATTACATGTTTAGAAAAGGTTGTACAAAGGAGAATTTCTACAAAGGAAAGAGCCTAAGTCTACAGCCAGCGGCCACCATGCGCCTTCAGGTAAGCGCAGCGGCCACCATGCGTCTCCAGATAGGCGCAGCATCACTATGCGCCACCAGTGAGGCGCAGCAGATATCATGCGCCTCCATCCAGGCGCATCCCATCATCTCTTCAGCAGCTCAGTTATGTGCATCCCTTCAACCAAATTCTTCCAGCCAGGCTCACCTGGCCGAGCAGAGCCCAGTTATGTGCCGCCCTTCCAACCAGGCTCGCCCGATAAATGCTTCGATACACAAAGCATTTAACCCTCTGGCTGGAACCAAGGAAGAGAAGAGCACCGCAAATGCTGTGGCCAGGGGAGGCTTCAAAAGAGCCTCCAAAGCCGAAGGAAGACCGTGATCGAAACCGCGGCTAAAGGACCAGCTTTCGACACGATCAAAGTGGGGAAACCCCACTTTGAAGGAAGAGAGAGCCTAGCACCGCCATTCCGATCTACGGCTCTTCCGGAATAACGGAGACGAGGCTCGAGCATCCCTATCTTTGGATGCAACAGGCACCTTCCGCCTGCCTCAGAAGCCCTCGACTCCGTCTTTTGGATGTAACAGTCACCTTCAAGTGCATCGAAGACAACACAGCGTCTCATCTTCACCCTCGGGAGCACTTCGTCAACAGAATGCACCCGCATGTTCAAGTTCATGTTGGAAGTACGTGAGGGAATGAGAAGCAAGTCTTCTCTCCATGCCACTATTTATAGGCCGGGCAAATCAAACCCACGCGCCAAGTGGATGGCCCTCCGAATTCCGTGCAATGAATTTACATTAAATGGATGAACCGGACGCCTCGAATTCAGCCAAACGGCTATTTATGGCACTCGAAGAGCGAGACAGCCGCATCATTAAAAGACATGTCCGATGCGCCAGCCAGACAGCGCATCACACCGACGCGCCCTTCGGCATCAGGCGCATCACACAGACGCGCCTTACAATACTCGGCGCATTACAGAGGGTGTGCCCCCACACATCTCCATACCGAGTGGAACGCCAACCGACGCGCCCACTCAGCTGTCCATCGAACGTCACCAACATTAAATGCTGAACTGACAGAGTTGGCAGCACGCCTCCCAAAGTCTGAACAGTTGACAGCTTTTCAGAAAACGAAGCGTCGGCAACGTCAGCATCATCATGACTTTGTTTCGACGGCTACTGCCACGTGGCCACTCCACCATCAGCATGCGCCTCTACGGCCATGCGTCCAAATCAGCATGCGCCTCAAAAGCCATGCGCCTCAGACTGCTCTCTGATCCCGAAAGACAGAAGGAAAGTCGTCTGCATGCGCCTCAAAAGCCATGCGCCCCAAATGGTTTGTAACTCCTAAAGGTTATGAGCCGCAGCCTCCTCCTGCGCCCAATCCAAGGCGCAGCCCACCAGATCACTCCTCTCCACCAAATCCGAGATCTTCGAACCATGAGTCGACGACACGTGTCTTTTGACTCAACTCATCCAAGATTTCAGCAACGGAAAGATCTTCTCTCTGCTACGTGCCGGCTGTATGAAGAGTTCTCCCCCTCGATCAGGGCGCAGCATCCGTGCGCCTCCATCAGCAACCTCCACGTGGCATCCCCACACCGGCGCATCCTGCATGCGCGCATGAGCAGCCAGCCTGCAAAACTATAAATAGAAGGGTCATCTCCTTCACACACATACAGAGACTCAGAACACACAAGACTCAAAAAGAATCCACAACAGAGAATCACCAGAGAGGCAGTCCTAGACACTCAACGTCTTCCTCTTCTCAGCAAGCTCCAGCACCCAGAGCAATCAACACCTTCAGAGAACCGATAACCGCCGTCAGCCGGTCAACGGAGTCAATGCATTACCACTCGCTCCATTGGCACTAAGGACCCAGCTTAAACAAAAGTGTACTCCTAAGACTACATCTAAGTCCTATATTGTATCACTGTTCTGTTTGTATTAAGATTTCAATCAAAACAATTTTAATGGCAAACAAGCTGGCGACTCTGCTGGGGACTTCTTTCTCCTCTACCGAGAAGGTTGTGTCACAGGCCGACGACGTGAAGGTGGGCTCCTCCCACAAGACGCTGGTAGTGCGCCTCAATCAACAGGCGTACGAGGAGTTCATTTCTGAAGGAAGTGCGAGTCCTTCGAAGCGGCTGTCGAAGCCGAAGAAGACCCGCGCAGTCTGGGTGCGCAAAGTCGACGCCTTGGGCACCACCGTTGAAGGGGATGCGCCCGTCCAGCCTTCCCTTCCTACTGACGTCCTCAGCAGTCAAGGTGCGCCCGCTGATGCAGCGCATCTCTCGGGGAAGCGTGTGGCTGACCACGTTCCCCAGCCATCTTCCTCTCAGGCGAGGAAGATACGTCGACGGAGCAGGGGCGCAGCCAATGCCCCGCGTAATACTTCTGATGCGCCACAAAGAGCCTCTGTCTTTGACAGACTCACTCGCTGTAACGGCGAGGAGAATTTGGATGCTGAGTACTATGCGCCCCAGCGGGCTGGTACGAAGAAATCCAAGGCGGCACGGGCCATGCGCCACAAACGTGCTATGCCAGCAGCCGGCCAGAGGCACGCGCTTACAATCACGCGCGCTGCCGATGGCAAGCTGTACAAGGTTGACTCAAGTGCTTCTGCACCGACAACAAGTCGACCTTCAAAGTCCTCATCTCGCTTGGGCGCATTCACTGCGTGCACAACCAAGCCGAGAGAGGCAAACTCAGTGGTCTTGAACTCCCGCGCCTCCTCTGGTTGTGCGTTTGAGGTCCGTTCAAGTCACTTCAAATGCTGTGGTTCCCCCACTACTGATCGTGATGCCTGCTTGGTATTAGATCAGGGGGCGCAGCACTCACCCGACCACCCCGGCGCTTGGCCCTACCATGCGCCTGAGAGGGGTGCGAGGGTAGCACTCTCCTCCAACGACTTGCGCAACGTGATCACTCACAAGCGCCGGTCAGGAGAGTTGACCGACAAGCACGATGCGCCTCTCACGGGGCACACTTGTGCAGTGGTCACCATCAACTGCTGTTGCAAGACGGCAGTACCGCCAAAGCAGTCGGTCTTCCAACGGCTACAATCATCGACACCCCTCCGACATCGCCTTGGGACGAAGGTGTCAGCAGAAGAGGAGCTAAAGGTTGCTTCATGCAACGTGATCTCCAATTCCTCATCTGTCCGGAAGACGACTGCCAATTCCTCGTCTTCATCCAAAAGTCAGCCGAGGAAGACCAAGGCAGCTGACACGACCTCTGGAGTGTTTGAAGGCACTCGGTCGAGGAAGAAGTTCTTGGAGGAAGCTGGGGGTAGCCAGACCCTTGTCGAGCCTCCTTCCGAAGACGAAGATGTCCAAAGCACAGCTGCGGCGGATCTTCATCAAGGCGAAGATGGCCTCCCTGAAGCCCCTCAAAATGACGATGTCCTCCAGGACACCGCCGGGGGTAGTGCTGGAAACGAAGAGGCCCTTCAAGACAAAGCTGAGGGCAGTCAGGCCCTTGCAGATGCGCCTGTCGAAGACGAACTCCAGAATGTGGCTGGGGGTGGCCAAACACCAGGAGAAGTGACTCCCCCACATGAGAGCGAGGCTGAGAGCGAAGCCTCAACTAATCCATCCACTTCCGGCCGTGTCATGACAGTATACATGACCGGGGGTGATCTTGAGACTGATGCGCCGCCACAGGACATTGTTCAGCGCATAGACTCGCTAGAGGGAGGACTCAAAACCCTCTCTGCCTCAATGCAAGCACTGACTCAAGCAGTGTTTGAGATGCGGTCGGCCTTGATCAGGACACCTTCAAATGGTCCCGACCCAGGAGCCAATGGAGAGTCGAGTGTGCCCCTCCAACGGACACCCTCAGACACAGAAGCACCCCGGACGTCGGAGCCCTCAAACGCTCCACTCCAGGTGGTACCTCCTTCCCCGACTCCTAGCTCAACGGAGGACGTGGTCGAAATGATCAAAGATTTGCGGGAGCGCTTCGAGTCCAAGAACAGGCAGGAGGAGCGCCAGAAGATGGGCATTCCCCAGCCTTATCCCCTTGAGTGGAACAAGGTGGTTTATCCCCCAAAGTATAAACCACAAACACTCACGCCGTATGACGGGAAGGACTCTCCACGACGGTACCTGACGTACTTCCAGTCGCAGACAGGGCATCTTCCGAAGGAGGACGCCCTCCTCACCAGCATCTTTGTTGGGGCCCTGAAAGGGGTGGCGTATGACTGGTACTGCAGCCTCCCCGATAATTCCATATCGTCCTTTGACGACCTGACACGCCTCTTCCTCGGCCGCTTCTACGACGGTGGGAAGGACATGACGATGGCGTCTCTCATTGAGATACGCCAGAAGGACAAGGAAACGGTTCGGGCATTCATCGAACGCTTCCGTCAGGCCTGCTTCAGGCTACCTCCAGGCATGCCAGAACATGCGCTCCTCTCCGCTTGCAGTATGAACATGCTGCCTGCAGTAAAGCTTTGGCTTAACTCTACTCCCCCTCCCGACTGGAGCTCCCTAATCATCGAAGCTGAAGCTGCAGAGAAGAAGGCGGCCAATGCACGTCTTTTGGGTGTTAGCTTCCCCGCCTTTGACGATAAGGGGAAAAAGTCCGCAATCAACAACTCCGGACGAGAAACAAAGGGGAAACAGGCATTGACTGTTAATGCCTCGAAGGGCGCATCTGCGCCTACTCAAAAGCCTCCACTGGCACCGAGACCCAAGGAGGTTTATTCATTCAATGATGACGACACCCTGCAACTCTTTGGGATACTGAAGCAGGGCGACAAGATCAAGCTTCCGGACCCGAAGCGGCCCGATGAAGTCGGGAAAGTGGACAACCCGAGGTACTGTCACTACCATCGGTTTGTCGGACACCCGACTAAGGACTGCTACGTCCTCAAAAATTACATCCAGCGCATGATCAATGCGGATGTAATCTCCGTCGACTATGAAGAGAAGACGGTGTCAGCGAATGTGGTGTCACTTCAGTTCGGCACCTTGCCGCCGACTACCACACAAGATGGCGTCGTCCCCATCCCTAAGGCGACAATGGAGGTGGTGAACTTGCCACCCACCCGTGACAATGTGAGTGGACTTGTCCCACTCACCACATCTCGAGGAGAGGTCCTCTGGGTTCACCCTGACCTCGTCTCCGAGGTAACTCAACCGGATGTACGCCCTACCTCCAAAGCAAAAGGCAGGAAGATCAAGTCTTGCCGCACGGTCTCTTCTTCAACCGAAGAGGCGCTTCCTGTGCAGACGCGTGCACAACAGAACTCCCAGCCCGGTGAAGCTGCCGCCGAAGTGGTGCCTCCTGGCACCATCCCTGAGGAGGGTCCATCCAAGCCCTCAGCAGCCAATAAACAAAAGCAAGTGGAGGCCCGTTTCGACAGACCTCTGCGGAAAGAAAATGCTTCGGGGCTAGCCAAGTCCCACAATTTTGACATTCTGGCGCAACTAGCCAGTACTCCTGCACGCTTGTCTTTGTTCGAGCTCCTGCGTCTCTCCAAGGACTCCCGAGAAGCTCTCTGCGAAGCTCTGAAGGATGCCGAATCCTTTCTCAGTCAAGTCAAGCAGCCTGAAGACCTCCCAACTACTTGTGCACACTGTCATTGTGCGGATGAAGTTATCCCAAACATAACCTTCACCCAACAAGACATGCTGCTCAAGCATCACCGACATAACCGACCGTTGTATTACACAGGGTACATCGGTTCGGTAAAGGTGAGCAGGATTCAGATCGATCCGGGGTCTTCCCTAAGCATCATTCCAAAGGCGCTGCTATCAAAGCTGGGGATCCCAATGTACCGGCTGGCGCCCTCCAATACGACCATCAGTGGCTTCAACGCTAGCAAGAGCGAGCCACTGGACAAGATCCGGCTGAAGTGTCACATCGGCAGCCTCAAAACTGAGGTGACTTGTTATGTGGTGGATGCCGAGGTCAACTACAACATCTTACTCGGACGACCATGGTTACATGAGTACATGGTGGTGCCCTCCACGCTCCACCAATGCATGAAATATGTATCCACCAACGGCGTCATCCGGACGGAGTTTGCAGATATCGATCCCTTCAAAGGGATTGAGGCCTACTTCACCGATTCCGACTTGTACAAGCCCATTGACGAGGAGGAAGCCAATGACGCTGATGATGAGGCAGAGACGGCAACAGAGCCGGACATGGAGCCTGAGACGACTCCCGACGCCCCCTTGAAAATCCGTCTGAAGGGGAAACCACCCCAGAAGGCGCCTCCAATGAGCATCAAGCTATCAGGAAAAGCGCCGGCTCGCGAAGCTCCCCTGAAGATACGCCTCAAGGGAAAGCCACCTCAAACAGCGGCTCCCCTGGTGGTAAAATTACAAGGGAAGGCGCCACTCATCGGAGGCGCAACCGAGGCACCTCTCAAGGTGCGTCTTAAAGGCAAGCCGCCGCAGTCATCCAAGATGCCGGAGAGGGCTCACATAACCCTCTCAGATCCTAAAGTCAGAGCGGTGGAGGACTCTCCTGATCCGGCCCCAGTGCTTACAGATGAGGAGCTTGGCGAATACATCTCCGCTGATGTAGACGCACCCTCCTTCGACAATGTAATCCCACGGGATAAAATCTCGTACTTTATCAATAATAGAGTGTCTTTCAATTATTCTTGTCTTCCACACTGGAATGCCATGTATACATTAGACAACGCTCTACGGTCGTTGCAAACACAAGTAACGACCGTCTACCATAATCAAATAGCCCCGTCTCAAGGAGTCTTCATAGTCCCTCCACGGAGCCGAGACCAAGGCACCATCATCTCGGGCAAAATCGAGCGTCGTCGGGACCTCCCGTCAATCGAGCCCGAACCTGATACCAGCAGAGTACAAGTCTATCGGTACACAGATGCGGCTAAGCACATCATCCAAAAGATGGGCTACGACCTGAAAAGCAACAAAGGCTTAAACTACGGCAAGGGTCGGCATCTCCCTGTCCGGCTTTCGATGCCCAATGGAAAGCCACAGGATTACTATAATCGGACTCGACGGGGGTTAGGCTATGTCACGCCGCCATCAACTCCAGAGAGTTCAGACGCAGAAGACATAGAACATTCCCACTCGTCTGAAGCATCGATGTGGGATTCCGATACCAGTATCGGATCAGTCTTCAGGAAAGTGCTGTCAGCTAACATGACATCGGCACAACCTCAGAAAGATGAAGGCGAAGACCAACCGCCGGAACCCTTCGAAGAGGAACCCTGGGCTCAGCACCTAGGAGAACAATGGGAGTCTCGTTTTGAGTTACGAGAACCTCCCACTGAAGACGAAGTCGAGCAGATCGACCTCGGGGATGGGTCTTCTTCTAAACCCATCTTCATCAGCAAAAGCTTGGAAGGAGAAGACCGAGAATCTTTAGTCCAACTGGTTAAAGAGTATATTGACGTCTTCGCTTGGAGCTACGAAGACATGCCGGGTCTCGATCCACAGATCGCGATGCATAGGTTGAACATCTTACCAGATGCCAAACCTATCAAACAACAACAGCGACGCTTCCGCCCGGACATCATGAACGCCATCGATCAGGAGGTGGACAAGCTCTTGACCAGTGGCTTCATCCGTGAGGAACAACACCCGGACTGGGTAGCCAACGTCGTCCCTGTCACCAAGAAGAACGGGAAGATACGAGTCTGTATCGACTTCAGGGATCTCAACTCTGCTTGCCCGAAGGATGAATTCCCGCTCCCAATCACCGATGTAATGATCGACAACACATGTGGCTTTGAACGCATGTCCTTCATGGACGGGTATTCAGGCTACAATCAAATCAAGATGTTCCCCGATGACGCAAAACACACGTCATTCAGGACTCCGAAAGGTGTTTTCTGCTACACAGTAATGCCCTTCGGCTTGAAGAATGCCGGTGCAACATACCAACGAGCGATGAGTACCATCTTCCGTCAACATCTTCGCAAGACAGTTGAGTGCTATGTTGACGACATCGCAGTCAAGAGCCGCCTCAAAAGAGATCACCTACAGGACCTGAAGACGGTCTTCGATCTCATGCGGGCACATCAACTCAAAATGAACCCCGCTAAATCCTTCCTGGGGGTTTCTAGCGGCAAATTCTTGGGCTTTGTCATCACGGCAAAAGGCATTCATGTCGATCCCGAGAAGACTAAAGCCATCCTCAACATGGACCCTCCGAAGAACCTTCGAGAACTTCGGGGCTTACAGGGACGTCTGGCATACATCCGGAGGTTCATAGCAAACCTCTCCGGTAAATGTCAACCCTTTACTCAGCTCATGAAGAAGGGAGTCTCTTACGTCTGGACAGAGGAGTGCCAAAAGGCTTTCGACGACATCAAGGCTTACTTGACAAGCCCGCCAGTCCTAGTGGCACCTGTCGCCGGCAAACCATTCCTCCTCTACGTCCGTGCCATGGATCATTCCCTCGGCGCTTTACTCGCTCAAAACAGCGATGCAGGCTACGAGCAAGCAATCTACTACCTCAGTCGAACACTCATCGGGGCCGAACACCGGTACAACCCCGTTGAAAAGGAGTGCTTGGCTTTGGTGTTTGCCATTCAGAAGACTCGTCATTACGTCTCGGGCCAGACAATTCACGTCATCTCCCGAGTCAATCCACTCAGAGTTCTCATGACGAAGCCAGGGTCATTAAACTCCCGGCTGGCTACATGGGCGATCCTACTAACGCCATACAACATGGTGTTTGTCCCGCAGAAGGCGGTCAAGGGTCAGGCTCTGGCTGACTTTTTAGCTGCACACCCCATCCCAGAGTCTTCAAAACTCTATGAAGATATCCCGGATGAAGTCCAAGAATCAAACATCACTGAAGGAAGCCCCGTTTGGCGGATGTTCTTCGATGGCGCTTCAAGAACGGGCCCCAACGGCCAAATCATCGCAGGAGTGGGGGTAGTCTTGGTCTCCCCCGATCAGCTGGTCATCCAGCGCGCATACTCTCTTTCGAAGCCGTGCTCCAATAATGTTGCTGAGTACAACGCACTCGTCATGGGACTCCAGCTAGCACAACAGCTGGGGGTGGATCATCTGGAAGCCTACGGCGACTCGAAACTCGTCGTAAACCAGATTCGGGGGCAATACGAGGTTCGCCATGAAGATTTGATCCCTTACCATGAAGTTGCATTGAACATCATTTCAACCTTCACTGGGTTCTTCATCGAACATGTACCCCGTCTACAAAACTTGGAGGCTGACGCCCTGGCTGGCCTCGCAGCCTCATTGGCCGCGCCCCTTGGGACTCAACACTATGTCACGGTAACTGACCGAGACTTGATTTGTCCCAGGAACAACCTATGTTTGCAAATGGCTCACGCCATGCCGACAAACACTGATGTTAATGTCCGAGACTGGAGATTCCCGTTCATCGACTTCGCCGTCTACGGAATCCTTCCGGAAGACCCGAAGGAAGCCGTCTCAGTCAGGAGACGCTCTCTTCGATTCTACTACGATACAGCCACTAAAACGCTGTACCGACGCTCCTTCGACGGGCTTCTCCTGCGATGCCTGTCTAACGAAGAAGCGGCCGAAGCTCTTCGAGAAGCTCACGACGGAACTTGCGGAGCTCACCAACCGGGTCCTAAGTTGCAAGATCGACTGCGACGTATGGGCTACTACTGGCCAACCATGGTTGCCGACGCAGTGGAATATGCTAAGAAGTGCCATGCATGCCAACTTCATGCAGACTTCATACATACACCGTCTGAGCCGCTACATCCTACAGTCGCCTCCTGGCCCTTCGAAGCCTGGGCATGGACATTGTAGGGCCAATCACCCCCCTTCATCGAGAGGACACGCTTCATCCTGGCCATCACACGATACTTCTCCAAATGGGCAGAAGCAGTTCCACTAGCAGAAGTAAAAAGCTCCAGGGTGGTCAGCTTTATCAAACACCATGTCATTTACCGTTTCGGGGTACCCCGGCGGATCATCCATGACAATGGTCCTCAGTTTATCAGCCACATTTTCAGCAGGTTCTGTGACAAGATCGCATTCAAACGTGGCCTCAACCGCCTACAATCCGGCAGCAAACGGATTGGCCGAAGCGTTCAACA
>JANAVB010045019.1:804714-952677 GCA_029216955.1 Iris pallida
GCTCCTAGTCGTTTTGATGATTATGAACATGATATTGCCAATTACCTGTCTTATTCTAATATTTCTTCGAATTATCGAGCCTTCATCGCATCATTAGACTCTACTTCGTTGCTAAAACGTTGGCAGGAAGCAAAGAAAGATCCAAGGTGGAAAGCTGCGATGATGGAAGAACTTGGGACACTGGAAAAAATAAGACGTGGGAGCTGGTTCCATTACCCAAAGGGAAGAAAACTGTGGGATGCAAATGGGTGTACACAGTAAAGGAGACGTTAGAAGGAAAGGTGGAACGATACAAGGCAAGGTTGGTTGCAAAGGAATACACACAATCATATGGCATTGACTATGATGAGACGTTTGCTCCAGTAGCGAAAATGAGCATTGTAAGAACTCTGGTCTCCATTGCAGCAAACTATGGGTGGAAGCTATACCAATTAGATGTGAAGAATGCCTTTCTCCATGGGGACCTACAAGAAGAAGTGTACATGAAACTCCCGCCAGGGTGCTATGCTACAGAATCAGACGGAGGGACGTCGCATGGAAAAGTGTGCAAACTAAAGAAGTCGCTATATGGGCTCAAGCAATCTCCTCGAGCCTGGTTTGACAGATTCAGAAAGGCTGTTATAGACATGGAATACTATCAAGCAAATGCAGATCATACGGTCTTTCTTCAGCATGCAAGAGGCCACATCACTATACTTGCTGTATACGTGGATGATATAGTAATCACAGGTAATGATGAAGCCGAGATTGCTAAGCTGAAGTCAAAACTCGCGAAGGAGTTCGAAGTGAAGGATCTAGGAGCGATGAGGTACTTTCTAGGTATCGAGGTGTGTGAAGGCGAACAAGGAATTGTTCTCTCACAGAGAAAATACACACTAGATCTGCTGAAGGAGACAGGGATGCTGGGATGCAAAGCTGCAGTCATTCCAATTGACCAGAAGTGCAAGTTGGGAGCAGAAGTAGGAGAGCCAGTTGATCGTGAAAGATATCAACGACTTGTAGGGAGATTGATTTATCTGGGACACACTCGCCCTGATATTTCATTTGCGGTGAGTGTAGTAAGTCGATACATGCATGATCCAAGAACGGGTCATATGGATGTAGTATTTCAGATCTTGAGATATCTGAAAGGGACGCCGGAAAAAGGGCTATGGTTCAAGAAAAATGGATATATAGAAGTTGAGGGATACTGCGATGCAGACTGGGCAAGCTGTATAGACGATAGAAGGTCTACCACGGGATATTGTGTCTTTGTAGGAGGAAACTTGGTCTCATGGAGAAGCAAGAAACAGTCTGTGGTAGCACGGTCTACAGCTGAAGCAGAATACAGAGCAATGGCTTTAGGAGTGTCGGAGTTGCTGTGGGTGAAAGCGTTGCTGACAGAGTTGAAGCTGGACAAGGGAGCACCATTACGTCTTCTGAGCGATAGTCAAGCTGCAATAAGTATAGCTAACAATCCAGTTCAGCACGACAGAACGAAGCACATCGAGATCGATCGATTATTCATCAAAGAAAAGCTGGAACAAGGGATACTGAAGATTGATCATGTTCGCTCAGAAGAACAAGTGGCAGACTGTCTGACTAAGGGTCTTAGTTCAGTAAGTCTGTCGAAGCTATGTAACAAGATGGGAATGATTAATATCTATCGCCTATCTTGAGGGGGAGTGTTGAGAACTAATAAGGGATTTAGTCCCACATTGGAAAATGTAATATGAAGAGGAGCTAGACTCCCTATAAGTAGTTGAGTAGCCCATCAATAAAATACACAACAACAATTATTCTCTACACTTATGGCAAATGAAAAGGTTTTGTTAGAGCTTGGCTTTGTAAACAGAAAAGTAATAGACAGGCAGAGCCCTGAGCTCCTACTTAAAATATGTGTTCACCGTCGGTACGCAAGGAAAGAGTAGAATGACATTTTTCCTTTTAGATCTACACGTTTGTTTGTGCAACAATAATCAACAACCAAGCCTTTTACCATCATAATGGGGTTGGATGTTGGGGTTTTTTTAACTTGGTCTCTAGAAATGGTCCCACATCTATGTGGCAACCCCAAGTGTGTGTATTTCAATAAAAAAAAATTATTTTATTGTCTTGCACACTCTCCATGTGGTTGGTATGGTGGAGTGTTTTACTAGAGGACAAGGTTCAAGACCTCCGAAAAACAATTATATTTTTGTCACCAATTTTTTGGAAATTTTCCTTTGAGCTAGGTCCCGAATGACTTGGACGTGAGCGAAGGGCAAAGTGACACTTTGATGGCACACTTTGCACTTCGCATGTACGCATCGGACGCGAGATTGTGCTTCGTCATTGAAATTAGTGTTTGCGCAAAAAATGCATGTTCGTTGCTTCGTGGGCGTAACTGTCCATTTAGTGAGGTTTACTGTTGTAACCGTCCACTTAATGAAGAGTTACTCTCCAATTTTATTGCCTATTATGGGTAGTGGGCTGCTAGGGGGGGTGGCTCTCCTATATAATCACAATTTCTCTTTTGCAAGAGAGATCAAGTGATTATATGCTACGAGAGGAGAATTACCAACAGCTTTGAAGGAAGTAACAAAGTGTTGTTCGTGCAGTTTGAAGTGTTGTCCGTGCAAGGGTGACAAGGAGTGTTCCATAAGTACTATTTTCGAACTTGCTGGTTCCTGGGAGGAGATCGACGAAAAAGGGTCGAATATTGTTTAGAGCAACGATGATCTTCCATCACCCAAGTGAGCAGTTTTCTTCTTAAGTGTTCTTCAATGGTTTTCTGATTCGAGTTGTAGCAACAGTGTTGCAAAGTTTTCAAGACTTACTTTTTCAGCAAGTTGTAATTTCCTTACATTATTAGTTGTTGTAATATTCGTAGTTCGTACTTTGCATTTTCTATGTACTTTTGTCCGATCTTTGTAATCCGGAATTAACATTAGATACAGACAGGGCCGACTCAAGAAAAAATAAGGCCCCAGGCGATCCTGAAAATGGGGGCCCTTGTGTAAAATTTTTGGGGCCTTTGTAAAATTTTAGGAACCTACGCCCATGCCAGCCTAGATCGCCTAGGCTTGGAGCCGGTTCTGGATACATGAAAACTCCATAAAAGAATTTACAAAGTTGTTATGATTGGCTGTGAACCTGGCTTCAACCTTGTGTGGTTCCTAGTCAAGGTAATCACTAGGAAAATAGTGACTTGCCATAAAACCTAAAATTGGAAGGCTAGTTGTAAGGTAGATGGAAGACATTTTTGGTCATTCAGTTTAAGTTCATCAACAAACAGGCACCCTATATAGTCCAATGCATGCAGTTTAACCTCTAATACTCTTCATCTCGTGAATATTTTATAATCTCATTGATATGGAAGTTCATGTGTTTAAACAAATAATAATGCATGCGGCAAAAGGGACTAACATTTATGTAACAAAGAAAAGGTCGAGATGAAGAGTATTAGAGGCCCCATTAAGAGTATTAGAGGCCCCAAGAACAAAAATTGAGGGCATTCTAGATTTTCCCCTTTAAAGTTTAAACCTGAGAATCTAATTTTACAGTCCAGTTAATGACTATAGATTTTGTTCATTCAATTGATGCAGTTCTCGAGATTCACCAGAGATTACAAAGAAGAATGAACAGACAATTTTATATTAGAATAATGCAGCGAGAAAAATATTAAGTTAAGAACAAAAAGTTAAGCCAAAAAGGAAAAGGGAATTACGATTGAGTTACCTCTTCAGATAAGCTGTAGTCCTCTAAATCCTCCTCTGGTGAATGTTTTGAACAATTATAGCTGCTTTTAAGAATTGTGAGACGACATCCAAGATCCCAACCGCCACAATCACACTGTCCACCAGACCTCCATCTCTCGATAAGCCTTGATGGCCCACCTTCAATTTGTATCGGACCACCATGAAGATCAGCTGGGACAATCACATCCATTCTCCTGGTAGAAGGCTCACAGTCGCAACTTTCTTCACAAATTTTACAAGAATGTGTGGTCTCTTGAGAAGTATCAGAATCAGCAACTAGACCCTTATCAAGAAACTTAATGCCCCAACCACCTAACGATGCTTCTTTATTGCTATTGTGTTTGTAATCTTTCACAACGATTGCAGCCAACTCGAGATTTGGTGGGAAATCTTTCTCAAGGTGATCCACAGGATTCATTTCATTTAGATCTCCCAACTCAACTACAAGAGCCCGCATAAACTCATCCCTTACTTCGTGGATAGAATGATGTTTTAAATTGTGGCTTGGTCTAAATATTCCTGACACCTTCTTAGATAGTCCCATACTCTTTGTGAGAGTATAGGATGAACCTTGCATTTCCTTGGAATGGTCTCCGTGACAGCCAAACAGAACAAATTCAGTCTCCATCAGACTAGTCCTGTCGGAACTCAATACTAGAGAACTTGAAACCTTCATTCTACCAACTATACTTGATGTATTGGTACGATACTTTCTGGAGTCCCTTTTGCCATTTGTCCTTGAATGGAACACATACATGTAGTCCAAGGCCTTATCAACAGATGACTCCACCTTGAGAGGATTTGCCACATATACCTTACCACCATCTTCGGATGAGAATACAAAATAAGGTAGCCCATTCTTCCATGCACAATAAAGCAGGCCTTTGGAAATAGAGAAATTTGCTGATGGAGTAGCTTGGTATGAGCATGCGGAGGTTGTGCTAGTGCAAGAAAGTAGCTTCCTTTCAGAAAGGTTTGATTCAGATATTCCGTCTCTAGAGGTCTTCCAAAGCGCTGGAGAGAGAGTCAACTCTGAAGATTTTGTTAATATGGTACTGGGTGACCTTGATCTATCCTGGCGCATTTTATCATCAAGAACATCTAAATGGAATAATAGTGAGCATTCTAAAAGGGATCTTGCTTTCACATTCCCTTCTATTGAATCAAAGATCCATCTAGCTGAAGGACTTCTAATTACATCTCCAGTAGCAGCTGTTGATGAACATTCGTAGATGAAGTCATCCACATTGTTTGTGCTTCTTCTTCTTCTTTGGTTATTTTGGATTTTACATGAAAATCCAGAGGTTTTTGAATTCACAGGGATGTTAAACAAAGATGCTGCTCTATGAAAGGTACATAGAGGATCAGATATTCTGCCTGATGAACCAATGGAATGCCTTGAAAAACTGTTAGTGTGGCTGACGAAACTTGTATAACTAGGAAAGGTGAGCTCATTGCCACATGGGCATGAGTCCTGGTGACATCTCTCACTGGTATTTTCATGTTTAACATCCACCATCGAGGGTACCTTGCTGTCGATCTTCTGAAACTGTGCTTTCAGTTCTGATAGACAATAACCT
The DNA here is from genome assembly GCA_029216955.1 of Iris pallida. NCBI lineage: Eukaryota > Viridiplantae > Streptophyta > Magnoliopsida > Asparagales > Iridaceae > Iris > Iris pallida. Next base: position 810,014 of record JANAVB010045019.1, read on the forward strand.
GACTGATTATTTTCTTCCATTTCCACACTGTTTTCTGGATTACAGGTTGTAGTTTTCTCATCTTCACAGAATTCTCCTTCATCCAAGTATAGATTTTCCATATCATGCACCAATTAGACACGAACACAAACTACTTTCATATTTTGAACCTCTGGCATACCCCAATTAGTTCACAGTTCCCATTCTGCACAATAATATGATCACAGTGAAAAAACATGACAGATGCCCCCTATATACATATAAAAAGAGGACTCCATATGAGAAATGGTGAAAGAAATTAAAGCAGAGCAAAAACAATAATCACTACTACGTTTCAACAACTAAGCTTTTCACTGTCTTCCAAATAGTATTCTTGACACAGTAAATGACTATAAGTCATTTCATCCAGCACAGTACAGTTTAAAATAATCTAGTGCTGTTTTTTTGTTGAAACAGGAACAATAAATGGTTCATTAAAAGCCAAAATCTCTAAGACATCAAACATGACAGTAAGAGTGAGGAAGGAGCACGAAAATTTTCATAGGACTCTCCAACATTATCTGAAAGAAAAAATTGGCTTTTCTAATTTTCTAACTCAAACGAAACCTGTTTAAGTGAACGTATATATTTGTTGGTTCATTAGTCATATTTACACATTATGAGGCATATGCCCTATAGGTGAGGCCTAGATGGCTATGTAACGGAGTTCTCTATGCTATTGTAAGGTCGTGAGGGATTAGAGATCCAATCTTCATACCAAGGTGAAAGGAGGGAAGGATTTATCTGTAATAGAGAGGCTTTTTTAAAAAGGAGAGGAGGGAGACTCTTTCCACCAAAATTGAGTATTCTTTATTTTTCTTTAATAACTCACATCCCATTACAGATTAGCGGTGTCATACCCTCTACCATAGATAGTTTTGGGATCGACTGGTATCAGGGCAGAAGAACGAACATATGTGATTTACTTTAGCAATTAGTGTCAACTAGAGATGTGCCATGAAGACTATGGGGGTTGCAAGAAACCAGAAGATGTATTGCAATGGTTGACTTCCAGGCCCAATAGAGCGCTCGACTAGCAGGATTGGGAGAGAGAAAGGGAAGAGAAAATACGGAGCTCAAGGAGAAAGATAGTAGTGCAACGTAAATCAAATGAACCGTGCAGATTTGAGTTTGCGGGAGCTCGAGCTACCTATTGGTTCCATCCCGCGCCAGAAAAGATTAGGAGTGATATTCTTTGTAAGTGAAGTCATGCTCTTGGTGGTTATATTAAGGGAGTTTCCTACCCACAAGGTGATTAGAGATGTAGATCTTCAACCGGTGGGTGGAGCGAGCCTCTTCAAAATGAGAAGAGGTGGTTCATCTCTCTGCCATAAACAACGAGTATTCTTCTTTACATCAGGTAAATCCTAACTGTGGATCAGGGTTGTTGTACCCTACTTCATAGATTGTTCTCGGTCACCCTAACCAAAAAAAACATATCCAAATGAAGAAATAGAATAGATCTACGTAGACAACACATTTGGGGGCATTCCAATGAATAATGAGTCAAGGAAAGCATGGAACGCAGCAGAAAGATCAGGTTTGGTAGTGTTCATACTACAAGGGAATGAGTCTTCTTCTTTGAGTAATTACAATAGGAAGAATCTTCAGCTATGCTGCAAGGACACAGGAAAATGGTGTCCGTATCCCTATCGTGTATGTACCCGTATCTGTGTCAACGTAGGTGGCTACTACTTCTGAAACATGTCCCACATCATGTATCCCATACCTTGTATCCTGTATCCGTGTATGGATTCGTGCAAGATAGATCTTTGGTACAAGTACAACACAAGCACAATGACATTTCAATTAATAACGACCTTAGGCCTTCTAGACAACATGGTAGACATAGATTAGATTCCCTTGTATCTGGTGATAATAAGTTATCTGATTCCTCCCTAGTACATTTCCAACATATACTTCCATTTGAAGAAAACCCCAAAAATGGACTGGTCCACTATAAAGCATAAATACAAACTTGTCAGATTGTAAACTAATAATCATAAAAATATTTTTGTTCTTTTTCAGAAAATACATAATAAAGAGAACCAAGATAGATAATAAAAGGCTTGTTGTTTCATAGTATAACATGCCTTATATGCCAATGTCAACCAACCTCAAATATTTTTTTATCTGACTAAATGCACCAAAATAAGCACCAGAAAAGTTTGTAATTTGAAGTGGGTGAAAATACAAATTTCTTTTTATATTTTCTGTATGGGTTGCCCGGGACTCGAACCGACGAACCCGGAACTAGTCGGATGGAGTAGATCGTTTTTTCTTGTTGCAATATAAGAAAAGATCCCTCCCCAAACCGTGCTTGCATTTTTCATTGCACACGGCTTTCCCTGTGTATACATATTAAAAAACTTACATACGGAGAAGAAAGTCAAAGAATTTTGAAAACTTCAGTGAATTCAACCACTATGGCATGAGCATTTCAGAATGAAAATGAATGCATTTTTTCCCTCTAAAATATTTTTGTTCTTTTTCAGAAAATACATAATAAAGAGCACCCTTTCCATCCACAGGCTTGTATTCCTGTCTGATAGGAAAAACTCATACTGTGAAATACTGTGAATGAAAGAACTTATGAAATCCTCTTCTACTAACTAATATATGCAATAGTAAAGGATCATTCATCATATAATATATGAACAGCCTCATGAAATTTTACTAGAAAAGAAACAAGTATTTGCAGACATAAATTTAACCACATATAATGAATGCTAAGCCAATTTACAATTTAAAATAGATGATATGTACTTCCTCTGATTTCATAAACAAGTCTACAAATAGCAATATTATACTGAATATAAAAGTTCATAAAAAAAAAACTAAATTTAAAAACACTAAAATTTCGCACCTCAGTGATCAAATCTGGATAAAATCTTCAACTGTGTGATGAAAAAAAAAATTCGGTGAAGGAGCAGACTTTCTCACATATCACAACCCAGATCAAAAAAAATGAGTACAAGAAGGTCTCTTTGGGGAAAGAAAAGTGATGGGTCTCTTTGTGCAGAAGTAGCCAGGAAATGAAGAGGAACGCAAGAAGAAGGCTTGAAAGGAGCAGTCTTTCTCTCTTCCCTTGAAAAAATCTCAAGGCCCAGAACAAAAAGTGAACAGAGGATTGCTACTTTGACTTAGAAAAGCAATGGGCATCAGCATCAGTAGAAGAAGCAATGGAACTAAAAACCCAAGGAAAGCACAAACTCTTGTATCACGTTCTTCTCGCAACAGCACACTAAAAAGCCAAATTCATTGCGAAAACTCTGGAAAGGAGCAATCTTTCTCTCTTCCCCCTGCCAAATGGTCAAGACCCAGACCATAGAATGAGCAAAAGATTGTTTCTTTGGGGAAGAAAAGCAATGGGTCACTTTCTTTGGACAGAAAGGAAAAAAAAAAAGGCAAAGGAATGAATGAATGTAACCACTTCCTTAATAAAACTACATTACTCTTGGCATTAAGAAGAGAAGAGGAGAGGAACAAGAGAACAAATAGAGAGGAAAGAATTAATTGGAAGCTTTCCTTTTAGCGTGGGATTGCCACCCATGTGAGTGATTGATTGTATATATGGAACAAGAAGAAGAAGAAGAAGAAGAGAGAAGGATTAATAATGATAAGAATAAGCAATATTGTCAGTATGTGAGGATCATGGCAGAATGAACAGTTTAGTTTAGTATCTAATAGCTATTTTCCTTTTTCTTGCTTTTGTTGTTTGTTTCTTGTACTCCACTTGGGAAAGAGAGATTAGATTAGGCTTGAGTTTGGCAGAGAGGACCCCACTTTAAAACATGGAATTAATATTAATTGGATATCCAAAAGTAATGGATAAATGAGAGAAAGATTACACCGAAATAGATGGCAAGTGGGCAACAAGCGTCAGTCCTTTTTTTGAGGCGTCTTTTTTTTTCGGATTTGGCAAATGTCAAGAGAAAATTCGAACTTGTACATTCAGCACCGGAGTCCCACTGCTACCACTATGCCACAATCCACTGACAGAGGACCCCACTTTGTTACTGTTCTTTTTTTTTTCCAGGGATTATGCTTTGAGTTTAAGTGGAAGTGTACAAATGGACCTATTTTTAGTCACTTTTATATTATGTTTGGTTCAATATAGAACTGAAGATATAAACTTGGAGTTATTATTATACTCTAGTTTATAACTCTCTCACTTCTACCTACTTTTTTTATAGTAAAAGTGGACAAAAGTAAAACTTTTTTTTCCTTTTAATTAAAATGTTAAGTTTTTATTAATATTAAATATTAATTTCTAATAAATTAATTAATAGGTATTTATTTATCAGTTTAGTTAATATCATATCATAAAAATAAGTAGGATCCTTTAATTTTAGGGTATCGTATAAACTAAATAAATTTTACGTTTACATCTCTATATTGTTTAAAATAGGATTTGAGTCTCGTCCTAACGGTTGGCTTCGGTTGAATGTCGATTGAGACACAAACGCAAATTTTGAATATAATATGAGATCCTAAAACTAAATAAAAAATATACTAGGGTTGTGTGACTTGTATTATTTAGTTTTGCGTTGTGAGGATGGTGTGGTTAAGATTTATTTAAATTTTTCATGACCGGATATTTGAGTTGCATGCATTCAACAATGCGATCATATAATCAGGGGCGGATTCAACACAGGGGTGGGTGGGCTTCAGCCCACCCAAAAAAAATTTTTTAACTCCTTTTTCCTTATATTTTTTCATTTTTGATTTTTTTTATTTTTATATGTTAGCCACCGTCCACCCGAATCCGTTGTAGTCCACCCCAGTTTTAGTTTCTGGATCCGTCCATCAGTCCATGCATATAATCATATACGATGTCCATAAAGTTGTTTACATCGAAATTATCGTTAGAAGAATTGTGTGGCTGCTGAGATTAGAATAGAATAAAAAAAAAACAGTGCGTACGATTCGGTTTGTGACGGTTCGGGCAGTCAAAATATTCAAAAAAATCGAATCCAACGAACCGAACTGACATTTAATCAAGAGAGAGAGAGATTACAGATTTGGAAGCAGAAGAGAACATGGGATACGCAAAGAGAGAGTACCAACCGAAATTTATTATTTGTCACCTCTTTCACAAGTGATATGCTAACGTTCGAATTGCATTGCACTGTGTCAGTCAGGAATTTCAAACTGCACCACCACCAAACCTTATCATCAATTCATATACTATGGTTCCCTTTTCTCTCTGTTTGAAATTAAATGAAGGAAAGAAAGGAGCGCAATGTTAGGTGTGGCCGCACTTCTTCTCTAATTATTTATTTATATCTTTTCTAACTTTGACCTCCCAACATATTGAATATAAGATAAGGCCTCGTTTTGTTCGCGCGGTAAAGAAAGAAAATTGATTCTATGATATTTTCTTTCCATTGAAAAATTATAATTTCAATCAATTTTTTTTTCGGTGTTTAAAAAAAAATCAAAAAAATTAAGAGGAAAAGTGAATCCTTAGAGAAAAAAAAAAAAATGAATCCTTAGGTTGGTAGAAGAAACCACTTTCTCCCTATTTTTTCTCCTCTTGGAAATCAAATTCCTTTCCTCCTCATTTCTTTTGGCATCTGAACAAAGGAAAGGAATCACTTTCCTTTTCCAAAACTCCAATTCCGCGAACCAAACGTAGCCTAAGAGTACTCATAAGATAATTGTGTTGAGAATAATCTGAACCAAAGTTAGTACATGAGGTATGATATTAGATTTATTCATGTGTTAAAAAAATTTGACAATGAATGAATCTCAATTATTTATATCTTACGATCTCACTTCCTATTTGATGTGATATCACTTTTGAGCGTGCTCAATCCAAAATGAGATACAATCCAACAAAATTGAAATTAAAAAAATGTGTAGTTTGGAATGCTAAACCCACTTGTCAATGCCAGTAGCGAGAATAGAAAATTAATTTGTGGTACCAAAAATCTTTCCTTTTTTTAGGAGATAGAAATCTACTATTTTAAAATATAGAAGAGAATTTTATAGGAAAATTATAAAAAAAAAACATGTAGTAGCTAATATAGCTTGAAGACTTCTTTAAAAAAAAAAACTTATATAGTTGAGCCAACTAGTTATGATCTAGGAAAAAAAAAAAATTCAACTATGATATATACAATCATAGACTATAAGTAAACTGAAATTCAGAGAAAGTGACTAAACTTACCTATGGTTACATAATCATTTTTATGTGGCCTACATATTATTAAATTAAAAAAATATATATTAGATGCTCTTAAAATATGACCATGTACATATATCCGACAAATGAAAATATTGATGCATATTCCTCAATGTTCATCTTTGGCATATTAGATAAGCTCAACAATATACAAACCCTTGTCAATCATTATCATATATACAAGTTCAACCAATATATAGATAGATTGATTGATTGATAGATAGATAAAAGTATTTCTCTATATATTTTTATTTTCTACAAATCTTCTAAAATTACAAGAGAGTAATACTTTTTTTACCTTTACTTGTTAATCCTCTTATTAGGGTGTGCTAAAAAAACAAGAAAACTAGTAAAAATTTAATCAAATTCTAATTTATTTAGATATTTGGCAACAACAAAAAAGTTATACTTTACTCACAAGAGAACTAATACAAAACTAAAATAGAAACTGAGAATATGACGATGATACGTGGACGGATTTTTCTATTTAGATCTTTAACTTTTTTAAACAGCAGCTCTTTCCACACCTCCAGATATATGGTGCCAAATCGTCGCTCCTTTCCTTATTTTTTCGATCATGGAGTTGGCTATCTTTCTGTTGGGAAAGAAACGCGGAAACCTTTCCCCAAACCGGAGAGTACCTGCGAGAGGACCGAGCAATACAACGCACGAACCAAAAACAACCACACAAAAAACAGTCCACGCAGACACAGAGAATTTTTGACGTGGAAACCCTTGCGGGAAAAAACCACGGGACGATCGGAGTCCAACCCTGAGAAGCCTCCACTAATGGAATAGAAGAATTACACCCTCTACAAACTCCTCCGATCCAAATCGGATCCCCACAACACTCAGAGATAAGAACAATGATCACAAGGCTACGAAGAACGAGAACGACGAGTAGAGATTACCCGAAACACGATCTCCTTCGAAAAACGACCTTCGATCCTCCGTCTTCTTCTCCGAAGTTGCAATGGCACTCTTGCCTCCTTCTCTCTCGAACCTTTTGTGTTGTCCAATACTTGCGATTATGAATTAGGGTTGAGAAAACTCAATATAACTCCCCAATCCCGCAACCAACCTGGACCGTTGGATTAGATCCAATGATGAAAACTCATCCTAAAATCCGCTTCAGCCCCCGACGACACAGAGTTCGGCCAGAACTCTGTGTCAAGCATCCAGAACCTCACCCCACAGTACTGGAGTGGCCAGACCGAGTTCGGCCCGAACTCGCCATGGGACCGAGTTCGGCCCGAACTCGGATCCCCTGTTCCAGAGTCTCCCCCTGGGCAGCAACAGCAGCAGCGACTCTACGTCGCCCACTTCCCGAGCTTCTTCGACACACGAACGGCGCTCGTCGCACTCCGGGGTCTTCTCCACATAGGTTGGGAACCCCACCCACTCCAACAAATCTTCCCCTTCACAACTATGGGGAGGACGTCGTCATCCCGACGATCTGCCTGCAGTACTCAAACTTCCCCCTTGGTAGAATCTTCGTAAACATATCAGCTCCGTTGTCGTCTGTATGCACCTTCTCAAGCTCCGCGTCCTTCTTCTCAACCACATCCCGTATCCAATGATACCGGGTCTCGATGTGCTTGGACCGGCTATGAAACGTCTGATTCTTCACAAGGTGGATCGCACTCTGACTGTCGCAAAGCAAAATATACTGCTCTTGCTTCAGTCCCATTTCCTGCAACAGCTTCTTCATCCACAACAGCTCCTTGCAAGCCTCCGTCGCCGCAATGTATTCCGCCTCCGTCGTCGACAAGGCAACACACTTCTGCAACCGCGACTGCCACGACACTGCTCCTCCCGCAAACATCATCACGTAGCCCGAAGTCGATCGCCTCGTGTCTACATCTCCAGCCATATCAGCGTCGGTATACCCGACCAGCTTCGGCTCGTCACCACCAAAAGAAAGTCTCCAACCGGCAGTGCCCTGAAGGTATCGTAGAATCCACTTAACCGCACTCCAGTGTACCCTTCCAGGATTTGAAAGATACCTGCTAACCGTACCAACTGCGTGAGCAATATCTGGCCTCGTACACACCATAGCATACATCAGGCTTCCCACAGCTGAGGCATATGGAACCCGCTCCATATCTTCCTTTTCGTCCTCGGTAGATGGACACTGCTCCTCAGTGAACTTAAAGTGAGCCGCGAGGGGGGAACTCACTTTCTTCGACCCGTCCATCCCGAAACGCTGAAGTACCCGGTGAATGTACTTCGTTTGGGACAAGTGTAGCAGCTTGGACTCTCTCTCTCGGCTGATCTCCATCCCAAGAATAGTCTTCGCTGCGCCCAAATCCTTCATAGAGAAGGCCGCGCCCAGTTGGCGCTTCAACTCCGCTATCCTAGTGGCATTTCGACCCACTAATAGCATATCATCTACATAGAGCAATAAAATGATGAAATCATCCTCGGCAAAATACCTCACAAATGCACAATGGTCCGACGTCGTCCGTGCATAACCATGCTCCCCCATAAACGACTCGAACTTTCTGTACCACTGCCTCGGAGCCTGCTTCAGACCATACAAGCTCTTCCTCAACCGGCAGACCAAATGTGACTTGCCCTTCTCACAGAATCCCTCCGGCTGCTCCATGTACAACTCCTCCTCAAGATCACCGTGGAGGAACGCCGTCTTCACGTCCATCTGCTCGACCTCCAAGTCGAGACTGGCTGCTAATGCTAGCACCACCCGAATAGACGAATGCTTGACGACAGGCGAAAAGATCTCATCATAATCCACGCCTTTCCGCTGACCGTAGCCCTTGACTACCAGCCTCGCTTTGTATCGAGGGCGAGTAGCATCATCCGTCTGCTTCACTCTGAACACCCATCGATTCTTCAAAGCCTTCTTGCCCTTTGGCAACCGCACCAGATCATAAGTAGAATTGGTGTGCAAGGAACTCATCTCCTCCTGCATAGCCACCATCCACTCCTGCCTGTGTTCGTCTTCCATAGCCTCTGCGAAACTTTCGGGCTCTCCCCCGTCAGTCAGTAGCACATACTCATCCGGCGAGTATCTCGTAGATGGTCGACGATCCCTGTTGCTCCTTCTCAGTGGAGCCACTGGTGCTGGCTGTATACCGACAGCCTCCTCCCCTTCAGGAACTACCTCTCCGGCATGCTCATCCTCCTGAGGGACACCCTGACCACCATCAGCAGGCTGATGATCAAGGTTGGGAGCAACTCCATGTACCGGCTCCCCCATAACTGGATCCTCCGCGATGTCCTCTGGAAACTGCTCGAAGCGAAATGACTCTAACTCAGGCAATTCCTCAGCCTCAGAAGGCGTCTCGGAGTCCTGAGTGTTGGTCATGGTCTGATCCTCGACGAACACCACGTCCCTGCTTCTGTAGAGCTTTCCTTCCACTGGGTCGTAGAGTCTATAGCCAAACTCATCCCGACCGTAGCCGACAAAGACGCATCGCCTCGTCTTCGGCTCAAGTTTGGTCCTCTCGTCCTTCGGTACATGCACGAAGGCCTTACAACCAAACGCCCGCAGGTGACTGTATGACGGCTCTTTGCCGTACCATACTTTATCAGGCACATCACCCTGCAAAGGAGCACTAGGAGACAAATTAATAATATAAGCAGCTGTGAGAAGAGCCTCACCCCAATAACTGCCCGGCAAGTTTGCTTCTGACAGCAAACACCGCACCCTCTCCATCAGTGTCCTGTTCATGTGCTCCGCTACACCATTGAGCTGAGGTGTCTTTGGCGGAGTCTTCTGGTGTCGTATCCCTTGCTCTCTGCAATACGCATCAAAGGGACCGATGTATTCGCCGCCATTGTCGGACCGAACACACAACAACTTCTTGCCCGTCTCCCTTTCAACGGAGGCCTGAAACTCCTTGAAAGTAGGCAGCACCTGATCCTTGGTCTTTAAGGCATAGACCCAAACCTTCCTGGAACAGTCATCAATAAAAGTCACAAAGTAAGAAGCACCACCAAGAGTTTTTACCTTCATAGGACCGCAGACATCCGAGTGAATCAACTCGAGCAACGCCGGCTTCCTCGAACTTGGGTGACTCTGGAAAGACACCCTATTTTGCTTCCCAGCCAAACAGTGCGTGCATTTCTCCAACTTTGTAGACTTGAGCCCCGGAATCACCTTCCTGTTCACCAAGTAGCTCATCCCCTTCTCGCTGATATGGCCGAGCCGCCTGTGCCACAACTCGGTAGACGCATCACTGACTGCGTTCACCTCCTGTGCCCCCTGTGCGCTCCCCTCCATATAGTAGAGACCGGACTTCTTGCTTCCTCTGGCAATCACCAACGAACCTCTGGAAAGCTTCCACTGACTATTCCCGAAGAGACTGAAGAATCCCTCGTCATCCAACCTTCCAACCGACACCAGGTTGAAACGGATATCAGGGACGTGACGAACATCCTTGAGAACAAGAACCGCACCCGTCTTCGTTCTCAAATGCACATCTCCAATGGCAACCGCCTTCGACACATCTCCGTTGCCCATCTTCAACACGCCACAGTCGCCTGTCGTGTAAGTGGCAAACAGTGTCCTATTGTGAGAAACATGTGCTGAAGCCCCTGAGTCCACCAGCCAAGAATTGTCATCGCAGGCGAGGTTAGTAATGACCTCATCACCTACGACGATCACATCGCCTCCATGCGTCGAGGCCGCCGCTGTAGTGTTCTCTTCTTGCTTCCCCTTGTCGCCCTTCTTCTCCTTCTTCCAAACGAAACAATTCCGCTTGATATGGCCCTTCTTACCGCAATGGTAACACTCTGAGTCCTCGTACCGACCTTTGGACTTCCCCCTGCTCTTGTCTCTGCCACCACCTGGACCCCTGCTTTTGCCCCTTCCGCGGCTCTCTGAAACCAATGCCTCTGAGTGGTGGGATGTGGATGAAGTGCCCTGAGAACGTCTTCGCATCTCTTCATTCAACACCCCGCTCTTGGCAAACTCCAGACTGACCACGCCCTCTGGAGCAGAAGCGATCGTAGATACTCGTACGGTCTCCCACGAGTCTGGCAAGGTACACAGCAGCCACAGTCCCTGAACTTCGTCGTCGAACTTGACTCCCATAGAAGATAACTGGTCAACCACGCCCTGGAAATCACTCAAGTGATCCGTAATAGACGCCCCATCCTTGTACCGCAGACCCATCATCGTTCGGATCAGGAACAACTTGTTTACCCCGGTCTTCTTCGCATACAAGGATTCCAGCTTATCCCATAACGTCTTCGCGTGCTCAATATTGGCAACGTGATTGTACACGTTCTCATCAACAAACTGCCGTATGTACCCACACACCTGTATGTGCTCGAACTTCCAGTCCTCCTCGGATTTATCACTGGGCCTCTCGGATGCAAACACAGGTAGATGCAGCTTCTTGACAAATAGCAAATCCTTCATCTTGCTCCGCCAATAATGATAGTTTGTGCCATTAAGGTTCACCATGCGCACCGGCTTCGCGTCCATCTCTCCTCTCTGGTTCCTCTGTCAACTCCTGACACCCTTTGAACCTAAAGCTCTGATACCACTCTGTTGGGAAAGAAACGCGGAAACCTTTCCCCAAACCGGAGAGTACCTGCGAGAGGACCGAGCAATACAACGCACGAACCAAAAACAACCACACAAAAAACAGTCCACGCAGACACAGAGAATTTTTGACGTGGAAACCCTTGCGGGAAAAAACCACGGGACGATCGGAGTCCAACCCTGAGAAGCCTCCACTAATGGAATAGAAGAATTACACCCTCTACAAACTCCTCCGATCCAAATCGGATCCCCACAACACTCAGAGATAAGAACAATGATCACAAGGCTACGAAGAACGAGAACGACGAGTAGAGATTACCCGAAACACGATCTCCTTCGAAAAACGACCTTCGATCCTCCGTCTTCTTCTCCGAAGTTGCAATGGCACTCTTGCCTCCTTCTCTCTCGAACCTTTTGTGTTGTCCAATACTTGCGATTATGAATTAGGGTTGAGAAAACTCAATATAACTCCCCAATCCCGCAACCAACCTGGACCGTTGGATTAGATCAAATGATGAAAACTCATCCTAAAATCCGCTTCAGCCCCCGACGACACAGAGTTCGGCCAGAACTCTGTGTCAAGCATCCAGAACCTCACCCCACAGTACTGGAGTGGCCAGACCGAGTTCGGCCCGAACTCGCCATGGGACCGAGTTCGGCCCGAACTCGGATCCCCTGTTCCAGAGTCTCCCCCTGGGCAGCAACAGCAGCAGCGACTCTACGTCGCCCACTTCCCGAGCTTCTTCGACACACGAACGGCGCTCGTCGCACTCCGGGGTCTTCTCCACATAGGTTGGGAACCCCACCCACTCCAACACTTTCTGGCATTGATTGTACAAGTTCGTGAAGAGGGCTGGACGAGTAGAATGAGGCGCCCGAAGGCGACCGTGCCGGGAGCCCACTCCGCGGTGACCGTTAGGCGCCCGAAGGAAGATCGACAAAAAAGAGTAGTAGAGTAGCCCCCCCTAGAACCTGGCAAAAGTCACTATCAAGTGCTTAAAAAAAATCAAGAAATAAGATGTATGTAATCAAACTACTCTTGATGTACAAGTTCTAAAAATTAAGAACTCATGAGTGTTAGAACTATATCGTACCCTGTCGATTCATGAGATGAAGAACATAATTTAAATTGCGGAAACGTACCTGAATCCATTGCTAGGCTTGATGGATCTTGAAGCGAACGTCTCTTTATTGGGTTCGATAATTCTTTGTCCCTACATATATTTATATGTTTTGATATTTCTAATTTGGCCCCTCATCAAATTAGAATTATCTCCGGTATCTACACATTAATTCCATGACAATTATACCCTTAAGCCAATTTTCAAATAGATCATTTTAATTTGACTTAATTATTTAGATAGCTCAAACACAATTAATTTTACATGTGTGGCCCCTTAATTATTGAATAATTCCAACAATGAGTTCCTCTAAGGATTTTTGTTTACCCACCATCATGTTTTCATCCAAATACATTGAAACTCATAAAAACTCATTAGAAGCATTTATAGCTCAAAACTTCAATATATTTTATTATTAAAATCTAGATACCCATTATAATATTCTTAATTAAATTATTTTTGTATTATTATATGTTATATTTTAAAAAAAAAATTACATTTGTCAAAGAGTCCTTAAAATATATTTTTAAAGTTTAAAATATATAATTGTTAAAAAAACGATTTGTTGGACTTCTTAACGAGTATTTATAAGTCAACAATTTCATCTACATAAAAAAAAAACGTTTATCATGGAAAGATGGATGAATGCGAGCCAAATGACATATTTTTCTTAATATAAGATGCGTGTTATTTCAATCCCATGTTACCAATTATAATAAATATGATTCGTTTTATTTTTTCTTCCTCAACCTATCAATTTGTTTGTGTTATTGTTGATGCACGTTTGGAGTTTCAACAAGAACACTATATAGGCTGGTCAAAGTTGAAGTACGTACTTTAACAATGACATCGATGAGAGAGAAGAGAAGCCGACAGAACATCACATTGATTGATGCATGCATCTTCCTTGGGATATGGAACATCCCAACTCTCTTTCCCACCACAAATGTACTCGTTTTCTTAGTTCCAAAATTTGTTATCAGTGTCTCAAATGTCCTACTTTGACTTTTGTAAGGATTCCATTTTCTTCCCTTTTTTTTTTTTTTTAACATGACAAGTATTTAGACATAATGTAATTTGGATATTTTATTTGCTGTTTGGTTGCATCTACTATGGAATATTTTATTATTTAGTTGCATGTAAAAAAATAATAATAATAATTGTTGTTTGATTGGATATAGTGCTCTGTAAGTAGCGTTTTAAATATATTGTTTCATTACATGTAATATCATTATGAAAATATGATATGCACGCACATCTCAAGTTTATGTTCTTTTATGGGAAGGTATATTGGGGTTGATCCATAGATAATCTAGTCCCTTATTACATTTTGAGACAAATTATATGTGGTACTTTTAATAGTTGATATTTAATTTATCAATTTTTACATGTGGTGTATTAGCTCAGATGGTTAGTATGGCAGGAAAAAAATTTAGTGCACAACGTCAAATTAAACAACCAACAAATATTTTTGTCATAGTTTTTTGAGAAATCTCTTTCGAACTCGAACGTGATAGAATGGTACAAAGTGACGCTTTGATGGTGCATTTTGCACTTCGTATCATCATTGTTTTACTAGTATGACTGTTGCAGGATATTCAGTTCATAACTACCAACTCCGAAAGTTATTTCTGACGATCCAATTATGCAACTGTAAAGGGGCTTGCTCCCCAATACAATTAGGAGCTAATGCTCTCGTACGTTGGAGAAGACAAACAGAGAAGAACATGCAAATTTAATGAGATAATCATACAAAAGCAAGAGAACCCTCTCTAGTAGTTAGAGTAGTCCTTCAGCATATTTGTGGCAGCTTCACGAAGGAAGGTGATATGGAGAGCATTTCATAAGTTCTTCAAAAGTTGTTGGTTCCTAAGAGCGAATCGACGTAGAATGTCAAATTGCGCTTTAAGCATCGGTGGTTATGACCACCCCAACAAACAGTTATGCTAATCCAATTAGCAAAATTTACCACATTTTTACTGCTTTCTTACTTTATCAAATCTTATTGCTTAGGAATTTTAATCATTGTCTTTTATATTAATTAGCCAGATCATCTTGCTCTCAGATAACCGTTTGAAGTTAAAAGTCTTCATAGACTTATACGAGAAAATCAACAACAAGATAAAGGAAAAAATGCCTATGACATTTGATTTTTGGCATGTAGGAATACTGTTAACATAACTAACGGAATGAGATCCTCTTGTCAATATCTCGTAGTGCTACTCAGGCCAACACAAATAGAAGAAATGTATAAGATATCGGCAATTATATCTCATGCAAATATATCAGAATTCTATGTATTCTTTCATACTTGCATGACATTATGGTACATTACAAGACAGATATCGGCATTATGAAATCTCATTTGGACTCGTTGTTGCTAAACAGGAGATTTAGCAGTCCAACATATATGTTACAGATTTTTCTCACCCGATGGCGAAATACAAGTGTTTAGGGTGAGCAAAATGGGATTTCGTATTTTAAATCTCATTTATTCCCAAGTGACATTCACCCCAACCTATACTAAACCTTGATTTTCTGTGTCCTCGACTTTCGTCCCATATCTACGTACAACATTTTTTTTAAGATGTCCGACAATATGTACGAAAATAAATAGACAACTATACCACATATAAACTATGTTGCTTGGTTGTAATTTTATGGAATATAATGAAGAGACTACGAAAATAAATTGTGTAGTCGACACAGTAAATATTGTGCAGATGGTGCTGTTGCGGCCATCATTTCTACCTCTTCAACACTAAAAGCCCATTTACAAATACAGGCCCACTATTTCCTTTGGACATAAGTCCATCATATCCATTTATTTGGGAAAAACTCGTGTAAAAGATAAAAAGTGAATTACGTGGACTTATATGCAAAAAAGGTCCATTAAGTCTCTCACTCTCAGTCAGAGCTCTCCCTACCCAATGGAAGAAACTATGGAACGCGCAGACGAAGACGACGAAGAATTAGGGTTTCTCTTCCCCCTCTCTCTCCTAGGGTTTGGGTTGGGGTTTCTCTATCTCAACCGAGCCCAAACCCTAACCCTAAAACCCGCGTCCACCGCCATCAAGCTCGCCGACGCCGCCATCAAAGGCGCCAGAGCCGTCCACTCCCCCTCCCAACAAACCCTAATCCTCGCTTCCAAGGCCCTAGCCAAAGGAATCAAGATAACCAGACGCCGTCCGAGAACCATCCCCAATCCCGCCACCAGGAGGCTCAGGTCGTACGTCGCCGCCGCCAATTTGGTCAGACACGCCCGCCGTTCCTCCCTGGGGTTAGGGTTCGGCACGGGCTACAAGCTGTCCAAGAACCTCGCCCGGGTTCTGGAAGGGGTAGTCGGGTTGCAGCTGGACTCGACGGTCCGGCGAGGGATCGACGCGCTGGGACTGGCGGCGAAGGCCTCGGCGATCGTTAGAGAAGTCTGTCGACGGCAGAGGAGCCGGAGTCAGTTAGGGTTCCGTAGGGGCGTTCGGCGGAGCGGTCGGATTAGTTTGCGGTGCGAAAGATTGGATTTTTATGGAAATTTGGTGGGAGAGAGAGATGTCGCTGTTGTTGATGGGGAGGCCTTGAAGGTCAGTTGTCCATCCGAATTGCTTTGTTTAGCTATTCCTCTATGTTAAACTCCGTATATGTTGTATAAAAATGTTCTTGTTTATGCACATATATATATGGCATGGTTTGTTCTTAATCATTGATGCAGATTCTTTCGAAGTGGCAGTTTTCCCTTTTTTCAGATTGAAACAATTTTTGCTGTTGTTGATATTTAACGTGCATAATTGTTTAATTTATGTGAAGGTTTAGAAGGTTAAATTTAGGATTTAAATGGCTGTCGGTGGCTGTTGTTGGTTGGATGCATTGTTTTGTCATGCCTAGATTGAATGTCCATGTTCATTGGTATCAAGATAGGAGCTATGCTTACTAGTAATGTGCACGTTGATATGCACGTGCAAAAAAAAAAATGTTAAAAAATAAATATCAAATTATCATAAAAAATTATCAAACATAGGATTTGAACTCAAGCAACCAAGAAAAATACCTCCTACCTTAACTATTTGAGTTAGACTATTTAGTTGTAAATATATCATATTAGATAGTTAAATACTTAGTTAAATGTTTTTTTAAAATAACTAGTGGAGTATTTAGGTAGTTATTTAGTTATTTATTATTATTTCTTAAATTTATTTAAATGGTTCATGATATTCATACGGCTTAGACGGAGGCTCACTTTTGAGCGGTTTGAAGCCTCTTTATATAGTAGAAGATTTTTCAAAGTGGAGTCTGGATCTGCTGTCCGAAAAATTATGTCCCTTTACTGCCCTCCCTCCCTCCCTATTTGCCTCGTGGGGCCCACTAATTTAAAAAATAAAAAATAAAAAAGTAAAGAGGACATAATTTTTCGGACATCAGATCCAGACTCTGAACAACAAGTCCGAAGTATAGAAATAGAATCATGACACTTCTTGCCAGATCCGTTCCGGTAGACTTTGTTTGCCTCCTGGGAAGTGGAAGTGTCGTGTCATGGAAGTGTTGAATAGGGGGGGGGGGAGAAGATGGAATGGTGAATAAAATATGAATTTAGAGAACTCTCCACCTACTTCCTAGCAAAACATATAATTCTAGTTCTTGCATTTTGGGGGATAAAGGCGTGACAAAGGCACCTTCTTGTCAGATGGGAACTCCTGTTACCGTCCACTTATTCCTAATCCAAATGCACAAACTGTTATAAGTGCGACGAAAAAATGGGAAAAGAACACCTCTTAAAAGTTCCTACTATCCAAACACAGCAGCTCTGGACTCCTTTGAAGAGCCTGTATCTGTTGTCCGAAAAATTATGTCCACTTTCCTGTCCTCTCTACTTTTTGATTTTTTATTTTTTTAACTGGTGGGCCCCACGAGGCAAACAGGGAGGGAGGACAGTAAAGTGACAGAATTTTTCGGACAGCAGATCCGGACTATGTTGTTCATTAACCTGTATTTGGGATGGTAAGTGAAAAGTCCAAATCCACCAGTGACATCAATCTCACTTTATGGATTTGGACTTCCCAAAAATCTGTTCGGTGATCATTGTATTTGGAATTGGAAGTTATCGTTCTTGGACATTCTTTGTTGTATTTAGCAAAAACAAATAAAGTAGGAGTCAAAAGTGGATTTTTCCCACCTTTATTTTTTTAAAATATAGTTAAAGTTAGCCTTTACCTAAAATTTATGCCCACATCCAAACGTAGATAGTGGATGTGGAGAAGGTGGGAATACAAGGAGACAATAAGGACATGTTTGGTAACATGTATTTGAAGTGGAAGTGGATTTTCTTCAGAAAGTGAATGTCCAAATACAATATTTGGTTCGAGCTGTATTGGAAAGCAAAAGTGTGATTTTTGACAAGTGTGCTTTCCGACATACCATCCTTATTGTGCTTTTTGACAACTGTTTCTAACTGTATGTTTTAATAACAATAAGAGTTGGAGAAATCAACTTTTCGCTCCCTTCTTTCTTTGCATTTGGCAAACAAAGAAAGTCCAAAAAAGGAAACTTTAAACTCCAAAAAGTATGGTTACAGAATGGAATTTTGGGAAGTACAAATTCATAAAGTGGACATTGCCGCCACTAGTAGATTTGGATTTTCCACTCCAAATACAGCTTACCAAACAAGCCCTAACTATAGCCTATCAGAAAGCCCACTTCTCCACTCAAAATAAAGTAACCAAACGCAGTATTTGGACTTTCAACATCCACTTATGGAAGAAATCTCACTTTTTCACTCCAAATACATGTTACCAAACATACCCTTCTTGGACATCTTGCTATCCAACCAAGCCCTAAATTATTGAAAATGGCAAGGATGTAAAGTTCATACGTGTACATTATATCAGGCCATTGTTAGGAGTTCCAGGAGGTGATCAATTTCTTCATTGGAACTCCCTTCCTGTTAGAAAGGCATAGACAAGTAGGCAATCCTGTCAAAAGGCATAGGCTAGTGCGCTATGATATATTATATGTTTGGCATAGTAATCAATTTTCTTGATGAAATACATTTTTTTTATAACCTCGACAAGTAAAATTGCATGGAACACCGGAAGAAGTGAGACATACATTGTTTCGAGGAAAATGCAATGCTAGTATGGAAGGAAGGTCACGTTCCTTGTTTTATGTAGAGGTCAACCATTGGCCTCAACAAATTAGTTTATCTTTTGAGGAAAAAAAATTGGAAGGTGAGGGGTTTTATATCTTAAGACAATTGTAAGTGGATACGAGGAATGTGCAAAATCTACATTTCCAAGCTATTTTGTACGAATAGTACGGACACGGATACGGATATAGACATGATACGGATGCGGGATAAGGACATTTTTAAATAGGTTAAAAGTATTTGCTATGTTGCAAGAATACGAATACGGATATGATAGAGATATGGAGACCATTTTGCCATGTTCGTGCAACAAAGTTTCCAAGTATTTAAGGGATAAGGACATTTTTAAATAGGTTAAAAAGGGATAAGGACATTCGTGCAACATAGTTTCCAACTATTTAAGGTATTGGTGATATAAAACACAAAGGCGAAGTGTTGAAGAAAGAACAGAGAAGGGTTATCTGATTATCCTTCTAGTGTCAAATGAATAAAGCCAAACATAATATACCTCATATAAGGGTAAGTAGAGACTGTACAGTCTGCAATTTGCTTATATCATCACAAGCATCACATGTCTTTTATGAAGCTTATTATCGTGCATGGAGAATGATTTTAGATAAAATTGGTCATAAACAAACTCCATTTAATAGAATGTAATATTTGGGTAATCAAGCAAGATGTTTAAAGGTCGGTTGATTTAAATGAGATAGTTGAGAGGGGTGAACATTAACACAGTAACTGACAGAACAGTAAATGAGTGCAGTTGCCAGAAATAGGAGCTTCTATCTTTTGTATATTCAAAGCTAAGGGAGCACCTGAGACCTATCTGTGCGTTGGTTAGAGGGTGAGGGTCGTAGAGGAAGTCTATTAGCAAATATTTGGATAGGTGGCCTATTATGAACAATATGTCATTTCTGGGTAGTGGATATTACAATACACAAAATTGCAATGAAAAAAGCATCTGGAATATGTTGGAATCTATCTCCAGATAAATATCATAACACTACTGCCTACCATATTTGACCCATACTTTTCTTGAATTGCTGACTTGACTCATTGTTGGAAACAAACGCCAAATTCAAAACTTCATATCTAACCTAAATATAACACCAATGAAGTTCTGAATCTTTGTCAATAGTAGGTGTATTACATGGATCCATGACCCATAGAGAGAGAATGGGTATTATCTGGCCCAGGCAACCTGAACATCAATTGGCCAGGATTATCCAAATTTTGGAACCAGGAATTAATCTAAAATATGTACTATCATCCACATAAATTTTATTCAAATCGGCTATGTACATATTGCAAATATATAGTAGGATTTTAAAGGTATTTAAGGAGGGTTTTTTTTAATGTCATAATTGTTCTACTTAGACCTGGTTTGATCCCCACCCAACCTGGATTCTGACTCAAACGTCATAAGGGTTGGGTTCAACTTCAAGTTCAAAAACCAGAACCATGAAGCCTAGGCCATGTTGCAATACTGATGATTGACCAGGTTTGATAGTAGGTGTACTCCTAATTGTGTTGTGTTCCTTCTTTTGCCAGCTGGAACCGTGGCTTCTCCGGTAGATACCCTGAAAATATATCGCAACATTACAAACAAGTTTTAACTTCTGAGTAAAACCGTTTGTTTGTTCATGGTCAGCCCTTGATCCCTGATGTATCATCTTTATGATCCTAAACTTTTTTCCTTTTACTTTCCTCTTTCCCTCTGTTTTGCTCCCGGCCTCCCAATCCATTTGTTTACAAAGTTCAAATAATGTACTCAAAGCTCTTATTGTTCTGTGGAAGTGACGCTTACTGATCCCACGACAGCGGAAGATGTTGGAAGGTAGAGTAGAGTGATGCAAAGCCGTTGTATATTTGCCCGTGTATTTCTGTGCTCATCTCTCTGCATGGACGAGTAAAACTACAATTGACCCTCTAACCAGTGGTTTGGTAGTTGGGGTTGTGTTTTGACGACTGCTAGAGCGTTGACTTGAACACGTCAAACCTAAGCCATCTATTTTCTTTGGGAGCTACAATGAGAATTCTACTTTCACATAAGGACTTGGTGAGATTGAGAATTATCAGCTGAAAGAGACTGCGTCACAATAATTTATGGAGGGTACTGTCACAGCAAGAAGTCAGGGTCGTCTTCCTCGCGCTACCATGCTTCTTGATGTAACGTGTGAACTAAAATATCTTTTTGTGATAACCTCGGTATTGAACACAGGATATTTAGAGGAAGAAGAAAGAACTATTGACTATTTCTGAAATGTAGACTATACAAAGAACCCAGAGAACATCAATTTCCATGCCATACATCTTTAGCAGTGGAATTGGATTATTGCTACTGGTGAATGGCTTCACATGGATACAATTAGCAAACAATTGTACAGACTCTCATCGCTGTAAATGGGTGACATGGCACATTTAAGACTCGTGATTGTAGTTGTATTTCTATTTGTTCACTCCACTGATATGTGCCTTTATCTGGGGCTAGCACATCTTGGTCTTCCAAAATGTTTTTTCTTACTTGTATTGTAGTCTTGATATGTGAATTATGCTCACCTTGATCTTCTTGCTGAAAATTTTCTTATTCTTTTTCTTCAAGTATTTTGGGTCTTTTCCTTCCTCTCTTCAGCTGTGAGTCGACAGGCATTGTCCAGCACGGGAATGTCCGATGCCAGCAGCAGTTTCGTGTTGCTGCTGCTCCGTTCACCACCAGATTTTGGTAGTCTTCCATCAATCTTTACAGATAAAAAGGAACTAAGTTGTGCAAGCTATACATCAACTTTGTAGAAGCAAAGTAATACTGTGCTGAATTGAAGATGATGTCGCTGGAGCCATAGACCCTTTGAACACCGGCTCACTGAGAAAGGAGCAAGAAGGGTGTTGGGTCTAATCCTGTATGTATCGGTGCAGAACACTCGCCTGGTCCGAAGCCATCTGCTGACCTACCAAGCTGTCAGGTGTACGTAATCGTATCCGTACATAGTGACTGTTGGAACTGGTCTTGGTTCCTAAACTTGTAGGTGCCAGACTTGGGAGAGTTGGATTCGTACGGCTGGTGGGAGTCCAAGAGTCCGGAGGACTTCTCCGTTGTAGACATTTATTAAGCAAGTTTCATACGTTCCATCTAAAATTTTGTCCATAACCGATGAAAAATTAATATGTGCAATCTAAACTTTTGTTTTTTTAGTCGGCAGTAGTGGAATAAGTTATGAGTATGTATCATACGTGCAATCTAAATTGCTGTCCAAAAAGTATAAATCGTCTATTACTTTGAAGTATATGATAGTTTAGTAGTCGTGTAGATTCTAAAACTCCATCCAGATCTGATTAGATTTGATTAGAATGAACAGAATCTAGCCTGATCTGAGAGGCTTTGTAGGGGTTGGAATGATTTGGTATTGTTATTGTTGTTGCTTTTCAAAAAAATAAAAAAAATCCATTTTTTTTTCTCTAAATATTCCAAAATTGAAATAGCTTTCATAATATTTTGATAAAATGTTGTTTTAATTAAATAACTAAGACTTTCAATCTCAAACTTAGTTGCAATTTTCTTTATAATACCATAAAGAACTAATTTAAAAAATATAACCAAATTTTGGCAACAGTCTCAGCTGCTTACAAAAGGTCCTCCAAAATTACACTTTTGATAAGTATTTTAATAATTTGTTGTTACTGAACGGATTTAAATTGTTTTTCAAGAACTAAACAGAAGAAATTGCTATAATCACTAACCAAAAGTCAGCCGAAGTCTTTCACGTTGTTCGGTGTCGGTCATTACAGTCCTATATCCATCAAATTGTAGAAAATTTTTGAAACTGAACAAAATGCATGACAGTTGAATTTGGAGTACATATACCAAGTATAACTGCAAGAAAAACGTATACGTGCTAATTTCCCAAATGGTTTATACGAGATAGATTATATGTGCAAAATAACAATGTTTGGGACGAAAAACATAAACTAGCTCCCGGCGAGGATCGAACTCGCGACCTTTCGCTTACGAAGCGAACGCACTACCACTATGCTACGGAAGCAGTTACTATAAAAAGCAATGCAACTAATTTATTCCAAAACCCAAGCCACGTGATGCCTTACCCCGAGTCAATGCAAGGTTATGCCTAAACAAATATGAAGAAGAATATAAAACCGAAATAATAAAATTAAATTTATTGTAATTCTTGTCACTTACATAAATTGTCATTCTTTCACTATTTACTTTAATATGATAGATATAAATATAATTTCCAGTAGCAAATTATATCATTTTGCATATTAATCTATACTTTGTAGATTAGAAAAACTTTAAAAAAAATACTCTTTGTTTGTACGAAGTTAAACCACATATACAAAATATATGCTTACCTATCTACCATTATACTGTCTAGTTTCATGTCACGAGTCTCTCATGCTCATAGTTATCTTAGTTACAAATTTGACACATAAAAAGTTGCCCTTATGTCAAAAGGCGATCATGGTTTTTTCTTTTCAAAACTTCGAATTTTTTTTTTTTATATATTCCATAGCTAATTCTATTATGGGTGAGAAAACTTGGATGACAACACAAGATGACGATGTAAATCATCTTTTGTCATGGATACATGCAATATATGTCTAAAAGATGTTTTTTTTAGTGAGTAAAAATAATATTTTAAATTGAAATTGTCCTTAGCATGTTTCATGTGTTTCTTTTGTTGTTCCTTGTCAACCATAAAAAAATGCATATTTTAGTTTGTTTTATTTGGTGTAGTGTAAATGGTGATAGTATTGTTCAATGGCTTTTATCCGGCATTTTTACACGGTATATATTCCTACAAAGGAATAACAATTTTAATTACAACCCACACATCCATATATACTACCATCAGTCTTCTACTGTGGGTATTTTTTTCTTGTTTGAAAGCAATAACAATTCCAAACAAACATATGTACTTCGTCTAGTCCGGACTTTGGCGCGGTCAACCTCCTCCTCCTCACTATCCCCTTTCTTCTTCCTCCTCCTTCAAAACCCTACTCGTCTCTCATCCCTTCTCCTCGATCCGGAAACTCTACTTTACGACCGCCATGATATGCGCGAGTAAGCTTTTCCATCTCTCTCTCTCTCTCTCTCTCTCTCTCTCTCTCTCTTCTTATTCCTCTTCGATCTCTAACGAGTCGAATCTGATGCTTCTCGATGCAATCTTCGTCCAGTTTCCGGTGAGGTGCCGGAGGATCCAGTGCTCTCCAAGAAGTCCGGGCTCCTCTTCGAGCGGCGGCTGATCGAGCGCCACATTGCGGTGAGTTCTCGCTACGATTCGGAAAATTAGGGTTTCTGATGATATATTTTTTAGTGATAGATCTTTTTCCTTTTTTGCTATGGCGGTTCTTTGTACATGCAGGATAATGGGAGGTGTCCTGTCACCAAGGAGGAGCTCTCGACGGACGACATAATACCAGCGACGACAAATAAGGTTCGAAATCTCACCGCTAATTGTTGCTGTTGACGATTCTGGTTTAACGAGCACGGTCGCTTGCACGGACACAAACACAGACACAATTTGGTCACCGCACTGATTGCGTAGTGTCCGTGGTTCCTACAATATAATTGAATAAGAGGGAATGGTATCATTAAAATGTCAGATTACTTTAAGAAGTTGTAGCAATTTTATTTGAGTTTGGCTTTAAATTCAGTATTTTTATCTGGAGTTGTGGAAATAGTGATATCTAACCTTTTTGTGAGTTGAAATATGAAGAAAATTACACAACGGAGTATTTTTACTCGTCTATTTCGGTGACTGGGTTTATAAAGTCTGAAGGGGTTAAAAAGGAAATCACGACAGACTATAAGCATTCCAGAATTTGTATATTTGTTGTTTCATACCATCAATCAATTTTAATATTACTCCATCCAAAGCTAACAAGAATAACAAATAATACATGATATGAAATAGTTTCTGTTTTTCAATGTTGACTTGGTAAACTAACAACTCTGAAACTCCGATCCGAAACCTCCTAAACTTCCAAAATCACCGATGCTGATACTCATAATAAGATTCCGAAACCAATTTCTACACCGATACTACAAACCTTGATCTGTAGTTCTATATCTCATCTTCCTTGAATGTGCAAGCATGTAGCTAAGGCACAAGATTTTGGATTTTAGTCTGCTACAGGAGTACATGATCTGAAGCTGTTGTACTGTATACTTGAGCAAAGAAGATATTTATTGATTAGGAAACCTGTTATTCTCTTAGTGGGAACCTGCAAATTAACCTTTATACTCTATGGATGGTATTGGGCAAACTTTAGGCAACTTATGTGTAAGTGCTATCTGAACGTAAGGTCGATCTGGGGATCATTTACTATGTTGGGCCTGAGCCACTCTATGATGCTGTGGATAGTTTGTTCTTGCTATTGTCTTAACTATACTTGAGCCACTCTATGATGCTCTAGAAAGTATGCGTGTGTGTGCACGATAATTTATTATGTATTTGTGCTTGTGTGATAAATGACTAGGTGCGCGGCCGAGGCTCACTCTGGCGCCTCATTTTCTATGAGCGAGGCTCATTCAACTAGGCACACCTAAGACGTGTGCTTCAGTCGTCTTACACTTTCGAGGTGTAACTAAAGTGCACGATGCGTATTAATCTAGCATCTTGTACTTTTTATTATGTTTTTTATTATTTCTTAATATATATGTTTCAATATTTTAATGTTTATATAATAATTAAACTAATCTTTCTATTGTAAATAATAGATGGTTTGAACATGTGCAATGTAAACCAATAGATGGGCGCCATTGAGGAGAAGCGATAAGATAGTAGTTAAAGGTGCCGCTATAACTAGAGATAGGCCTAAATGAACTTGGAGGAGCGATAAGATATTAGTTAAATGAGTCGCTAGGACTAAGGTAGGCCTAAGTGAATGTGGATAGAGGTTTTAAAGAGGATATGATTTTTTTTTCGCGTTACAGAGGACATAGCTCTTAACATAGCTGAATCGGAAAAAGGGGTTCAAAGAGCTGACCCCAGTGGGATAAAGGCTTTGTTGTTGTGATACCATATACTGGAAAATTATAGTTCATACTATGATTCTGAACTTTAGCATAAAGTCACTAAACCTCTTGATCAGATAGTTTATAATAGACTTGATTGTAAATAAATTTATGTTTATTTATGCAATACTTGTAGTTTTTTTTTACTAAAATACTCCAAATATACTATGTTGGCTTTTGGAGGTGGTTTTCCTGCACACTAGACACTGAAAGAAGCTTGCCAATAGTGTAGGAGTCAAATTGTTGACTGGGCGCTTAAAATTTTCTTAGCATCAGCCTTGTTGATCATGTGAAAGCCAAGAGCAATGAATTCTTAGGCATTTAACCCAACCCACACCCAACTAAGTTTCAATATGTTTAGCACTTTTTGGCCGTCTATGCATTATAGAATACTTGTAGCTATTCACTAATATACTCCAAATAGCCTATGCTGGCCTTTGGAGGTGGTTTTGTTGCACACTAGACACTGACACAGGCTCCCAATAGTGGAGTCAAATTGTTGTTACTGAGATTGTTGTTACTGAGTGCTTAAAGTTTTGTAGCAGCAACCTTGCTGATAATTGCAGCCAAGGAAAAACAGCCACTGCCATAATATATTATTTTAAAGAAAAACCAAGTAAGCTGGAAGCTGGCTCTGCCTAATCTGGCCATTGCAGCCTTCAATAAGGCATCAGGGGGTGCCTGAACGACTGCCTTTAAACCAGCAAGGACTATAAAGGCAAAAACAAACCTGGACATTTAAGGCACCCATTTATAATAAAGCAACAGAGAAGATGGATATATATAGTCAGTATAGTTGGCTATTATTTATATGTATGACATACAGAATGTAACTTCTCTTCCAGTGTAGTCGAGCATTTCATGACACAAGTTTCATTGTGTGCAAGTTAGTACGATCATGCAACCTCAATAGGCACGAGGAGGCTGATCTTGGCTTACTAATTGACGAGCACTCTACTCAGCAGCATATCAAATATATGTAGACATGCCTTTGTGCATTTCGTAGATTCAGTCCTCGATATTACATATAATTTGAAGGGTGAAGAGTAGAATCAAACTTATCCAAGCCAAACATGAACAAGCAGGTTTTACTTAAGCTTGGCTTGTTTTCCATCTAAGTCTTAGGCACAACTTAACAAAAAGGAACATTATATCCCTAGAATAGGTGTCAGTTGTGTTAATATATTACATTCAAATTTATGCAGTTAAGACATTATTGTCAGATTTCATTAGTTTTCTTGCACTATTCCACAAATCGCTTGCATGTCTACCATTGATTCACGAAGTTTTGACTATTCAACCAGGTGCAAGCTGTCACAGTCCATGCCACTAATAAATTCTTTGTGAGTGCTGCTATGGATAACACATGGTGTTTCTATGATTTGACTACAGGGTCATGTCTTACACAGGTCTCTCTCTCTCTCTCTCTCTCTCTCTCTCTACAGACACGCACACTCGTTACATTTGTCATTTGTGAACACCTTAATTTTGTTATCAATTTGTAAAATATGGGTGAAGGTTGGTGAAGCGTGAGGGGAGGAGGGCTACACTTCTGCTGCCTTTCATCCTGATGGCCTTATCCTTGGAACCGGTACATCTGAAGCACTAGTCAGAATTTGGGATGTGAAATCACAGGTACTAGACTTTCTTACAGTTATAGCATTCTGAAACTTGCCCTGGCCAATGTATCAAGGGATACAATATTTACGTTCTACTCTTACATTAATTTATCATATGTGCATCTGCAGTCAAATGTTGCAAAATTCGATGGGCATACTGGGTCAATCACAGCCATTTCATTCTCTGAGAATGGTTATTTTCTCGCGGTACGTGGTTCTGAGTGAAAACTGAACCACCAACTTATAAACTGCTCCTAAATCGTGCTCATTGACCAGACTGCAGCCCTTGATGGAGTTAAGCTTTGGGACCTTCGCAAACTAAAGAATTTCAGATCCTTTGCTCCTTATGATACAAATACTCCGACAAACTCTGGTACGAATATCTCTATATGCTGGCCATAGTATTACTTTGAGGTTTTGAAAAGTTATTTGCTCGTGCCTTATGAATTGATAGATTATCAATTCATATACAAATAGATTTTTTGTACCTTGTGAATTACTTGGAATTTTGTCAATAGTTTCCTATGGTAGATCAGGACCGCTTTGTATGTGCATCCATAGATGTATGAAATTATCTTCAGCCACCAGGTACTCTCTAGTAAATTTCTAGCATACTGGTTGGAAATATATAGTAAATTAGTAATTATGGTCCTTGTCCATGTCTGTTCAGTCGATGGTGCCTTTTGTTTTACTCCAGCTCCATCTTCATATTTGGTTAGAAATGTAGATATTTTGCTTGAATTTAAAGTACAATGATAGAATTTGTCCTTGGATTCCTAATCATTTTGCTTGCTTCACTGTGATATCTTTTCACTTTCCATTAATTATTTTTATGCTTAAGAAAAATAAAAGCAACACAGAAAATGGTTGTATGGTCAAATTTATGCAGTTAATTGCTATCATTTTTTTTTTTTGACAAACTGCACTGTACTTTTTGCAGTGGAATTCGACTTCAGCGGTAGTTACCTTGCTATTGCACGTTCTGACGTAAGGTATATTTTCAGTACCCTTCTTGAATATTTCATAGACATGAGATGGTTATGATCTTAATATCAGTTTGACATGTATATATGTCCGTTCACATTAATTGCCGACGCTCTTAACAAATTTGAGAGCTAGAAGCCAAATCAGATTTCCTTTTCCCAGTAATTCAGTGGATACAAGAACATATGATCCTGGAGCAAAACTATAAAGATAGAAGCTCAACCCAACATTTCTTGATACAGCTTCATCATAAGCATTTTGTTAATTATTTCCAACAGCCTCTTGTTTAGACACAAGGATCAAAGATTCTGTTTTCTCCATTTATGCTATTCAATTTTCAAACTGATTATTGCAGGGTCTACCAAGTTGCTAACGTAAAGCTGGAATGGAATATTGTCAAAACTTTTCCAGATTTATCAGGCACAGGTGAACAGAGAACTACGTTTTCATACTCAAATGTCTCAGACTTCACGTGTTATGTTGTCTTTTTGTACTTGTGGTCTCCAACTTCCTGTGTTGTGTTGTTATCCTTTCCTTTGTCCATCCATGGCCTTTTCTGATTCTTTGGTGGCCAGGGAAAGTCACATGCGCAAAATTCGGTGGGGATGCAAAATACATGGCAGTCGGTTCCATGGATCGTAACCTTCGCATCTCTGGACTTCCAGGGGTGGAATCAGAAGATTCGTGATTCCCATTTCGGTGAGAAATTTGAAATATGATAGAATTAATCAAGAGAAGTGAGATGAACATTGCATCGTTAGGAACCTTCCTCTCGGTAAATGGAGAGTGCAATTGAGAAAGAAGTAGAGGACACTTTGATATGCTGCACTCCACCGAATTTTTGTCAGAGCAAGCATTCAGACGCAAATCCAAATTGAGAGGGGTTTGGTGATGGGTAAATGCCCTTGCAACAACGTATTGTAGTTTTGGAGTAAAAATAGTTCAATGCTTGTTCCAGTTGCTGTTCAGATATAATTTCAATATTGAGGGAGAATAGTACAGAACAAATTGTTTTAGTAAAGAATATGAGGGCAGAATGTAATTGTTCATACCTTTGATGTATTAAAACCTTAGTAGAGGACAACAGCATTTGATTGAATATTAGCTGCACAACTCTAGAACCGTCTTTGTACTAGCATGTTTGTGGTCGCATTTCAATATTTGCAACATATCCATTTGATGACAGATTTTGATACATTGGCAGGTGTTGTGTTCAATGGTTGATCCTTCTGAGTCATTGTCCCTTCTGTAAGCTCCAGTAGCGTGCTTCTATAACCGTTCATCAGTGTACAAGTTCCAGTCCTTTGCTCAATCACATCCAAAGTCTGATTCTAATATACTGACGTCCTTCTCCAATCTATGGTGAATAATGAACAGTAGCGTTGCAAGAAATAACACAACAAACTTTTGACATGCATTACTGCAGTAGAGCATAGCATAGTGTCCGTCTTTGCCCTCAAGTGAACAAAAAATACCAAATATTGTGCCTGCCAGAAAGATGCTGTGTTTCATGGAGTGACAATGTAATCATAATGTTCAGACATTTGGAGTATAGGACAGTCAAGAGTTGGTAAATCATAATGCTTGTAATAATCACTGCCACCTATTATACAGTTTTGGGAGTTACATATGGTAATGAGCAATACAATTCAATCACCGAATAAGAAATCTAATAAATTTACACCTTTCCTATAAGAATAATCTAGGGTATTGTTAAAACGAATGAATAAAGGGCCAATATACAAGGATACAAGTGAAGTTGCAAGCATCCAAAGCTTTTACTAGGTGAGATACAGTGACGAATGAGTGAAGCCCCACAACTGCAAAGTCACAAAAATAAAATTAAAAACCAATGATCATATAGTAAGAGAAGCACAAACCGCATTGACTTCATGAATAAATAATAGAGCGTGAAACATAAAGCCTTACAATAATTCACATTTCTTTATGCCAAAAAAAAAAAAGATCACCTCCTATCTAAAGATGACATCAAGAACATAAATGATATAGGCAGTTCATTTTCTTACACTCCTCTTCCACAATGATAAGAACTACGATGGAAAGATGGAAGTGCAGATGTAATATTGGCTGG
Source organism: Iris pallida (assembly GCA_029216955.1). Taxonomy (NCBI): domain Eukaryota; kingdom Viridiplantae; phylum Streptophyta; class Magnoliopsida; order Asparagales; family Iridaceae; genus Iris; species Iris pallida. The sequence goes on from JANAVB010045019.1 coordinate 840,719, forward strand.
GATTTGCCACCTGGGTGATCCAGAATAGGGTTCATAACTGTGTCTTTGACGACAAAGCCTTGGTATCCGAATAGGTGCACTATTAGTATATATTAAATAATATCACGTGATTCTCTAGGAATATGTTTATCATGCTTCTGATGCAGCATATGATTATCAGTAAAACGTAGTATTTATCTCATGGTGCGAGGTATACTCTTTAATGTTACCAACGGTTCTTATGTGTAGGTTAGGTACGTAGGAACTTGAGAAGTATGGGTATGGTACCTAGAATCTTTATCTAGCAAGTGGAGAAGCCACGGGCAAGGTTCATCCTGTCCTCCATTAGAGTTGGTGCCAAAGCATTCCCTTAGTATTTGATCTCCTGTCATTGGTTATAATAAATGCATGTGAATAATTATATTTCCTCTCTTCAGCCCCTGCCCCTATTAATGGCTTCTATGAGAGCAGATCTGATGTCCCCAAAATAGATGTCCCAATCCCGACTCTTCTCCTATGCATGTAACTTTTGGTATCCATAATTATTTAGTTCTTTAAATAAAAAATATATGTGTTGCATGCACAGGAGAGGGGACGGGAATGGGACACCCATTTTGGAGACAACATATCTGCTCTCATTTTGTTTCGCTTGCTGCTCCAGAATTTAATAGCATTACAAGTAAATATTAACGTAATAATGTCAACATTTGAGAATGTAATATGAATTTAAGAGATGCTTAGTACATGAAAAGTGAAAACCCAAAGAGGCATATTACACATGAGAATAGAAGATTCAATGCTGAGACAATGCACAAAATAAATAAAACAGTGACTCATGCATACCGAATTAAAAACAAAGTTCCCATAATATTGATTAAATAATATTACATTAAATGATGAGACAATCTAAAATCATCTACAAGTGCAGGTCCTTATGCTATAACCAAACAATCAACTTTTTTAATGTAATAAATCCCGAGCTTCCAAAAAATATAGCATACTAAAGAAACATCCTTAACATTCAATATACCAAAGACATGCATAATTGAATTAAAACTTACAATAGCAGGACATTTACAATTGAAAGTGCAAAAGAAGCAAAAATATGCAACAAAGGCATAGAGAATTATCCAAGTACATAAAAAAATCTTATAGTTCTCCAAAATTACCTCAACATTCTTCAAATCAAACTCTGGACTATGAGCCAAACATAAATTCCCAAAGGTGTCACAGGGCCCACTGGTTCCATGTAATCTTTCCAAAGAAAAATAATAGAAATTAGTAAAGCATCATTTACAAATTGCTAGAAGTCCTTGTGTCTATTCCTCTACATACAAGTCTGGGGGTAACTAAATACTAGAAAAGTAACATACTTACAGATCTCCGTCCAGACACAAAGCAAAGTTGCCACCTCCTCCAAAAGCCAATACATCGTTCAAGCACAAGTAGTAATACCTATTTGCACCTATGCAGTATCCCAATATTAGCTTGCTAAAATAAATATAATTACATTAATTGATAGTAACAACCCTTCCTAACTTATAGTGATTATATCAAGTTTTAGTATTCCTATTTACTACATTAATTGTAATATGAATTACAAGTAATAAAATCTGAAAGGTTACCCTTGCTGCAAGCTATGAAGTATGGTCACTCCAAAATATAAGCCGTGCCGTGTCGGACCTGTATCAGACACAACCTGGACACACCAATATAGGTGTTGTCTCCCTGTCGCTGCGTCCTAACTGTGTCGTGTCATATCAGTGTCCATGTTACAATTTGAAGACGGGTTGAATATTCAACTAGAATTGTTATGTTACATGGTTGGGAGTTTCCATTACAAACATGGGACTGACCATGCTAAATTATTAGCCCAAGTGGCCAAGATGCAATATTTGACCTTCATTAGATACACTTTGAAATCCATCTATCCCATGGGCACGATTAATGTCTTCTTCACAGTGAATCTTACAAATGAAAGGGAGAGATCTCCTTGGTCTTTCTTCTCTAGTGCCAACTTACCTATTGTATAGTAGAAGCATCTTCCGCAAAGGCGCAAACCATAGGTACTTAATTATATTAGTCACGTTCATGTGCGTTGCACGTACAAAATAAATGATAGTATTAATAAAATATATAAAAATTTAAATTATATTAGAATATTTTAAATATAATTTGAATATGATTTGTTATGATTATTATTTTTAATTCAGGATATGTGTTTAATTAGATAATGTTATGTAGTTAGTTTAAACATAATTTTAATTTTAAATATATTCTAGTATCGGGTGATTTTTAATTTTTTACGTGAGGAGAGAGGGTTCGGTTATCACACGAAATATAAGAAAGGTAGTTAATTTTAAAATTTAATTTTTCTTTTTTTTAAATAAAATGGTTGATGATATACACACGGCTTAGACTTGAGCCGTTTTGAAGCCTCTTTATATTAGTAGAGATATAGGAAGTGATCTTCAGTTATCAAAACTTCAGGGAATATGCTTTCTCTATGTAACAACACCAAGGGTATAAACGGCGGTAGGCGGGTGCGCGGCGGAGAGAGTCCGCCTACCGCCTAGGCCGCCTAGACGGTTGATACATTTTGAACATTTTTTACTATTTTACCACTGTTTTTTGCATAATATGCATATTTTAAGGGTGTTCCATGCATAACTAAGTTGTAGAACGAAGATTTATAAAGTTTTAGTGTTGTTAGGCCCATAATGTTAAAAAAAAAAAAAAAATCTTTTTGGCCAAAATATTTTGTAAAGTATTTATCCGCCTAGGCGCTCGCCTACGGTGCCTCACCTCCGCCTATGCCGCCAACCTCCATTGGCCGCCTGCTCCACCGCCTACAGCAAAGCGGTGCGGAGAGGGACCGCCTACCGCCTAGGCGGCCTAGGCGGACGCCATTTAGAACACTGAACAACACAACTATCACTGGGTTGTCATGACTCCATTCCGAAGTTCGCCCACCTAAAACACTATGAGTGGACATTACAACCACCACAATAAATCCTCTTTCATTCAGTTCCTTTGAGAGCCATCTTGTCCGTTAACATTAGCAAATCCGATACCATAGACTTTCTCACAGCCTTTGATCCAAGTTCATTTAGGTTTACCCATTGCTGTAGGCGCTTCCCTAATTCATAGTATGTTGCTTCCAACTTGTGCATCTATTGGTCTCTCTTGCATATGTCAAACTGTTTGCACATGCCCAAACCATCTCACATCATTATATCATATCTTATTGTCAATTTAGCACTTACTCCAACTTTTCATAGATGAACTCATTAGTTCGTATCTTTTAGTGTATTTCCGCTCAACCGTCCCATGTTTTCATTTTAGCTACACTCATTCATTTCTTTGCGTGTTGTTTCTCAACTAGGCAAGCCTTTGATCCATAAAGCATGGCTGGTGATCTTTTGTTGAATTCTTCTTCAGTTCCAACTTCCAAGGCTATCCTACAATCACAAAGCCCACCTAAAATGCTCCACTTTTGGTCAGGTTGCTTTACTCCCATAAGAGAGATCCTTCTCAATTTCTCCATCACAATGAATGGTGCTAAATAGTTAAAACAGTCGCTCTTAGGTATATATTGGCATCATAATGTCCTTACCTTGTCATGTCGTATCCGTGAAACATAGATGCATAACGATAGTTGTGGATTCCACACTCAGATTCCCAAATGCACTATGACAACAAGGAATAGGTAAGTCCTTGAGGATAAGTGAAGCAAGCATTATACTCTGAACAATGTATATCCAAATATGTATGACACATCTGGACTTTTATCTCTTGAAATCATGAAATCTTGTAGATTACCTGTAAAATTTAACGATTCTTTACTGGGGATAAAATTGTGCAATAGATTATAGTTTTTCTCCATAGTTTAAACTTTAAATGCAGAAGCAGAAAATGGAATCTGCACGAGTTTCAAATACACAGAAAAAGTACATGTTTATTAAGACCTTATGAGTTGTATAGGAATACGGGTAAGTAGCTTACCATAAATTACGGTCATGGTTGACCAAAATTATGGTCATGGTAGAATTTGGTCCAACACCAATTTTGGTGTATCTCTAGGATTTATTTAGTAGATAGAGTCATATATTTGGTCAAACATTTTAGGTTGATTTAGTCGATCTTCTACATTGAGTCTAGAAGATCTTTTCAATACCGATTGAAGAATCCATATATTCGTCTTTCCATATTGTATCCTTCACTTATTACAAATAAGAACCTCCTCTCCACAGGAAGTATCTTGGTTTTATCCAAATCAATTCTATCTAAAAAATTTGGAGGGATCTATATGCAAGAGTTCACATTCTTAGGGTATTCCTAGAAAGTTGTTTAAGATGACAAACCCCTAAGCAATACTTCATCATCAAAGAACCAAGCTTGTTAGTAATAGGTCAAAAGTTGAATAGTTAAAATCATCATTCGGTTAGTTGTTCATGACAGAATTTTGGAACTACCCTCAAATAAAGGCCAATTAACATCAGCCTATGCTGTTTTGGTCTTCGTAAATGTTTGAATCTCTCTTGCTACAGGTCTAGCGAGAAACGGCAGAAGATGAGTAATATACCTATATTACTATAGCAAACCTGATGAGATGTAAAGGATCAGAACACTTTATGGTCGAGCAACAATAAGGTGATGAAAAGCATATACCATCACTATTCAGAGCCAATAATTTACTCATTGACAGCAGCACTCTACTTAGGCTAGTTTTGTATTGTTGCTGCTTTTTTAAAAAGCAGCAGCAGGTTATGAAAGCAGCCTCCTCCCTGCTTTCAAAGCAGTCCAAAAGTAAAGTAGCATATCAAAATAATAAGCAAACGCTGGTGCTACCAAAAAAGATTGTGTTTATGCTTTCTGAAAAACAAGCATCAGCAGCCTAGCTAACCTGTAACAAAGCCCAGCGTTATCAGGTACAAAAGCTTTCTTTAAGACAAACTTTCAAATTGCTAATGTTATAAATCAAGATTCAATACACTCCTCAAGTATTATCTCAGAATATCTGTTTGTCAAGTGAGAAATCATGATGCTGGATTTGGTAAGTGGAGTACAACTATGTTAGAAGAAACTAATAACAATTTTAAGTAATGGGATGGAACAAGCATATATGCTACAGAACAGCTGCTTAACGTATGTCCTAAATCAAACTTCATTTTCCTATAATGTAAGAAACTTTTGGATCAAGCATATATGCTGCAGAACAGCATGTTTAAAAGTTCAAACTGATTCAGCATAAGTTTTCCTCTGGATGACAGTCTCCTTTCAAAATAGTTGTACAATTTGTCTAGATGTATGCTATGTTTTATAATTGAAAGTTCCTGGCCAGGGCAAGAGTAAGAGTCAAGAGTGCAACTGCAGATGGATGGAGCATTCCGAACAAGGCCAGAACATCATAACATAGCCTAACAAAACATCGAATATACAAATTAATTTTTTTGGCCCAAAAAATAAAGACCCACAAGTAATCTAGCTACACGGTTTTCCATAAACTGGAGGTTTTCTCAACACTAACTGTTGCGTAACATAATTTTTCTGGCCTACACTACCTAATTTCTTTAATTGCTTAGATACCAGATTTTGTCACGTATCACATCACCACCTATGTTCTTCTAGGAACCTCACAGGTAAATTTAAAAATAATGCTGTTATTTAATTACAAGGAATCCTCCATTCAATCACCAATTTTATCAAAATATAACAAATTTCTCAATAAGCTTTAAAATTGTTGACGACTGTCAATACTGTTCAAAAATAAATGTGTTCAATGTATTCAAATGTAGCTGCGGCAGAATGGCCTTGACTTTATATTATGCTGATTTCTAGCTTGAAGGATCGATTACAGATAAAGAATATGTTTATTTTGTGAGGTAACAACATAATAATGTTTTCACTTAGTGCATGCTTAACTTTCCTCGACTATATGTCATGTTCTAATAGTTAATCATCAGAGATGCATGATAACATAATTTTCTTCTGATACTACGTCCACAATAGTCACCAACTACTAATATATGGGCTTAAAAATGGGAGACATCGCTCCTGTGTTTATGGCAAGCTCCAGAACTAGTACCTGTTCTCACAGTGCCTAACATATTTCACATTAAGTAAAATCAGAGTGCAACCATAACAAACCCAATAATGGAGAAAACGGCTTGTACTACATTTGATTAGTAATACCTAAAATGACAAGATAACTATACAGAGTCACAGACATAGTATGATGTTAAATGCATACATAAAATCTGTAGCAGCTCAAGTGAGTACTGGGACATCCAAGAAACATATTAAGAGTAGTCAGTCGCAGGAGGAGAGATTAACTAACACAGCTACAGTAGAACAGATCTTGATGTACTATGCCTAGCATCTATAGCTTCTAATGTTGTCTATTCAGTAATATTACTGAAGAACCTGTTCGTGAACAAAGCTACACGGGAAAAAACATAAGACATAGTATCAATAGTTTACTTGGAGAGAGTCGGTATGCTCCTGAAACAGGAGGTTCAACCATGGTATAAGGCCATAAATGGATATTACTGAGATTTGTACCTGTTGCTCTGAAGAGCCTTGGTTCTCCATATATTGTAGTGAATACAAATGTTTGGCTTGTCCCCTATCAATAAAAGTGTGATATGCCCTCAAGATATTGGGAAGTAGTAAAAGCAATCAAATCGTGAAAGATAGATCTATATGATAACTTTGCACACACTCACTTGGTACTTTCTTTTGGTTGTAGGCTTTAAAGGACTATCCAGAAGACCACCAAATGTAGCACCTTGCATGTCTCCAACAATCTAGCAAGTAAAAGCTTTCTTATACCAAGGCCTTTTAAAAATACACAAAAAGATATAAAGAAAAACCACAAGAAGTAAAATATTTCTAAAGAAGAAACTTGAGAACCACTTCCCTAACTTTAAAGGACATCAAAAACCACAATTTTGACTTGTGAGTAAGTACTTACTAGTAAACATGGACCAGAAACATTAACACTTTTACGAAGAAGTGTGCGTAGTGATATCCCATCTTTCTTCGTGCTGCCCTTCATTTGAAGAGATCCTCATTAAATCAGAAAGAAAACATACACAAGTACCACATTTTGTCAATCTTCCAAATGGTAGGTTACCTGTATAATAGTACCCATTTGCACCCTCTAACAATATTTGGTATGGATGAATATAAAAACTCAAACAAGTTCGCAGATATAAATGAAGACTCGTCTGTGAGACAAGAAAGAAACTCTTCAGAGGCATGCAAGGTAGGTGCTTCTGCAACTCCAGAAGTACCATTGACTTTTGCTTCTGCAACTCCAATAGAACCATCGACTTTCCTTTCCGATACTTGATCTGTGTCTTCTTTGGATTTTCTCGGTGTGTCATCACTCTCTGTGTCGGTTCGGCTGTCCGAGCTACAATCCAATGCTTTATCTTTCGATGTGAAGCTATTCGCTTTCCATCTTTTAGGAAGGGATCTTAATGGAGCTGGTATTGTATTGTGTGGTTGAGTCAACTTATTTGATTCATGCCAATCAGCACCGGAGCAGGTGGCAGGGAGACGAGAAAGAAAAAATGAAGAGATAAAAGATTTCTTGGGAGAAGATACTTCTTCCATAGAAAATGATCTTGCCTGCACAAGTCAAATGCATGCCAACATAAATTAGTCTTTGCAAAATGAATGATGTATAAACTATAAAGTCCGTATGTAATAAGTAGATATGATAGTAACTAAGATCACGAGTATAAACCGGTTTAAGAAAGTTTTCCTCACAGGTAAGCCAAATAAAGAAAATGAAAACATAAAACCCATGGTGGAAACAAGATTCACAACTGCAGTACAACAACAACAACAACAACAACAACAAAAAGCCTCCATCCCAAATTGTTGGGATCAGCTATCTGAATCCTTTTCTTCCATTCAGCTTTGTTAAGGTCCTGTCCTCTGTAACATTAACAAAAACCATATCTTAGTTATGGCATCAATCCAACTTCGTTTAGACATACCCCTAGATCTAGCAGAAACAATTAAATTTTGTTGATTATTCTTAGACATCCAACATGAACTCAACAAAACTTCACTTCTAGAACGGACTCATAAGAGATGGTTGACACAGAAAACGGGTAATTGGGACAATGACCACTCATAGTAAAACACGATCTGCCATAAAATAGAACCAAAAGAATGCCAACTTCATCTCTTTTTAATTTTATATATCGTATGCAGACCTCATAAAGTGATATCAGAAACAGAAAGAAAAAAAAAAGGAAAAAAAGTGACCTCAATAAATGATATCAGGAATCAGAAATGGATAGATGTTGTCCCATTCTAAGACAACAAAATGCCATCCTGGGTAACATTAGGAAGATAAAAAGTTGTGGTTGGGCAGCAAAATAATATCTTGAAAGCAATAAAAGGATGAGCTTTACAAAAAGGGTGCCATGTAGTAGCTCTTCAAAGTGTATTGGAAAAAGATGAGAAAAGGAAGAAAATTAATACCTGCCAGATAGAGGATAGAAGATACTGGCTCCCTTGGTGGAGCACATTCTCAACCAAAACATTATGCTATAGCACAGCCGGTTAGAATAATTTGTTTAGACTAGTAATATCCCAGTAAAAGTTGGAATTATTTCCACAGTTAGCATAAATTAAGCACATCACAATAACCCTGCAGTTATACTGTTATAGCTTATGCTTTATGCAAATATAAACATGTGGTTATTATAAACAGGAATACTTAGCATTTATTTATTTCTTAGGTTTATTATTGCTCTTTTTAGCATAACATCGTTAGGTAAAGAGATGCTAAAGGAATGAATGCTATTGGAACCTTTGAAATTAATAACTTTGGTTATGTAGTACAATCCTGTGTTTTCTATGGGGTACGCAGGGTAGCATCAAAATCCATCCAAGCAAAGCATAAGAGATTGATGCACAGTGCATGAGAAGGTGACGGTCGAATATTGGGTGGAAAGGAAGATAGTTACCTTTAAGAGAGAGACATAGAAGGAGAGAACAACTTCTATTGAAAGCAAAGCTTGTAACATTCTCATGTATTTCGGCTAATCAAAAAGGATAACTGGTATCAAGGATAAATTTTTGCGAGGGAGGTATTATGCTTCGGATATGTGAGTGCAACGAATCTGGAGGGCTGATGTAGGGGGACGTGATGTGAAATATTGGGAGGGTGAAAGTCATCTTCAGAAGGTAGTCTACTAGCAGTAGATGTAGAGGACTCGGTGTTCATGATTCAACTTTCAGAAGGGTGTCTTTTGCGTAGGATCTGTTGTAGACCAAAGATTTAACAATGTAAGAACGGAAGTTGGTTCCTTAAGCACTCATGCTAGGCAGTGATTTAGGGTTATTTTCCCTGAGATCTTCAATCAAAGAATACAATGCAGCATCTTCTTGATTGAGCTTAGACTGATTCGTATAACCTATAAGTTAAGGACACGTATTCTACTTTCTCCATAATATCCTCACCAATGGCAAATGGAACTCTCTCAATTTGCTAAAACCTTACCATCTATGTTGTACAAATGTGAATACAACACAACACAATACAGACATGATACCAAACTTAAGAGTGTTCTACCATATTTTAGTGTGTGTGTGTCATGATGTCCAATACGTGTCCGACAGGATGTGATACAGAGACGCACCAAATTCTCAAGTCTTCATGCTACCTAGCTTATGTACCCTTGGTATGGTACTTTTATCAGCAAAGCATAATCGGACTAAACAAATCACTCGTGCTATTTCCGAAATGAGTCAGATGACAGAAGAAATAGATTACACGTGATGCTACATTGAGAATTTGTCAAGTTCCACTGATCACATGCTTGAATGAGTGTTTTGCAAGACAATAAGTGAAATCCTACTTACTATGAACTTTATTCATAGTACATCTATATCATCTCTGTCTATCCCCTTTTAGTTTCAGAAAACTAAAGTCAGTAAAGTAAACTACTCGGCACTCAGAAGAAAATGAGCTATAAACCAATAACGATCAACAAACATCCATCATAATCTTTAACTAGATCAATTGAAATTGAAGCCGGAAAAGATAATGCGTCTTGAAAGATCGAATCAAGGAGCAAGAAATATAATAGAACTACTGGAGAATCTGATAGAAATGTCGATGAAACTGGTTAGATCAGACGAGCTGTAACTAAGGACCATCTTCAAACTATAAAACACAGACACTCCATAATCCGAAGGGGTCGTCATGCTGACACAGGCACTCCAAGGTGTCGTGTCAATGTCACAGTGTCCGTTTCCTGTCGTGTCATATCCTTGTCCATGCAACACAAATTTTTAGCTAGATCGGAGAAATTGAAACTGGAAATAGCAGTGTGCATGATGTAACAAGAAATCTAATGGAATACCCAGTGAAACCACTTAAATCGGATGAGCTAGGCACTCCAAGGTGTCGTGTCAGTGTCACAGTGTCCGTTTCCTGTCGTGTCATATCCTTGTCCATGCAACACAAATTTTTAGCTAGATCGAAGAAATCGAAACTGGAAATAGCAGTGTGCATGATGTAACAAGAAATCTAATGGAATACCCGAACGAAGTGTATGCCAGTGAAACCACTTAAATCGGACGAGCTATAACTAAGGACGATCATCAAAGTTGCAAATATCCACCGTTACTCTTTCCTAGGAAGCACGGACACCGTGTCATTCCGTGTCCGACACGTGTTAAGCGAGAGACGACGAGTAGGTGCTTGTTCAGTGTCACAGTGTCCATTCCCGTCATTTCGTGTACGCAACATGGATTTTAAATAGATCGAAGAAATCGAAGCCGGAGACAGCAATACGCCTAGAAATTCCTCGCGATTTGATCAAACAAAGATCGAGCGGAAGTTTACCGGAGGTCCGGATCGAGACGTCGGCGAAACACCGGGCGAAGAGAAGGGAGCGGACGGCGAGTCGGCGAGGAGACTGGAGAGCTTGTCGGCCACCTTGTCCTTCCATGAGAGCATCATCTCTCCAATGTAGAAGGAGAGGAGAGAGGGAGAGACTGAATAGATCTGGATCACTTCAAACCCTAACCCTAATTCTCTAGACCGCCATTAGAGACTTTAGGATGCTTTTGCCGCCTCTGGGATCATCATTGCCAGTTTAGAACGGAAGGGTCTATATAGTACTGGTAGGTGGGATGTTGTGTCCACATGTCAGTCTACTTGTTTACACGTGGATTTTTTTTAAAGCAAACATTGACTGATCAAAATTTGGAAATCTTGTTCCACACTTGATGCCGACCAACACGCGTGGTGAAAGTGTGATGCACAAGTACGTCAGATGGAGGTGTGAATTTATCGACATCAAATTAATGTGGTTTTAAGAATTCCAAAAGTTTATCCAAAATTAGGCCTCGTTTGGTTCGCGGAATCTTCATAGTGGGAAAGAAAAGTGATTACTTTTCTATATTTGGGTGTCAAAGGAATTGAGGATGAAAGGAAAACGATTTCCAATAGAAGAAAAATTATGGGAGAAAATGATTCCATCCATCGGAATCACTTTCCTACATTCAAGTATTCACTTTCTTTTCCAAATTTTTTGGCATTTCCAAACATCCGAAAGGAAAATCAATAGAAATCTTAATTTTTCAAAGAAAAGAAAATGTCAAGAAATTGATTTCCTTTCCCTTCCATTCCGCGAACCAAAGGAGGCCTTAGAATCCATATGGCATACATACATAATATCATATAAGGCCAGGAAGTGGGATTGGGAGTGAAAAGTGATAATTCAATTTTTGAGGATTCCTGAATTTAAAAATATCAAAAATCTGTTTGTTTAAGTTATGATTTTGCTATAGAAAGTGTAATTCTCCTAGTGTCCTCATCTTCACCATCAATGAAATATTTCAACATTTTTATTGAAAATTTTACTGATTAAATCTAATGAAGATAAGGTTTATCATCTTTCCATTTTTTTAAGGAAGAAAGAGTATAGACATTAGCTAGTTCTTTTAAAAAATTGATAAAATATTTAATCAAAAGTTTTAAAAAATAATAATTAGTATAGATTTTAGTAGTTGTGGGAGTAAAGTAATTGTTTAATTATTGAGTCAAATATGTGAAGATGGTGAAAACTCCTAAAAGAGGAGTTCAACGGAATCAAAAGGTAGGCACATTTAACAACAAAAAAATATGGAAGGTAAAATTTATCAAATTTGCATGAAAGAGAACAAATTTGAGTTAATTGTAGATAGGAGGGTGAGACGTCATCACGAATGACATTCTCCACTTAAAGAGTGTGGGGCGCCAACTACAATGGCACACGTTGTTTTATTTTATTTTTAATTCATTATAACAACATCAAAAGATAACAATTTATACTCTATTGGTCGACAAGTACATTTTCTTTTGTTGTGTCTTAGTCCACCATGGTTAATGTTTTTTTAAAAGTTTATTTATCTTTATATTGTTCTTCTTTGGTCTTTTAACTTTTTGTCTTACATCTTAAACTCCAATTTGTCCTATAAGCAAAGCACTTTGAAGATCATAGGGGAGTGGAGTTGGTTCTAGATGTGGCTCATACACACTTCTTAACTTATCAATAGAAAAATTGTGAATGATCAAAATTATCAATACTTACATTGCAAGACTTCCACACATAACATGCATGTACAAATGGTAGCAACGTATGATATCATCTTAAACATGAACAATAACTTTCGTTTAAGCGTAGTACATACATTTTACTTATTGCAAGATCTAACATTTCAAACAAAAAACTATCAATGCGCAACATTTGTAAATGGTACTAATTATTGCAAGATCTAACATTTCAAACCAAAAACTATCAATGCGCAACATTTGTAAATGGTATTTTTTTTCTACTTATGCGGACCATAGTTTTTAGCATCCTCGTACAATACTCTATTTCTATATTTTGAACAATCTATTTATTTTTGTCTTTAAGTGATATAATATTAACTCTAATACCGTTAAGTAGTGTTGTTATTAGTTTATCATGCAAATGCTTAATCAGGTTATTAAAATATTATGCAAGTTTAGAAGTGTTAATATCCAATCTAGGGCAAGAAAAATAAGTTGTTATCCAATGCTCAAAATTACGGGTTTCATCATTTCCTCCAGTGAACTGGTTAAGCATTTCATGTTTTCAACTTTAATTCTTTCAAACCAATAGTCATCGTCTGTTTTATTATATGATCTCCCAATAGAGTATACATTTGTTGAAATTTTCTAACTTTGGTTAATTAGATATGGATTTTTTTTACTTTATACAAAAAATAATGAATCTAGAAAAATAGCACGCATAGCATTATCAATCTTCTTGTTTATCTGATATAAATAAAATTTTATACATTAATTAAAACAGTTTTCAAAATATGTTATAAAATTGTTTAAAAACTATGTACAGGAATATGTGTTTTCACTTTCAGCAACAACATAAGCAACTGAATATAATTGTTAGTTAGGGCCATGAGCAAAAGCAATAAATAAGGTATCTTGATAGATGAAAGAAAATTAGCATAAATACTAATAAGCATAAATACTAATAACAGATAAACAACCCTTTTTAAAAGTTGTCAATGCATGCCTTGATCAAATAAATAAAAATTGTTTAAGAGCTATTATTTTCGGTAGTCTTTAGATAGTATTTGCTATCTAGATTTGACTCGGTAATTCTAAAACCATGTTTTTAGGACTAACATATGCATCAACACGACTACTATTTATTTCAGCTAAAGTCATCTCTCCATCTATCCTAGTTTTGTAATAAGTAATATGTATCCGATGTTCTTTATGTATATCCCTCACAATTTGTGATGGATTGTAGGATTGATTATCCTTAATTGTACCAGTTATCTTGTGTCTAATCCATAAAGCAATAACTAGTGGATGATATGTTGTTGTTTGTCCACATAGACAAAAATGCCGAGTTTCTAGTATACTGATAACAACTATTTCATCAGTTCCAATGGGTTTAGCGTATACTCTTCAATTACAATTCGGTTGATCACATGTATATATAATTTTCAGGACATTGTTTCATAACACTAGATGAACAAGTAAAATTTTGTGTAATAGCTATTTCGCTTATAAAAGTTCTAAATTTAGAAAGACTATTGAATGATTGTCCGACATATAATTCTGAGTGGTAACATTATCGATATTATCATCATAATTGTCAGCCCCAGTTTTTCAAAATTTTTGTTAATTAGTGATAATTGGCCATTGATGATTATTTTTAGTATTAAAATATTTTATAGTAAATATTAGGAATTTTTCCTGTATTTTTAAATGATTTTTAAATGGTTTTAAATACATAAAATACCTTTTTGCAATAAAATGAATTGTTTTAATTAGGTTTGCAATATTTAGAATTGTTTTAAATACTTTTTGCAATAACCCAATTGTCTTTTGCAATTATATTTTGCAAATAATACTTGCGGGAGTCAATTTGCAAATTAGAATTTACATTTGACATTGGGGAGGACCTATTTGTGAAATCCTAAAACCTAGGGACTTTTGTGCAAAACCTAAACCTAACCCCCCCGACGACCGGACAGCTGCCGACGACCGGCCAGCTGCCCCCCCCACGTCCCGACCGACTTTCCACCGCCCATAGACCCTATTTAACCCCCCCACCTTGCTCCCCAGACCAAACCCTAACCCTAACCGACCACCACGACCACGAAAACCCCCTTTCTTCTCCGACGAACCCCTAACCCTAGCTCTACTCCGGCGAGCCCCCGTCCAGCCCCTACGCCGAGCACCACCGCCCGCAACCACCACCATCAGGACCGCCTCGTCGAGCCGCACTCAGCGCCACCGCTCCGCCATGACGCCGACGCCTCCTCCGCCTGATCGCCCTCTCGACAGCAAGTCGAGCTCGGACACGTACGTGTCACTTCGTCCTCGTGTCGAATCTCGACTCGTGTACACGGACACAGACTCGCCCAGCCTAGACGAACCTAGTGGTAAGTGTGGACACGCGTAGATCGTGTCGTGCGTGTCGTGCAGTGCATGGACACGTCGACACGGTGTCAGATTTCATATTCTCGTGTCCTGGACTGTATGGACACGAGCGAACTGTTATTTAGAGAACGGGTTTGGGCTTTGCTTAACGGGTAAAAACCCATTTAATTTCTGTACTAAATAAAATGGACTGAAGCCCTATTCTAACAATCGGGCCGGATTGGCCTACTGGCCAGCGCGCAATGTTTAAAACCCCCCCCCCCGCTGGCTCAGGATCGAGCCCCCCCTTTACAGTTTCTTTTTTTTCTTTTCTTTTTCTTTTTCTTTTTCAGTTTTATATATATATTTATATATATGTGTATATATATATATTAGTATATATATATATGTATATATACTGTATTTTAGCAGTATTTTATATATGTATATATTTTTTATGCTTAATAAAATCTTATATATTTATTTGTATTTATATACATATATGTATATATGTATATATCTTCATATGTATATATATATTTATACTATGTATATATATATACAATATTAGTATATGTATATATATGTACTTTTATAATTAAGTATTTTCCTTATATATATATATATGTACTTTTAGAACATATATATGTATATTTTCACTATGCATAATTTTACCATATTAAAATAATAATATTTATTTTGCACTATTACCAACTTGTATTTTTATTGTATTTAAATTACTGCAACCATTTGATGTCCAAACCTAGCATGGGTATTTGGGCTCAAATATGTTTTCACACATTCAAGACCTGTACAAGTCATATTGGACTTGATTCATGGCCTTGGGTCCTGTATTTGAACTTTGGTTCAAATTATATACATGGACAAAATACGCAGATAATTAATTATTGTGTGCATTACTGTTTTTGATTTTCTAAAAATACTTAAAGTATTGCTAAAATTATGGAAAAATAGTTTTTAGATACTTTGTTAAGTTGGCTAATTTAGTATAATTTTTGTAGTATTTAATTTACTGTTTTGCCCCTAGTTTGGCATATCAAACCAGAACTCATTTTCTATATATTTATGAAAAACTGATTTTTATAAAATACTTTTGTTGGGTAATAAATCCCAGAAAAATTATAATAAATTTCTATAATTAACAAGGTTTCTGTCAGTATATTATTCTGCATTTATTGGAGATTTCTAGTATTTTCTAAAATTGTTAGAACACAGTGCACAGAATGTTTATTTTACCAATAATTATGACTAAGTCATGACTTGTGATTTTTTGTGTATTTCTAGTATTTGGATTGCTAACCAGCCTTAATATGGGAGACCCATGTGTTAGTTTAGATGCCAAATCACTTCACTTTGAACCCCTAGGCTAAGTTCACCTAGCCAATGTCCAATTTGGCCTTCTCACATCACTAGTGTATTTATATTGTCTTATAACTTAGAGTCTGAGTATATATATGTTTTCAGTGCCAGGACACTCTACATCTTAGCTTTATTGTCATTGCATTGCTTTGCTCCAGGCAAGTACATCTACAAACTCATTTACTGTCTTTTAATGTTAAGTACATGTGACAACCTTGTAAATTACCATTAATCCAGTTGCAAGTCTTTTGTTAATTGTACATGTTAAAAACACTGTTATTTGATAAAAGAATGTTAATTAACCCATGTGAATGCTGATCCTTGGAGTAGCAAGTCAAATCATAACATGTTTCATACTATTGCCAGTTCCCACCATGCTTTACACTAATTCCCGTATCTTTTACATGATGATTACTGGGTTATGAGAGAGTTGATAGTATAGTTACTGGACTCGTGGAATGTACTCACTTACATTGCAGTATGCTAATTGTGTAGTTTCTGGACTTGTGGAATGTACATACGTACATTGCAGTAAACTGAGAATGTAGTTTCTGGACTTGTGGAATGTACTTACGTACATTGCAGTAAACTAACAATGTAGTTTCTGGACTTGTGGAATGTACATACGTACATTGCAGTAAACTAGCATAGCACCTATTGACCGATCTCATACCTGCTCCAGTTTTAATACATAATGTACATAGGCCACAATTGACAAGAGTGTCTTAAAATGATAATCAAGATATACCATGATTTTTCGCTTTATATGATTTACCCTGATTCCAGTATGTCTATTTTTCAGTCTTATCATACCATGTTCCTGTTGTACATCTCTTGCATTATACATTCAGTACTTTAGTAGTAGAGGTTGTACTTGCTCCCGTCCTGACAGGATAACGTTGTAGGTATTTTGACCGAGGAAGAAATGCTTTGTGACCCGTACTATGGAGCTCCAGTTGAGGATATTCCAGCAGGGAATCCTGCTTAGCTGCTTAGTTTGACTTAGTGTTGGGTTATTATCACAGACGCTGTTTTGTACCTTTAAACTGGACCTTGTCTCCAGTCTTACATTTTGGTTTGTATTATTATCAAACTTAGTGGTTTTTCATCTATATAGAAGCTGTGTTGTGATCATTCTTAAACTATCTTAATTATTAGCACATTTATCATTATTACCTGACTGTCTAGAACAGCTTACTGCGCTTTATCTCAAGTGTAGGCTGGACATGGCTCGGCCCGGCCCAACAATTTGGGTAACGGGTCGTGACAATAATCATCTAAAATTTTAATTAAATCATCACTTTTTATAATCATTATTATCGTCATCATTTTTACCTTCTAATATACGTTTTATTCAAGAATTAGCACCACGTTAACCGTTTGATAATTAGAAGCACGTTGAGTACTTATATTATCAAGTTTATGTGATACTTGAGTAACATAAATACTTATAAAAGGCGATAATAAATTAACTTTAATAACAAATTTTTTTGCTTGCTCACGATCTAATAGTAAACAATGAAAAGCAAAAATATGTCTTAATATGAACTCAAATTAGATATTTTTTTTTAAATAATTAGATTACGTAAACTATATAATGTAATACTACGATCAGTTAAAATCTCCCTTCATAGGATAACCCATTTGTTGCACCTTTATGTGAACACAATATCCTTATACTTTGATTAACCAATATTACAATTTGCTAAGGTTCTAAATGAAGAGCTTGTGAGACTATGAGTTTTTTGTGTTTAGGAACCGATTGGGGGAGAAAGAATTGAGTTTGGTTGGAACTTCTCCCGCACGTCCTTTATATAATATGCAATGTTCAAAAATACAAACGTTAGAGATCAACAGTAAAAAAAATGATCGTTGATAAAAAAGAAAACTACATATATAAGTAGGGCATCAGTAGAGTTGGCATCCAATTTATTTTTTCTCGTACGACACAAACTCTAACGACGTCTTACGTAAGAAATTTTAATTTTTTTATTCTAACTACCACCGTATGTGTATCCTCCACTTAAAAATTCTCACTAACTTAAACCATCTTAATATATTTAAACTAAATATAAGATATTACCTAAATATATATTAAAAATTCATTTTTTTAATAATTATAATACATTAAAATTATATTTAAACTATTTCAATATAATTTATTTTTTATCTAATTTTTCAAACAAAAAAAAAATTCCATCGCACATGAATATAAAAGGGGTATTTTCGTAATATGTGGGAGGAATAGCATTCAGAATTCGCTAGGGTTCTCGTGTTTTTTTTTTTTAAGCTCTCTCTAGTCATTTCTGCTGCCCCCAATTCCAGAGGAGGCGACGCGTGAAGAGCACCAATGGTGAAGTTCTTTGAAACCCGTAAAACTAGTTTCTATTCCATTTCCACGGATCTATAAATCCAAACCATAAATTTGGAGATTGTGATCTGATCAATGGCAGGGAAAGGGAACGGGGAGTTTCGGGAAGCGGAGGAACAAGACCCACACCCTCTGCGTCCGCTGCGGCCGGAGGAGCTTCCACCTCCAGAAGAGCCGTTGCGGCTCCTGCGGGTTCCCCGCCGCTCGGATCCGCAAGTGTAAGCGCCCGATCCGACCATTTTTGTTCCTTCTATATTTGTAGTCTAAGAAACACACTAATGTATCCAAACTACCGGTCCGTATCCGTATCCGTATCCATGTCTCATGGACACGTTTCGGACTGGATACGGAAACCCTAAAAAAATACAATAGGATGGTTCAAATTACGTCCTCCGCGTCTGTATGTTGTCTTGTTTGATTATTGTCAGTGTAAAGTATTCTGCAGGTTTCATTAGGGTCTGTTTGGTTGCTTGAAATTGTAAGGAAGTGGGGAAGTGGGGTTTGCATATGCGTAACTTTTGACTTTGACATTGTTCTTTTGATGGTTGAATTATGAGAAATGGAATTGGAGAAATATGGAGTTCGGTTGTTTGGATGGTTGTTGAACTCAACATGAAAGTGGGGTTTTGGTAGCTCATTTGTTTGGTTATTGCAATGGAAGGGTAAGTTGGGTAGAGAGACGATAAACTCCTTAAGTACGGGGGAGCTTACCCTATACTTAAATACTTATTGATCAATGGGTAATTTGTCGCTGGAGCAAATAAGCGATTTTTCTTTCTTTTTGGCCATACTTGAAGGATGCTATCAAATTACACAATGCTCTCGAATAACACTCCAAGTCCAAACATCCTTCTTTTTGCGTAGAAAGGAAATAAAAAGGAAAGGGCGAATACAGGTAAACCAAAACTCCATAATGTAATGAAAACATAACAAAAGGCAATCTTTCTTTTCCTGATCTAATACAGGAATACAAGTTATTTGAAGGTTCTTGACCTAATACAGGAATACAAGTTATTTGAAGGTTCTTCTAATACAAGAATACAAGTCACTTCAAGGAAACCCACTTTCATTACAACACCTACCAAACAGCTGAAATCAGTTGAGTTCGGGTCTTTACACAAAATGTAAGGAGTTCATGTCCATTTTCGGGATACCAAACAACCCTTACTGTAATATGTGTTGATTTTTTTTTCAATGTTATAGATTTCGCTAGGCGGACTCGGTGCGCCGAGGGCCCGCCTAGCGCCTAGACGCCGCCTAGGCGGCCGATTTTTTTATTTTTTTTACACACACACATATATATAGTGTATATGTAACAGATTAACACAAGTCTATGAGCTCCTATGGCTAGTTGTTTTGAAGGGTTAAGGATTTGAACCCTATGTTTTTTTATTTTTTTCAGTTTTTTTAAACATAAAAAGGGAGGAGAGGGAGTGCAGCCACCCCCTCTCCCTCTCCTTCTCCAGGCTCCTCTCCTCCCCTCCCCTCCCGCTCCCTCTCCATCTCCATCTCCAGGCTCCTCTCCTCCCCTCAACCACCACCACCAGTAGTAGCAGCAGCAGCACCGCCACCACCATCTCTCCTCCCTTCCCTCTCCAGGCTCCTCTCCTCTCCTCCCCTCCCTTCCCTCTCCTCTTCTTAGCCGCCGCCACCACCACCACCAGTAGCACCACCACCACACTCTCCTCTCCTCCCTCTCCTCTTTGTAGTCACCGCCGCCACCGCCGCCGCCACCACCACCGCAACCACCGCAACCACCGCCACCAATAGCAGCAGCACTCAAACCACCCCCCGCTGCCGCCGTTGTCATGTAAGTGTTGATTTTTTCCTTTTTTCTTTTTTTGAAATTTCAAATCGAACATGTCCGCCTAGGGCCGCCTAGCGCCGTCTAGCGCCTAGACTGGCTGCCTATGGGGTTTCCGGTGTGGCCGGAGGCCGCCTAGCGCCTAGGCCGCAATTTAGAATACTGTATTTTAATGGATTTGCATTTTCTTAAGTGAATATAGATTTTTTAACACCGGTGATTTTTATTGATGGAATTAACCGTTTGCATTTTATTAATTGTATGGACATATGAATCTACATTTTTATCCCCAATACTTCTCCTATCAAAATGGGGTTGGCTATGGGGCGTAAGATCGTAAGAAATTTGACGAAGTTCTTATGATCGGCTGTTGACCTGATGTCAACCTTGTGTATGTTATAGCTATAAGCGTGAGAGGGTCTTGCCATAAAGTCTAGGGAGATCGATTGGCTGGTAGATTGACCTACCTTTTGGCTCTATATATTAAGCTTATGCAATCAAGGAACACCCTCCAAGTTTTCCAAGTCTATAAAGAGTCTATATGAAGAGAAATAAGATGATATAATTTGATGTAGGGAATAGTACTTATATTTATGACACATTAATCCAAAGGGTGAAAAGAAATGACAATCCCAATTATTATCCTAATTTGCTATAGAAATTAAATTCAAATTTATTATTAGTTCAAATCTTTGTTGAAAGATTTATGTAAACTCTGACAGGTGAAATTTGATTTAATGATATTTTAAACACTCTTTCACTTACACATTTAAGATTGCATTAGGAAAAAATATTATTTAAAATAAAAAAATGTAATGAAAAATTCAAGGAGATTTTGATTTTCCATACTCTTTTTTGTATGTATATACAACTCTTGTTGTTGTGAATCTCAACACAAGAATTTAGATTGACCAGTGGAGGAGAAAGAAAGAGCACCAACTGGTTATAAAAGATTGCAAATTTCACGTGATATACCACATGGATTTAATTTTTTTAAATCTGTCTTTAAATTTAATTGACATCAAAATATTTCCTAATTTCTAATTCATCTATCTTATTTGGAGCAATATTTTTCCACCTGCTTTTGACATCACTGCGACCATCCTATGCTTGTCGTCGTGATTTGTGACTACTAGGGAGGGGTTTAATGCATTTCCCACCACCTCCAAATTTGGCTCTTTAACTAGTTTATACCATAGTAATCTAATAATTCCTATCGGTTTTAACTTCATCATTATCGTATGCTCGAGTAATAAATATCATTTTTTTTCCTCTCTGATAGACAACCTTGTAGTATTGTCCTCTGTATTGTCAATTATAACACAAGGTTTTAAGTTGCCTTTTGAAACAGATAACTGGAGCGTGAAGGCGATTAGGAGGAAGACAACAGGCACAGGGAGGATGAGGTATCTTCGTCATGTGCCTCGAAGATTCAAAAGCAACTTTAGAGAAGGTACGTATTTGCTATTACATTAAGCATGCCTAGTAAAATTAAGACTGCTTGTGCTTGATCATGTTGTGGACCAGACGTCCAAGGTAGCTTACCGATGTGGTTTTACTGCACCTTTTGACGAGCAAACTTAAAAAGGTCCTTACACAAGCTTATTATTATGCCACATTGATGTTGGATGTGGATTCCGTGTGCTAATATTTTTGGACTGTCATCTTTCTTTCGTACCTAGGAGTGGCTGAAAAGTTTACCTTTGCCATATTCAATTGCTATGCGGTCCTTCTGTGAAAGTTCACTAATGTTAACTGAAATAAGGGGATTGATTAACATTAATTAAGATCTTGGCTATCCATAATTTGAATATTTCCTCAGGTAGTCAAGCAGCACCAAGGCAGAAGGCTGCTGCTGCGGCTTCATTTTAGTTCGGTAGACTTGCTTTCTGTATCAGCCAGCAAGGAGCACTTCATTTCACTCTACATCATCTGTTATTTGTTTGTGTGGTTAAGACTGGTCTCTTTGTTACTAATTTTTGCTTGAAGTGCTAGCTGATAAGGTTATTGCAATTTGGATTATCATTATATGATTTGGATTATCAATGTGTTACTTCAGTTGTGTGCTTGTTATGCTGGAAGGTGTTATTCTTATAAATTAGGTATTTAACTATTTATACATGCTCTGCTTACTGTATTTTCTCCATGCAAACTATTCCAGAAAATGTTGGTTTTACAGGAAGTTTCACAGTTTTTGTGCAGCATTTCAATTTTTTGCCAGCTTCTCATCACTTCGAGAAGTGCTTGTTATGGTGAAGGTGTTCGAGCACCTTCGTCATGATAAATCTTTTTATCGTATTAAATAGTCGATCATTCCATGATAAAGTGTTACAGCTTGGATTATCAAGTACTGATTTGGATTATCAGTGAGGTGTTATCATTTCAATGCAGTGGTCCTCTAATTACTAGAAGTGCTTGTTATGGTGAAGGTGCTCAAGCAGCAAAACAAGCACAACTGAAGAGGAGACTGTCAACAGAGCAGGCATAAAATACTAATTGGTAAGAGAACCCAGTATTTTATCTTTTTATTTTCTTTCTTTTGATTAAATATAATTTGGTAAAAACTTTGGTGCATATATTTGATACAATCTAGTTGCTTGCGAGTACCTAAGCTACACAGCAGTACCTAAGTTCTGCAGTTTGTTTCTTGGTAAAGTAAACATATTAGATTGATTTTCGGTTACATTGTAGCTTATGGTGTATTGAAAATAGGTAAGTATATCTGAACTTTCTTAAGTAAAACTAGAATGACAGCAGTTTGTAACTAATTAGATTCATTGAGCATATATTTGGTAAAAACTTTGGTGCATATATTTGATACAATCTAGTTGCTTGCGAGTACCTAAGCTACACAGCAGTACGTAAGTTCTGCAGTTTGTTTTTTGGTAAAGTAAACATATTAGATTGATTTTCGGTTACATTGTAGCTTATGGTGTATTGAAAATAGGTAAGTATATCTGGAACTTTCTTAAGTAAAACTAGAATGACAGCAGTTTGTAACTAATTAGATTCATTGAGCATATATTTGGTAAAAACTTTGGTGCATATATTTGATACAATCTAGTTGCTTGCGAGTACCTAAGCTACACAGCAGTACCTAAGTCCTGCAGTTTGTTTCTTGGTAAAGTAAACATATTAGATTGATTTTCGGTTACATTGTAGCTTATGGTGTATTGAAAATAGGTAAGTATATCTGAACTTTCTTAAGTAAAACTAGAATGACAGCAGTTTGTAACTAATTAGATTCATTGAGCATATATTTGGTAAAAACTTTGGTGCATATATTTGATACAATCTAGTTGCTTGCGAGTACCTAAGCTACACAGCAGTACCTAAGTTCTGCAGTTTGTTTCTTGGTAAAGTAAACATATTAGATTGATTTTCGGTTACATTGTAGCTTATGGTGTATTGAAAATAGGTAAGTATATCTGAACTTTCTTAAGTAAAACTAGAATGACAGCAGTTTGTAACTAATTAGATTCATTGAGCATATAATTTGGTAAAAACTTTGGTGCATATATTTGATACAATCTAGTTGCTTGCGAGTACCTAAGCTACACAGCAGTACCTAAGTTCTGCAGTTTGTTTCTTGGTAAAGTAAACATATTAGATTGATTTTCGGTTACATTGTAGCTTATGGTGTATTGAAAATAGGTAAGTATATCTGAACTTTCTTAAGTATATCTGAACTTTCTTAAGTAAAACTAGAATGACAGCAGTTTGTAACTAATTAGATTCATTGAGCGAGAAATGCATATCAATGCTTCCTAACCTTGCCTTTTGCTTCGATATTCATCTCATGTTATCAGAAATTATATTAACAATCATGCTTCTGGAATGATCTCAAAACCATCTCCCCTGACTTACTAGGACTTCTCCACCCATGTCCCTGAGTTCCTCTTAAGTCTTTGCCAAATCCTTACTCCTACTGTACTTCAAACTTAACAAAAGGCCTGTGGTTCCTTGGCACGGCTTCAATTTGAAGTTTGCAGCCGAACCCGAGTGACGCTTGTGGTCAATGGGGAGAGTCATAAAAGCTCTCATTGGGTGGCGGAAGATATGTGGATCGAGCCACGGGAGCGTATTATTTTTTCCATTTATGGTCAGAGTTGGGGGACAGTGGGCCCAAAAGACATACAATGCAGTGTGCACAATAGTTTCGAACGTTACGCTGGACATCGTAAAAAAAATTTGAAGTTGGCAAATTATCCGAAATATTTGTCTATCATAGGCAATGGCATCTTCAATGCAGACGAGAAAAATCGTGGAGGAGCCAAAGGAAGAAAGCGCATACACCTCCATAAGCCAACCGCTCTCTTTTGACCCGAGTTGACCCTGTTGCTCGCACCCAATGGTGGCTCCAGAAACTGTAGCTAGGATAGGCTACCAAAATTTTGGATGGACTAATCCATATAAAAAAATCAAAAAAAAAAAAAACAAAAATATATGGAATTTTTTTTTTTAACCTGAATTCTTCGTCCGTCCCACTGTCCCTTCATGCCATCTGTTGTGCGGGTTTAGAGTGACACGCGCACACACGATATTTTGTTCGAAAAATTTCATACAGAGCATTAATAGTTTGTAAAATGGCAAGCAAAACATATTTTTTGCTGACATTTCAGAGAGAGCACCATAACGCCCATAGGATGGGCGTTTGCTATAAGACGCCCTTAAGATAGGCATTTTCCTATTTTTAATTAATTTTTTCATCTCCTCCGTTACTTGTTCTGTTAAGCCAGTATATGTGTGGAAAATGTCCGAAGGACGTTTTCCTTATCTGGAAATTGCTGAGAAACCCAATTTCGGGGTGGGCTTTTATGAAATGCCCACCCGCTGGATAAGTTTTATGAAATACCCAGAATTAAGTATTTTCACGTTAAATATTCCAAGATTCCCTTTTAGATGCCACCCGCTAGAAACTGCTATTTTTATAATACCGAAACTACCCCTCCGCGCGAATTGGTCATCTATATGTATTTGAATTCAAAAAACTCAGATCTGGATTGCGATTTTCGTCTTCTTCTTCTTCACGGGAAATCTGAATTCCATTGCTCTCATATTCAGCAGAGATTGCAAAGATCGTTCGTAGTTCGGTGTGTTTTTCTTCAGTCGAACTCAGATCATCGCTCGTCATCATCATCACCATCATCTTCATCTTCATCGTGGAGACATTTGAACTCAGATCTTCAATTGTGGAGAGAAGATCTTTCTTCTTCTTTTCCATAAGAATTATCATCGCTTTGAAAGAAGAACGAAACTCTTTATTCCTGAAAAAACTAAATTACACGTTTTAACACTGGAAATGACCATTCTCCGTCTTAATTAGGACGGAGAATAATTAACACGGAGAATGACATTCTCCGTTTCCGTCTTAATTAGGACGGAGAATGGCATCCTCCGTTTTATTTAAGACGGAGAATGTCATTCTCCGTCCTAATTAACACGGAGAATGGCATTCTCCGTGTTTCTAACACGGAGAATGGTCATTCTCCTGCGTTTTAACACTAGAATGACCATTCTCCGTGATAAATTACACGGATGCATTCTCCGTCCTAATTAAGACGGAGAATGGTCATTCTCCGTTTAATTTAGCACGGAGAACGGCCATTCTCCGTCTTAATTAGGACCGTCTTAATTAGGACGGAGAATGCCATTCTCCGTTTTATTTAACACGGAGAATGACATTCTCCGTTTCATTTAACACGGAGAATGGCATTCTCCGTGTTTCTAACACGGAGAATGGTCATTCTCCTGCGTTTTAACACTGGAATGACCATTCTCCGTGTAAATTAAGACGGAGAATGTCATTCTCCGTCCTAATTAAGACGGAGAATGCCATTCTCCTGCATTTTATGGTTAGCTGAAACTTTGGAGGGCCATAACTTTTGACTGGGAGGTCGAAACGAGGTCCCGTTTGTCGCAAAATGAGCGTATCGTCGAGGAGACTGAAAGTAACAGCTTCACAGTTAGACGGCCTTCCGAAATTTTAGATTCGCAAAAAAATGATTTTTGGACCTCCGTTTTAGCACTTTTGTCGTTCTTTCCGAAATTTTTCGACGAGTTTTTGAAGATTTTTGAGGAGAAAACCTAGATTCGAAAGTGAGCAGCGTATGGAAGAAGATGGAGTATTGAAACGTTTTTTTAAGAGCAGTTTTGTGGGTGTTTCCAATAAATTAAAAGGAAGGGCAAAAGGGTCATTTGGAACCCGCTTTGGATAAGTTTCTCTAATTCTGGGCACGCGATGAAAGTTTTTTTAGCGGTGGATTTTACATAAAACTTTTTTAGTTTTTGGGCATTTCATAAATCTTCCCTTTCCTTATTTGTATTTTTTTCCGCCTGTTTAGAGATAAGGACATGTATACAAATAGGTGGATGTGATAGGTAAGTGTGGCTAGGAGAGAGGGTTAAATAGAGTAGGTAACGTTAACTTCCCAATAGAGGATAGCTAACGTTCACTTTCTGAGGACTGCCTGGCACAAGCACGTGCCACAATGCAGTCAAAGCCTCACGCGTATAGCCGGAGCGGCCACGAGGCGAAGCCGGGGGATGACACGTCAGCTGAAAACGCCCTTGCGAAGGACGTTTTTCTTTGGCAAAATGTCCTTCCTATGGACGTTTTCCTCTGGCAAAACGTCCTTCCTATGGGCGTTTTGCTTTTTATATATTTTTTTTCCGTTCCCAGGTGTTTAACGGAGCTAACGGAAAGTTAATTTTAAATTCAATTTAATAGAAGAATGCCCATCGTAAGGGCGTTATGGTGCTATATATACAATAAATGAAAACTTTGTGCCCTACATGTAATATCATAAAATTTTAATGCTTTATGTGAAATTTTTTGTATTTTGTTATAAAAGGTATAAGAAGAATTCAATAATACTAAAGGAACATAAAATCTGAATATATTTTGTCGATAATATGATGGTGCAGTCTAACTATATGGCAGTTGTACATTAATAACACACTATTAATGCGGTGGTACATCAACACACACACTGTTTATTGTAATGGGCAAAAGTAACTTCGAGCGGCTTGTATCCAAATAGCCCAAAAATGAGTGGTGCATAGTACATACAGTTGCACGTAAATGCCAAAGTACAAAATTTCCAGTCACATATTGTATGGTTGGGGTCATAAATTATACTTATTTACTATTTCATCCACTGCTGCTTCAGTTTTGATCTCTCTCCAGGGCGAACAGTGAACACCACGAAGAGAATCTTACATCTCTACTAATATGGTTCAAAATTGAATTAATTATTTTTTTTAAAAATAACTAATTTTTTAACTATATAATATAATTTATTTATAATCTTCTGGTCTGTCATCCAACGAGAATTTTAGACCTCTTCTCGTAACCACAGAGTCCCTAAAGTATAACTCGTCCCATCTCTCTCAAAATATACCAATACCAAGAGTTTTTCAACTAATTAATACGGTTAGCCTAGCCGGTTGTCTTATAATTATTTTTGATAAAGAAAGGCTGGACTAGACGGTTGTCGCATAATTATTTTTTATGAATGTACAGTAGAAAAGAATTTAGAGGATCCACTGTTTGAGTCTGTTTCAAGCTTCTATAAGAAATAATACGAACTTTGTATACGCTGTATTGCATAATTTTTGGGTCCATTGTTTCAAAATTTTATCATTTTGAATGAAAGAAATAATACGTTTTCGTGACTCAATCTACCGATCTTCTGTTATCCAGCCATGATCTTATACCTTCCGGTCATAAAGGTACCTAGATTATAACTCGTCCTATCTCTCTCAAATATACCAAGAGGTTTTCAACTAATTATTACGGTTAGCTAGTCGGTTGTCTCATAATTATTTTTGATAAAGAAAGTCTGGACCAGACGGTTGTCGCATAATTATTTGTTATGAATGTATAGTAGAAAAGAACGTACATGATCCACTGTCTCAAACTTGTATCTTTTTAAATGAAAAGAATAGTACAAGAACCACTATATATGTAGCGTACTTCCCAGCTGATGAGCATCTCCAAACCAAGTAGAACAATGGCTTCTTCAAGCTTCTTAGAGCTCTCGCTAGGCCTTCTCCACTCCTTGTATACTCCCGAGTTCCTCTTAGCCTATGCCTCCTGCTTCTTCTTCCTATACCTATACTACCTCCTCCTCAACAAAAAGTCCTCCAAAATTCCCACAAATTGGCCACTCCTAGGCATGTTACCGAACCTTCTCCTCAACCTCCACAGGTTCCACGACTGGCTCACCGAACTGTTCAGAGAGGGCGGTTGCACCTTCTATTTCCGGGGGCCATGGTTCCTCGGCATGAACTTCTTCATAACATGCGACCCCGCCAACGTCAACCACATCTTCACCGCGAACTTCGCGAATTATCCCAAGGGCGGGGAGTTCTCGGAGATATTCGACATCCTCGGCGACGGCATCTTCAATGCCGACGACGAGTCGTGGCGGAGCCAGAGGAGGAAGGCGCAGCTCCTGACCGGCCACCCGCAGTTCCGGTCCTTCGTCGCGAAGTACAGCCGGGACAAGGTGGAGAATGGACTGGTCCCCCTCCTGAGCCGGCTCGCCGAGCGGGGAGCGGTCGTGGACCTGCAGGACGTGCTCCTCAGGCTGACGTTCGACATGACCTGCAACCTGGTCTTCGGCGTCGACCCCGGCTGCCTGTCTCCCGAGTTCCCTGCGGTTCCTTTCGCTCGGGCGATGGACGACGCGATGGAGGCGTTGTTCATCCGGCACTTCGTGCCTCGCGGTTGGTGGAGGCTGATGAAGTGGCTGAGGATAGGGACGGAGAAGAAGCTGGCGGCGGCTTGGGAGGTGATGGACGAATTTGTAGCACAAAGCATAGCCAAGAGTAAGGAGGAGAAGAACTACGAAGGAAGCTTGTTAACTTCCTATATCAACGATAGCGAGCAATCGAATGATATTGATCAGGACAGCTACAAGTACATCAGGGACACGACGGTGAACTTCATGCTCGCGGGGAGAGACACCACCGCGACGGGGCTCGCGTGGTTCTTCTGGCTCCTGTCGGAGAACCCGGCAGCCGAGTCGAAGATTCTCGAAGAGCTGGGCAGGATTAAGAAAGCGCAGCATTGTCGTCCGACGACGTTTCCGGTCCTGTTCGATGCGGAGGAGCTTGCGGGTCTGGTTTACTTGCACGCGGCGCTGTGCGAGGCGCTGAGGCTCTATCCCCCTGTGCCGACCGAGCACAAGGGGTCGGTCCGAGCGGACGTCCTCCCCAGCGGGGACGAGGTTCCTCCGGGAGGGAAGATCCTGTTCTCGGTGTACTCCACAGCGAGGATGGAAGGAGTGTGGGGGGAGGACTGCGCGGAGTTCAGGCCGGAGAGGTGGATTTCGGAGCAGGGGAGGCTGCGGCACGAGCCGTCGTGCAAGTTTCTGGCGTTCAACTGCGGGCCGAGGACTTGTCTAGGGAAGGACATTGCTTTCACTCAGATGAAGGCGGTGGCGGCTGCCATTGTCTGCAACTTCGACGTGGAAGCAGCGGCGGATGGCCATGCAGTCCAGCCTAGGCCTTCCGTTATCCTCCATATGAAGAACGGATGGATGGTCAGGATCAAGAAGAAGAAGAGTGACCCATAAACTCTGCTTGTTTTAGTAAATAAAAGAAAGGATAATGCTATATGTACCTCTAAATTGTTCCTCTAATACATCATTTCCTATGTGACAGTTGAAGTGGCATGTTAAATAATATTATATGTCATCTGACATTGCCGATAACATCACAAATTCTAACCCAAAAAGTTAATTATCCAATTTTGTACATGTTAATTTAATGTTAATATTAATTAATTTTAATATTAATGTTATTTAATATTAATATTAATGTTAATAATATTAATATTAATTAATGTTAATATTGATTTTAATATTAATATTAATATTAATATTATTATTATTATTATTAATGTTAACGTTAATATTAATTTTAATGTTAATGTTAACATTAATTTTAATATTAATTTTATGTTAATGTTAATTTTAATTTTAAAATTTGTCACGTCAGCTGCCACATCAACATGTCACGTCAGCTGTCACGTAAGGAGGGACGGTTTGAAGGTACAATTTGAAAGGACAAATAGCATTATTATGGTGATATATATTTGTTTGCATGTAATGAATTGTGTTACAAAAGTATAAATATATTGTTACGACTTTCCGTCAAAGTTCAAGCCAGATTTTCTGCGTCAAAAATATTTTTTGGCTCCCAAATTTTTCGGGTAATACCATCTTCCATTATATGGCATATGGCATATGATATAGTTTATGACATGACAGCTGACTTGGCAAAATAAAATTAAACATTAAAATTAATATCATATTAACATGAACATTAATATTAAAATTAACATTAACATTAAAATTAATATTTACATTAAATTAAAATTAGCATTAACATTAACATTAAATTAATATCTAATTAACATGAATATTAATATTAACATTAACTAACATTAACATTAGTTTTAACATTAGCATTAAAAATTAACATTAAATTAAAATTAGCATTAACATTAACATTAACAATAAAAAAAATTGGTAATTAATTTTTTGGTTAAAACATGACATGTCAGCTGCGATATCAGATACCACATAATGGAAGATGGTATCACCCAAAAATTTTGGGAACCAAATAGCATAATTGTTTTTGCGTGCGACAAAATATTTGTAACAAGCGGTCGACCTGATCCATTAGTGATCTTATCCTCAAGGTGTAACTTGGACGGGCTGGGCCAACCTAGATCCGGGTTTGACCGGGCCTGGGCCGGGTCGGGCTCAGTCCGGATTGGAGGACGGGCCGGTTCGGACCGGTCCGATTTGATGAACGACGAATCCAACTCGATCTCAGGGCTCGGTTTTATCGGGTTGGGCTGGTTTAGGGTTGGACCGCTCGGTCTTGTTTGGTTTAAGAAAACCAAATTTTTTATATTAAAAAAACTTCAAAAATGAAAAAAAAAAATCTAAAAAAAGAGTTTTCTTAAAAAAATTAAATTAGTATAATTTAAAAATATATCATTTAAAAATTTTAATAAGACTAGAAATGTAATCAAATTTAAAAATAAAAATTAGTACAATTTAAATTAGTATATTTAAAAAATATTTCTATTAATGTTTAGAAAATTTCCATAAAAAAATATCTACATATATAATAAAATTTAGAAAATTTGCACAATTAATTTTCTATATGAAACATGAATTAAATGACTAACACAATACTTGCATAATTTGAAAATTAATGACTAATACAAGATTACTAGTACGTAAACTGCAAATAGTGACTCATACAAGATGACTAACTTGGACGGGCTGGGCCAACCCAGATCCGGGTTTGACCGGGCCTGGGCCGGGTCGGGCTCAGTCCGGATTGGAGGACGGGCCGGTTCGGACCGGTCCGATTTGATGAACGACGAATCCAACTCGATCTCAGGGCTCGGTTTTATCGGATTGGGCTGGTTTAGGGTTGGACCGCTCGGTCTTGTTTGGTTTAAGAAAACCAAATTTTTTATATTAAAAAAACTTCAAAAATGAAAAAAAAAAAATCTAAAAAAAGAGTTTTCTTAAAAAAAAATTAAATTAGTATAATTTAAAAATATATCATTTAAAAATTTAATTAGTATAATAAGACTAGAAATGTAATCAAATTTAAAAAATAAAAATTAGTACAATTTAAATTAGTATATTTAAAAAATATTTCTATTAATGTTTAGAAAATTTCCATAAAAAAATATCTACATATATAATAAAATTTAGAAAATTTGCACAATTAATTTTCTATATGAAACATGAATTAAATGACTAACACAATACGTGCATAATTTGAAAATTAATGACTAATACAAGATTACTAGTACGTAAACTGCAAATAGTGACTCATACAAGATGACTAAGTCCAAACATTGTTGACGTTTTGATTCCTCCAGTTGAAATGAACGAGATGGAACATTACATACTGTCTCAAACTTTTATTATTTTAAATGAAAGGAATCATAAGTCGCCATGATTCAATCTAGTAATCTTTTGTCATCCAGTCAAGATCTTATACCTCGTAATCGAAATCTTATACCTCTTTTCCAAAGTTTCCTAAATTAGAACTCGTCCCTCTCTCCAAAAATCTACCAAGAGGTTTTCAACTAATTAATACGGTTAGCCTTAGTCGGTTGTCCCATAATTATTTGTTAAATTCTAGCAGACCACAATTGCGTCATAGTAGATTTGTTGTCGCCTCCACGAACTGCCAGCGCGAATTGCCAGAGTAGAGAGAGAGAGGATCCAAAGTGCTTTATTCACCTCTTCTCCAAACCATTCAATTTTGCCTCCATTTTCCTTCAATTCTTTATACCAAGAACCACTATATATGCAGCGTACTTCCCAGCTGATGAGCATCTCCAAACCAAGTTAAAACAATGGCTTCTTCAAGCTTCTTGGAGCCCTCGCTAGGCCTTCTCCACTCCTTACTTACTCCCGAGTTCCTCTTAGCTTATGCCCCCTGCTTCTTCTTCCTCTTCCTATTCTACCTCCTCCTCAACAAAAAATCCTCCAATAAGATTCCCACAAATTGGCCACTCCTAGGCATGTTACCGAACCTTCTCCTCAACCTCCACAGGTTCCACGACTGGCTCACCGAATCGTTCAGAGGGTCCGGTTGCACCTTCTACTTCCGGGGGCCATGGTTCCTCGGCATGGACTTCCTCACAACGTGCGACCCCGCCAACGTCAACCACATCTTCACCGCGAACTTCGCGAACTACCCGAAAGGCGGGGAGTTCTCGGAGATATTCGACATCCTCGGCGACGGCATCTTCAACGCCGACGAGGAGTCGTGGCGGAGCCAGAGGAGGAAGGCGCAGCTCCTGACCGGCCGCCCGCAGTTCCGGTCCTTCGTCGCGAAGTACAGCCGGGACAAGGTGGAGCACGGGCTGGTCCCCCTCCTGAGCCGGCTCGCCGAGCGGGGAGCGGTCGTGGACCTGCAGGACGTGCTCCTCAGGCTGACCTTCGACATGACCTGCAACCTGGTCTTCGGCGTCGACCCCGGCTGCCTGTCGCCCGAGTTTCCTGCGGTTCCTTTCGCTCGGGCGATGGACGACGCGATGGAGGCGTTGTTCATCCGGCACGTCGTGCCGCCTCCTTGTTGGAAGCTGATGAAGTGGCTGAGGATAGGGACGGAGAAGAAACTGGCGGCGGCTTGGGAGGTGATGGACGAATTCGTAGCACAAAGCATAGCCAAGAGCAAGGAGGAGAAGAACTACGAAGGAAGCTTGTTAACGTCCTATATCAACGACAGTGAGCAATCGAGTGACGATCAGGACAGCTACAAGTACATCAGGGACACGACGGTCAACTTCATGCTCGCGGGGAGGGACACCACCGCTGCGGGGCTCGCGTGGTTCTTCTGGCTCCTGTCGGAGAACCCGGCAGCCGAGTCGAAGATTCTCGAAGAGCTGGGCAGGATTAAGAAAGCGCAGCATTGTCGTCCGACGACGTTTCCTGTCCTGTTCGACGCGGAGGAGCTCGCGGGCCAGGTCTACTTGCACGCGGCGCTGTGCGAGGCGCTGAGGCTCTATCCGCCAGTGCCGTTCGAGCACAAGGGGTCGGTGCGGGCGGACGTCCTCCCCAGCGGGGACGAGGTCCCTCCGGGAGGGAAGGTCCTGTTCTCGGCGTACTCCACAGCGAGGATGGAGGGAGTGTGGGGGGAGGACTGCGCGGAGTTCAGGCCGGAGAGGTGGATTAAGGAGCAGGGGAGGCTGCGGCACGAGCCGTCGTGCAAGTTTCTGGCGTTCAACTGCGGGCCGAGGACTTGTCTAGGGAAGGACATCGCCTTCACTCAGATGAAGGCGGTGGCGGCTGCCATTGTCTGCAACTTCGACGTGGAAGCAGCGGCGGGTGGCCATGCAGTCCAGCCTAGGCCTTCCATTATCCTCCATATGAAGAACGGATGGATGGTCAGAATCAAGAAGAAGAAGAAGAGTGACCCATAAACTCTTTCTTTGCTTGTTTTAGTAAATAAAAGAAAATATCATGCGACTCTTGTTTGCATGTAATGAAGTGGTGTTACAAAAGTACAACTATATTGTTACGACTTTCCGTCAAGTTGAAGCCAGGTTTTCTGCGTGCGACAATTTGTAACGTGCGGTCGACCTGAACCATTGGTGATCTTATCCGTTGGAAAAATGTTATTTGACTTTCAAAAAATTTGAATGATGTCATTTTCTATTATGTGACATATGACATGGCTAATAACATAATAGTTGACATGGTAAAAATAAAATTAAAATTAAAATTAACTAACATTAACATTAATTTCAACATTAATATTAAAATTAAAATTAATATTAAATTAAAATTAGCATTAACATTAACAACAAATTTTTTTTGGATAATTAATTTTTTTGGTTAAAATATGACATGTCAGCTGCCATGTCAGATGCCACGTAATGGAAGATGACATCACCCAAAAAATTTGAGAGCCAAATAGCATAATTGAATATTATTATTCAATAAATTAACTCCTAGAATATATACTATAATTCTTGTGGTTGAGACAGAGACCACTATAGTAAGGACGGACCCATCTTGCGTTGGGAATGCGGTGTGATCCGAATCGGAGTTGGCCTACGAGGTGCGATATTGAATTGGGTTCATATGTCTTAAAAGTGAATTCTCATGTAAGACCTGAACCAATTTCAATTATCTACACCACATGATTACACCTCCTAATCGATGTGGGACTAAATTACGAACTCTATTGACACCCCCCATTTGAGCGCTCGACCAGAAACGAGATACAATCTAACAATCTCTACCTTAGCTCGTTTCCGCTAGCTGAATAACCTTAGTACCTTGCTACATTTGTCCGTTCCCGCTAGCCGAACAACCTTAGCACCCCTGCTACCTTTTGTTCGTTCCTGCTAGCCGAACGACCTTAGCATTCTTTGCTACCCATTCCTGCTAGCCGAACAACCTTAGCACTCCTTGCTACCTTTTGATTCGTTTCCGCCAGCCGAGCACCCAGGAGATCCAACATATTGTTATCTCGATTCGTTCGACCAAATAACCAAACCGACACGTTCCTCCACACCACAATTATGTGCCAACCACAACGTCTTGCTCCCGCTTGGGCTCGTCAAACCAACCTTTGAAGCCAATTCGTGTAGCTGATGCTCCTACTCCACCTTGAGAAGAGCTTGTATAATCTGATTATACACATAAATGTTCCGCACCATCTGTCTCGAACCAATTAGAGCCGCTCAAACTAGTCCCGTAACCATGGGCTCTGATATCACTTGTTGGGAACGCGGTGTGATCCGAATTGGAGTTGGCCCATAAGGTGCGATACTGAATTGGGCTTGTATGTTAAAAGAGAATTCTCATGTAAGACCTGAATCAATTCCAATTATCTATACCACATGACCACACCTTTTAACCAATGTGAGACTAAATTACCAACTCCATTTACACCCCCCCCCTCCCCTCCCTCTTTTTGAGCGCTCAACCTGAAACGAGATACAACCTAACACCTTAAGGGCTATGTTGGGCTCTAGTCCATCCCCAAAAAATTGTTTCTCATTTCAAATTTGTTTTCGTTTTGCATTTTTGTTTTCAAGAGTATGTCTGATTCCACTCATATATTATGGGACTCAAATTAAATTTTTACTATTTTAAATGTGCTTCTAAATTCTAGATCAATCTAGAATCGGAAATTTTCACATAAAGCATTAAAATTTTATGAAATTCCACGTAGAGCACAAAGTTTCAAAATATTATATCTGAAGCACAAGAACGCCCTTAGGAAGGGCGTTCTTCTTTTAAAATTAATTTCCCTTCCATCTTCCGTCATCCTCCGTTAGCCTTCAAACTCCGTTAAAAAAAAAGAAAAAAAAAAAGGAAAACGCCCTTTGGAAGGGCGTTCTGTCAGAAGTGTCAGACGGGAAACGCCCTTCCTAAGGGCGTTTTCTGACACGGGCGTGGGCTGTCGGAAAGTGTGGAACTGCGACACGTGGCACTTTCTTGTGACGCGTGGTTGCTTCAAAAATAAATAAAATAAAAAAATAAAAAAATAGGAGAACGCCCTTGCGAAGGGCGTTCTCCTTCCGACGTGTTCCTCCGCTGTTGGCAGCAGCAGCTTTGACTCATTTAATAGCAAAGAAGAGACGGTTGTTCTCTCTTTTCCCAAAATAGAGCATCATAACAATAAGACGAGGAAAGGAAACCAGTAGAATTAAATGAGAAAGAGGAAGAGAGAAAGAGAGTGAGCATCTCACCTCTTGAGTGCTTCGACCGGTGGAGTTGTGGGTCACGCGGCACGGCCACGACGGTCCGAGTAGAGGTGGCTGCGATGCACCGCGTCGGCGTGGAGGCTTGCGAAGGATGGTGGTCGGGGACGGGATGGCTACGAGCAGTGGTGGCGAAGCGCAGCCAGGAGGCGCTGCAGCGGGTCAGGCGCCCACAGTGGTTCGTCTGCGGGCGGTGTGCTCCAGGCGCTGGGCTTCGGCGGGGGTGCTGAGAGGAGGGGAGGAGATCGGCTGGGGCTGAGTAGGTAAGGGAGGTCAAGTGAGGGGCCGGCTAATCGAGGAGGCGCGCGCGTGCGTGTGGACTCCTGCGTTGGCGCAGGTTGACAGCTTCACGCGCACCGCTCGCCGAAAGTAGGGGTTCGTATGCGGCGTCAGTGACGCCGATGTTTGAAGACTAACGGAGGATGACGGAGGATGGGAGGGAAATTAATTTTAAAAGAAGAACGCCCTTCCTAAGGGCGTTCTTGTGCTTCAGATATGATATTTTGAAACTTTGTGCTCTACGTAAAATTTCATAAAATTTTAATGCTTTATGTGAAAATTTCCGATCTAGAATCTATAAATTGAAACTATGAGTAGTTACTAATTTGACACAGATTCATGTAACTGACAAAAAGGTGGGGAGGGGCGAGGGGCTAGCAACTTAAGAGGGGCCAACTGGCCAAGGTCCCCTTGCAATGCACTGCATAGGCTAAGCCACTTTTTGTGTGTGTGTGCCTGTGTGTGCTCAAAGCGACGAAACACCTTTGGAATGATATGATTGGTGGGAGTACTTGGTTACAGCTGTTTACCGAACAAAAGGGCATGCCACATTTATACAAGAGCGCTGCTAGGTTGTCCATCCGCAGAACTGGTCCGTACTGGTCTACGCCTGTATGACAGACAGTTATTGGCTCCTCTGTCTTGGGTAGACTCAAGTTAGCAGAAGGACCAATGGTTGTCCATTCTGTGGGCGGCAAAATAGACTTTCTGTTTATACAACGTGGTTTCACTTTCAGTGGCAAAACCCAACTCGAATAATTTTTATGGTTATCGAGAAAAGATATAAGATTATAGTTGAATGACAAAAAATAAGTAGATCTAGCTACAGAAACTTATTATTTATTCTATTTATAATAATAGTAGAAATTGAAGATAGTGAATTTATAGATGGGTATGTCTCGTCGGACATCTTAGAAAGGGAAAAAAAAAATAAAAAAAAAAATAAACTTTCAGTCGCATACAAATCCTACACAAATATCAGCACCGTAGATTGCTTTTGGTTTATCACCACTCGTTTATTACTCCAATAATTATATAGCACACATGTGACAGTCTATGTAGCGACACCACACATGTGGACCAAATGGCTACTTGTGGTTGCGACTCTATGGCCTCGTTTGGTTCGCGGAATGGAAGGGAAAGGAAATCAATTCCTTGTCATTTTCTTTCCTTTGGAAAACTTTAATTCCTATTGATTTTTCTTTCCGATGTTTGGCAATGCCAAGGAATTTGGAAAGGAAAGTGAATACTTCAATGTGGGAAAGTGATTCCTTCCTTGGATAGATGGAATCACTTTCCCCCCTAATTTCCCTTCCATTGGGAATCACTTTCCTTTCCTCCTCAATTCCTTGGGCGTCCAAACATAGGAAAGTAATCACTTTCCTTTCCCAACCGGGAGATTCCGCCAACCAAACGAGGCCTATGAATGTATCTATCGGAATAGTGCGTGTGTTCTAGTCTACTCCTCTTGACGTGACTATGTATGTAATATACCAAGTAAATTTACTTAATTGTACTACTTACATCCTCCAAGCTTTCAATAAAAAATTGTGGATCGGATGTTGGGAATGCGATAGGGGTGAGCATTCGGTTTATTCGGTTTAAAACCGAACCGAATAAGCAAAACCGAATTCGACCGAAACCGAATAAACAAAACCGAAATCGAACCGAATTGGTCAATAACCGAACCGAACCGAACCGAATTAAATCGGTTCGGTTTTCGGTTTATTCGATTTTTTTGATTTTTTTGTGTTTTTTTTGTTAATATATATAATAACTAAATATACCTAGATATATTTATTATATACATATAGTATATACCTCTATATATATATATATATATATATATAAAATATATATATATATATATATATATATATATATATATATATATAAACTAAAATTTCTTATTCGGTTTTCGGTTTTGAACCGAAACCCAAAACCGAAACCGAATAAGAAAATTTAGTATTTTCAAAACCGAATTCGAACCGATTTTTTTCAAAACCGAACCAAATCTCTTATTCGGTTCGGTTCGGTTTTCGGTTCAAAACCGAATAATGCTCACCCCTAGAATGCGATATAATCCGAACCGGTCCGAGCTCTTTAGCCTAGTGGTATTAGAGCGGACACCCGGAGGGACCGGCAAGGTTCGAGTCCCCCAATTGCGTGTGTGCGTGGGATTTCAGAAAAAAAAAAAAAAGATATAATCCGAACCGTCAATGAAGTACGATATTAAATTGGACCAATGTCTTAAAAGAACATTTTCAAGGTCTGAACCAATTTCAATTATCTACATCACATAATTCTACCTCCTAATCAATATGTGACTAAATTACCAACTCCATTATTATCTTCCATTTGAACGCTCAACCATAAACGAGATACAATCCAATACGAAACAATGGTTTTTTATTTCTGATATCGTGTTTCTCTGTAAAGATGAACATACGTGATCAGAAGAGCGAGATAATTATGCAGTGCCGATGTTTAAGTTAGATTGGAAATAAGACAAGTGCAAAATTTTAGGACATAGAAGTGTCATCTATGTCTATATCTTGATAAACGTGTAAAAACTATGTATAGTCCTTGATGAATAACCTTCAACTACTTGCTTGCTTACCAAGACAAAGTTTAATAGTCAGCAGAATAGACATGAATACCTAGTAGATGTTTTGACGATCATCTTACTAAAATTGTATGTTCTTAGA
Organism: Iris pallida; assembly: GCA_029216955.1. NCBI lineage: Eukaryota > Viridiplantae > Streptophyta > Magnoliopsida > Asparagales > Iridaceae > Iris > Iris pallida. The sequence goes on from JANAVB010045019.1 coordinate 880,454, forward strand.
CCATCTCCAATGGGGGTTTCTATCTTCCCTATTTCTATAGAATAAACTCATTTTAGAAAAAAAACTTCTCCCAATATTAATTTATATCACCATTTCTATCCTATATGGTAATGATGTAGTATGAAAACTTTATAGGAGGGTTTCTACATATAGAAACTCTCATAGAAATTCTCCTATCTCTCATGACAATTATTATTGGGCCTCACACCATTAAATTGGTCCTTTTACTATGTGACACATAGGATAGAAATGGAGAACCATTGGAGAGCATTTTTATATGTCTACAATTTCTATGTAGAAACTCTTCCAACTAGATAGAAATTTCCTAGAACAGATCAGCCTCGTCTCCTCTGTAGTGTCCCGCTCCTAGCGGTTCACTATATAAGGCTTGTGGCTTGGCTAACTCGGTCGGAACCGAGTTTTGGGAAAACTTACCGTTGGCACCGAATCGATCACGGACAAGTGCATAAGAACCTTTCCAACTAATGGATTGGTTTCTCTTGAAATGCGTCCAAGAGTTTTTTCTGGATGTTTTGCTGCTGGTTTTGCTGCTTGGTTTTGATGGATCACTACACCATAATAGGCGATTACCCACGGTTATTACCGTTACAATTATTTTTCGTCACGGTAATAACCGTTACTAGTGGGGCGTGGTTAATATTTAGTCACGGTAATAACCGTGACAAATATTTGTTTTGGTAACGGTTATAACCGTGACAAATATTTGTTGTGGTCACGGTTATAACCGTGACAAATATTTGTTGTGGTCACGGTTATAACCGTGACAAATGTGCTATTACGTCACTCTTTTTTTTCACTTTGTAATGGTTATAACCGTTACCAATATCCTTTTTTTGAAAAAAAAAATTCAATATATTTTCCATTAACCTATATTCAAAACGCTTTAAAGCAATATGTAATCGAAGATGAACTCTTATCAATATGCACGTAAATTCAAATTCATATTGTAATAGTTGAATACAACATATAACATTACAAGATCTAAGCCTCAATATCAACACAAAGGAGAACCATTCTCTTCTCAATTCAAATTCATATTGCAATAGTTGAATACAACATATAACATTACAAAATCTAAGCTTCAATATCAACACAAACGAGAACCATTCTCTTCTCAACACAAATGTAAGAGAAAGAAATATTCCTCTATCATAGATACACTAACTACTCTCAAGTTTTTATTATGAAGATGCTAACATGATGTCTCCGCAGAGAAATAGTAGACCATTTAGAAGATATGTGTATATCCCAACAGTTGAGATGGATGGAGATCTATCAGCCCCCTCGACACTCCAAGTGCTATTTTGATTCTAAAAGGCCCATCCATTTTCATTAATTGCATTGTAAACTTTTATGCTCTCCCCAGCGACCTAACCATATTGATGTGTAATAAAGTGAAGGAAAATAAGGAAAATTTCCAAATGACACAAAATAACAAAAATGATCGAGAAGTTTTCTTACCATTGAAAGAGCCATCTGTATTATAAAGTTTATAGAAGCAGCACCTTGCGGCTGCAACAAAGTTAATTATTCCATATGAAATTAGCATTGACAAGTCCACTGACACTAAAAGATGCAATAGTAGGAAAAGACAATAATATCTAATTTACTTTAGTATATTTGTGCACTATGTAGCTCACCTGACAATGAAGTAGACGAAATACAAGTTGTTGCAGTGCTGGCAGTTGTTCAAGCAACTCTGCAGTTTCAAGTTCTCGAGTTCTCTGTAGAAAACCACATTGTGTTGATAATCATTTCTATTTTAGTAGGGAGATTTTAAATAAGCAAAATACATAATCAATTTAGTAACCTTTTAATTTTAAAAATGCTAGACTTAAAAGGAAATATTTTCATAGTGCAAGAGGTAATCTAGTAGCTAAATTGCCTTATAATTAAATAATATCACACAAACGAACAGATAGTAAGGAAGCAGTTAAAATTGCCTTATAATCTAGTTAAAATTGCCTTATACCCTTAGTAACTTCAACATACGGTGCTCGGAAAAAATTCAAAAAGTATATTTGTATGCAGGTAAAATGATGAACATACAGATAGTAAGGAAGCAGTTAAATTGGTCACCAACAGGCTTGCTATTTTGGACATGATACTCTTTATCATTTTCTTTGGTGTAACTAATGGGTGGTGTTGATGTAACACATTGTTATTAAGGTATGCCCATTGTGTATCCTATTCTATATGGATTCGTTTTCATGGAGATTCAACAAAGTTCTATGCTGGCTGTTAGATGATTACATGAAAACAAACAAGCAATTTAGGCATATTACTGGTAAAGTTGGCTCCAAGAAGTTGACCTTCTACTTCACTCTTCACAACATCTGCTTATGTTTTTGTCATAGCCCTTATTGTTATACAACATGTCAAAAGCAAAGGAACATTCTTTTACATATAATTGGTCTCATACATTCATCTATAGCAGTGTTATCCAGCCTTTAGACAGTACTCTTCTAGAAAGGAGTATCTGAGAGGTTGGCCTGCAAAATGAATGTGCATAGTTACAGTCTTCCTGTTGAGATATGTACTTTCAAGGTTTCTAACTACCCAGATCACAAATATTCTTCATGTCCAGTTTCAACAATTTGATGCCACCATTAAAATTTGATCACGCCATTGATTACATCTTACATACATCATCAAGTCTTATGCAATTAATTAAGAAATGCCAACAAAATGAGCCATATAAGCAAAAAAAGAAAAGAAAACATGCTTGACAAAGAAAAGAATGTGAACTTAGAATAAGATGCATACCGAAGGATCTGACTCTACATCATACTTGAGTACGTTATAGCATTCAAGCCTTTCCTCTAGAAACAACGCATATGTACGCACCCATGCAGAATAGTCCCATGCTGAAAACCAACCAAATAACCAGTTAATAAAGAGACATATGTACCTCTAACTAATTGAACATTAGCAGCAATGAATACCATTTGCACTGGAGTCATCCTTAAAATGGGACATGTTAAGCATATGACTTCTGTGCCTTCCATAATTTATGAGTTCTTCACGGAAAGTGGGATCCACCTCCCTCAAAGCACGATGTAACACGATTAATGTTTTTAATGCAACCTATAGAGCAACATATGCTGATCAGGAAAAATTCGAAATATAGATTTGTATACAGGTAAAATGACGAACATACAGGTACTAAGGAAGCATTTAAATTGGTCTCGAAAAGTCACTACAGAATATATGTTACTCTTAACTAAATTCGTATCTAATGACAGAATATGCTAGTTCAAAACAGTTGACCTCATATATGTAAATATAAAAGCTCAAACTGGATAATGTAATATGAAATCCATCCTCATACAATATATTACCTCCATGCAAACAATGAGGCTCAACTTATACATCGTTCTGCATGCAAGATTTAATGTTCAAACCTACTGTTTCAATGAAATATACCCTTAGTAGCTTAAATCGTTAAGATGCCCAAAATTACAGTTTCCATTGCAAAGTAAATTTACAAATTATTCATATAGCTCTATCCTCTTTTCTGTGTTTGGCAATATAAACCTGAGTTAAGTCTCTTAGTCAAGCTTTAATATGGTGTCAAGATCTAAGTATATTGGACAACAACAGAAAAAGAAAAAGAAACAAAAATATGATTGGGCACATACCGCCCAATTACGTGTCTTTGCAAGCCGCCTTAAAGAAGAAATACCATATCCATAGGAAGTTAAGTCTCTTAATCAACGCTACAAGGTTATCCATAACTGAGCATGATCCATAGGAAGCTTGAACTCTATACCACTCCAATTTAATCTGGATTCTATGATAATGTGCAAGAAATTTCCAAATGAAAATTTACAACTTCTAAATCAAATTGGGGTTGTAAGCATACCACATTTAAAGAAGAAATACCATATCACTTCCCTTGCATTCCTACCAAATAAAGAAAATAAAAACACATGAACACAAAAACTCGCATACCCCTTACATTACTTACTTTCTTTACCCAAAGAAACAACTTTTCACTTTCTAACACCAAAGAAACTCTCCCGACTGGCTGACCTTCCTACTTTCTTCCAACCAAACAGCCTAGTAAAACTGAAGTTCAAGCGGAAGTAGTTGAGTTGAGATAACATTTTCCAAACTTTGAGAGGTTCACTGCCTTAAAATAAGTGTGCTTGATGCAAGTCATCTGTCCGAGAGGAGTTCCACTTGCATTTGAGATACTGGGCAGCCTTGACCAATCCTGGAGAATTCTTTGTACCATCACCTCTGTAGCTTAATGCCATTGTTTGATCTACTTTCACCCAAATGCCACTTCTCCGGACAAAGCACACTAGCAGAAAGTTTTTTTTCCCCAAACTATGGCATCAGAAATATTGAAAAATAGAGAACTTTCTAAATGGTGCGACAAGTTGCATAAAAGCTTCAAGCCAAATTATGGTTAAGCAACCGTCAGAACGATATGTAGTGATCTTTGTTATCTGCACTGAAGATCTCTTCTTCTTTTGCAAGTGTTCCTAAAGAAATACAAGGATTCGCTCTGTCTTAGGTTGACTTAAATTATACTAATAAGTATATGTTTTATCACATTGGTGACTGATACCGTAAGCTGGTAATAACATAGAGATTTACCTCATGTGTCTGCCTATGAACATTGAGCTCCTTAATATTGGCTAAAAATGCTCCAAACTGTTCGTACGAGAGACAGCTCTTGTAATACAAAGCCAAATAACATCATGAGTGTTACTAGCCACTAATCTACATTAGTTTCTGGAAGCAGATTACTGACCTAGCTAGAAGGAAGAACTCTTTTACATCTACGAACTTCCTGTCAAAAAGCTTTACAAAGTAGAAAAATATCAGCACATTTCCTAAACTTGCAACAGGGTATATTCTCGAGTCAATGCCTTCACAGATTACATTTAAAATTCTACCAACCTCTTCAAGAACGAGCCGTTTACTTTTACAGTAAATACTTGATCATCAAACTACCATGTAGTGGTGCTTGTGAAGTAGAATTATCCTAACATTATAATTACCATTTACTTTTACATCAGCTAAAAGTAATACCGGAAAAGAAATTTTCAGCACAGGCTCTGTTCGAGTGCATAAATACTATGACTATTACTTCAACCTGCCAATCATACATAACTAAAAAACATGATTACAGTCAGAAATAATTTGCCATGTGTTAATGACGCTTTTGATCCTGAAGGAGGCTAAACTCTTACAAGGCCCTTCTCTTTTATCCGTCGATCATTAATAATCAAAAAACATATTTGTGTCAACACACAGAGTTAAAGGGTGCTTAGATCCCATCCATCGTAGGATTGGGCCATTGCCATTAAAAATACCAAAAGTTAGTGCAAGATAACAGCTAATACGAGCAGCTCGGTATCATAAAGAACAATCAAATAGACACCTTTGAGACATTTTGTCAAACATATGAACTATTAGATCAAAAAACATAGGAAAAAAAAAACATGACTTAATCTAGAACTCACTGAGGAAAAACAACACCAAAAAGTACCCATAAACTTGTCGAAACTACTAATGAAATTTTATCGAACATCTTATACATGCAACAATCAGAAATAAATAGGGAAGACGAAACGATAAATAAGCCCATTCATCTATCCAATTCAACAGTAGAAGAATTCAAAGTATCTATAGGTCGCTATTCCCTGCAGACTGGAAACTCAAAGGTTCTATCAGTAGAAAGGAGGAAAAAAAGGATTACTTAAGAAAATGCACATCCAAGTTGGAATCAGGGAGGTATATATCCGAAAGCAAGGGCTGGAATGGGCAAAGATGGTATGATGCGAAGGAAATTGCATGAAAATGAGTGCCTATATAAGGATTTGCTAGGTAGATGTTAACAAGGGAAAGATGTATCAGGTTGGGTATCCTAAACGATGGTACCTGTAGACTCAGCAAACCTGAATTGGATACCATGGATTACCTATTCTTCCAGGAAAAACTTACACTCCAAAAATGTGGGCCATGTTTTGCTAGATAGTTATGTTAACAAGGGAAAGATATATCAAGTTGGGTATCCTAAGTGATGATACCTGTAGACTCAGCAAATTTGAATTGGATACCACGGTTTACCTATTCTTCCAGGAAAAACGGACACCCCAAAAATGTGGGCCATGTCTTGTCGGACACGTATTGGGCACAGTCTGGACACTCCAAAATACACCGGCACACACCAAAATAGTACCATGTCCATGTCACCGTGTCCTTATTATGTCATGTATGCGTCCATGTCCATGAAACATAGCTCTGCATAGTGCATACATCTCGAAACTATAGACTTAAGCTAAAGTTGCAAAACAGGCCATACTGCAAAAATAAAGGAAGCAGACTAGAAATACAAAGGCATTGCAAGAAGGAATCAAGGATAACTCAATTGAAAACAGGGACTACAAGGAATATACGGAAAGAAAGAAATTGCAGTTTTTTTTTCCAGCAGGAGGAAACACATGAAGCTTGCTCTTCAAAAGAATTATGGAACATGTTGTTATGCTTATGAGAAATGTGAATTCTAAAATCAGTGGCTCCCTATCTAATAGGGATATATTGTCCAGTTGTGGCCTTTCCCTGTAATGGACCTGATTTAGAAGTTGAATTGTTTTTTTTAATTTTTTACTTATAATACAGTTTAACTTATGCAAAAAGAGTGTACGTGTGTCTTCATATTCACTGTGTACTACTACATTCTTTTTATATTTCTGTGCTCCTTTTTAAACAACTCTACATCATTCCAAAAAGAGTTCAGGTATGATTGTATATTTGCTTGTCCTTAGTTGTTGAAGTAATCAAGTAAGTTGATTCTCGGATAAAACTTCCCTGTCTATGCCTCTCTATATTGTTGGAAGGTCTCCCTGTATCAGTGGAATCATTGACAATTTGATCTTTTCTGGAAAATAAAATGAATAATACAATAATAATTAGCCTAAACATATGAATATTGTAGTATTGTTTAGAAAAAAAAGAAATGTATTTTTATTTGTATGTAAGACGTAGGCAGAATGTATACAGTTGTCCATATACACCTATAATGGTTTCCCATTAATGCTTTAAACCTTCATTTCTTATATAACAACTTTCAAGATTTCATTTTCACTATCAGATGAAATATTTTGGCAGGTATGGACCATTCTGGATATGCACTACTCTAATATTTGTGGTGGCAGCTATTGGCACATTTGTCACATACTTGGCACACAAGTTACAGAAGAAAGAGTGGAATTATGATATCAACCTTGTTACATGGTCTGCTGGCTTATTCTATGGTTATGTTACAATCGTTCCTCTTGCTTTGTACATCATTCTTAAGTACTTCTCAGCACCATCTGGGCTAGTTCAACTTTGGTGTCTATACGGCTACTCACTATTTGTATTCATTCCAGCCTCGGTAAGTCAATTCAAAATTTAGTTTATTATTTCTGAAGCATGCATTTATTATTATTTTGAACTGTGGCATCTCAAGTTGATGCACACATTGTGCACATAGGAATGACGATAGTGTTTGTGTGTTCTGAGATTGATATTGTGATGTTATTAAGATACTGTGAACGCTGGAACGCTGGAACATTACTGTGTCAATACGGAGTGAAAAGGACAATCTTCTTCTAGAAGAAAGTGCAAGAACTGTCTCAATCACCTAGCTCTTTCATATATGAAGTCATGAATTTTGAAGTTAATCTCATAACAATGTATTCATCTGAACAGTAAATACTTGATCATCAAACTACCATGTAGTAGTGCTTGTGAAGTAGAATTATCCTAACATTATAATTACCATTTACTTTTACATCAGCTAAAAGTAATACCGGAAAAGAAATTTTCCGCACAGGCTCTGTTCGAGTGCATAAATACTATGACTATTACTTCAACCTGCCAATCATACATAACTAAAAAACATGATTACAGTCAGAAATAATTTGCCATGTGTTAATGACGCTTTTGATCCTGAAGGAGGCTAAACTCTTACAAGGCCCTTCTCTTTTATCCGTCGATCATTAATAATCAAAAAACATATTTGTGTCAACACACAGAGTTAAAGGGTGCTTAGATCCCATCCATCGTAGGATTGGGCCATTGCCATTAAAAATACCAAAAGTTAGTGCAAGATAACAGCTAATACGAGCAGCTCGGTATCATAAAGAACAATCAAATAGACACCTTTGAGTAGGGGTGAGCATCGGTTCGGTTCGGTCCGAACCGAACCGAAAAAATTAAAACCGACTCAAAACCGAACCGACCAAATCAAAACCGAACCGAACCGAATTAGTTCAGAACCGAACTTGAACCGAACCGAATTGGTTCGGTTCGGTTCATCGGTTTTCGGTTTTATATATATATATTATATATATATATATATATATATATATATATATATATATATATATATATATATATATATATATAAAGTTATAAACCGGTTTACAAGTTCGGTTTTCGGTTCGGTTCGAAAACCGAACCCAAAAACCGAAAACCGAACCGAAAATAAAAAAAAACCGAACCTTCAAACCGACAACCGAACCGTTTAAAAAAAAACCGAACCGAAACCTTATTTCGGTTCGGTTCGGATCGGTTTTCGGTTTTCAACCGAGTTTTGCTCACCCCTACCTTTGAGACATTTTGTCAAACATATGAACTATTAGATCAAAAAACATAGGAAAAAAAAAACATGACTTAATCTAGAACTCACTGAGGAAAAACAACACCAAAAAGTACCCATAAACTTGTCGAAACTACCAATGAAATTTTATCGAACATCTTATACATGCAACAATCAGAAATAAATAGAGAAGACGAAACGATAAACAAGCCCATTCATCTATCCTCATCTACCTAGATAAACCCCAACTGTCAAGAATAAAAAATCAGACCTTTTCATACCAATAGATCATAGTTTCATCCAAACCACATATGAGTAAAATAAACATCACTCATTTTTAACACATTTAATAGAGAGAAGAAATGGCACCGCACATGTTTGTTGGAACGCTCGAGAACACAAGGCTCGAAGGCGTTGAGGGCAGCGATGAGGCAGTAGTAGCCACGAACGACCCAGCTGTTCAGGCTCCGCAGATCCTTTCACTTGGTTCCCTTCAGCCGCCCCAACTTCTCCTAAATGCGAGGAAGAGTGTTAAAAACGATGATAAATCACAAATTTGTGACATTGACATAGGGAAAGATGGCACCTTGACAGCAGGATTCTTGATGTTGGAAGAGGGCGAAGGAGAAGAAGAACGATTTTGGAGGTTTGGCTTGGAGAAATTTGGGAATGGTGAAACCCCTTTCATGCTTTTCCGCCTATGTCAAAAAATTGTGCGGGAATGATGAATTATAGTGTGGGAATTAGATTTTTCATTTGTAACATGACTTGCATTGGTAACAGTTTTCAGTGTCACAAAGATTGTATAAATAAAATAAATAAAAAATTAGAATTTTAGTAACAATTTTTTAATTATTATAACGGTTATTACCGTTACAAGAGTATCACGGTAATAACCGTTACTAATTGCAAAAAAATTGTGTTACAAATTGAGTGTTTTGGTGTAGTGGATGCTTTTCTGAATGATTTTCGATGATTTGATTCTTGTCCGTTTTCATCGATTGCATAGCATTCATTCTTGAGAATTCTGAGAGAAGAGAACACAACGAGACGGATTATTAACCAATCTTTTGGTGCCAATGCAGACTGACGCGTGACGGAAGGCTAAGCGTGCAAGTGTTCCTCTCTCTCTCGACGATTCTCTAATTTGGTGAGTGTGGATCTCTGTGGTGGTATTGTCCCTCTCGCTATTCCTTCATGCCAACTAAATAATTATCTTGCAACATCCGTTGATCGATATCAAGTTGCTAAATGCCACAAATCAATACCACTAAGAAGCTAGAGATTGAACATTGAACATTGAAATGAATGCTACTTCATAGAACATTGAAATGAATGCTAGTCCCTTGAACATTGAAATGAATCGATTACACTGTTAACAACAATTGAGATTATGCTTGTCCACTGAACATTGAATTGAGATTGAATTGATGCCTAGAATGATGATGAAATGCTGCGAAATGAACAAGTTGTCTATTTACTTTCAAAACTACCATGCACTGTTTGCTTATCGAGTCGATCACGCATTCGCATGGTCATGGACAACTTGTGCACAAGGTTTGGTGGTGTGTTTCCTCGAATCGGTACTGGGGCGCCGGGACCGATTCGGCCTAGGAGGAAATATTGGCGTGCTAATGGGAGCACGGGTATTGCGAGGCATCCTTAGGGGCTAGCTACCTACTTTGGAGTCATTGCATTACCTTGAAGTCCTATAAGGCAAAGAGATGTCCATATGGTTTAACAACGCCAGTGGCCATGTAGTCAGGATGCATGCTAATGATTATTTTATGCAGGGGCGATAAGTATATTATTATTATCCTGTATCTTATGCAGGAAAGCTGGATTCGGCCAATGGTAAAGTAAACATGGTTTATTCCATGTTGCATTTATTGTGAATTACTCTGAATGTTGCCTGTCCCTAATAAGTTCATATCTTTAAAATGCTTGTCATTAATAAAAATGTTGGTTTAGCTGAGTGGGCCAACGGGGCTCACCAGCGCATTGTTATAATGTGCTGACCCCTCCTCCACAGGTACTGGAGAAGGCTCAGGCGCACGTCCGAATTAAAGCTTTCTGAACTGCTGTTTCCTTTCAAGTTGTTTTCCCTAAAAGACGCACAAAGTATTGCGGAGTTTTCAAAGATAGCTGCTTATATTTCAAAGTACTAAAGGGGCATGATGTATGGAACGGAAAATTATTTCATGGCAGCCTATCAGTTGTACTTCTTTTCATGAATCAATGTAGCCGAAATGGCATTTCAAATATTATCGAGAAAAGTTGTATTCTGACTACAATTATGAATAAAATGAGTATTTCTTCTTCCTATATTGTGTCTCGATGTTTTCGCAACTGTGGTTTTTTTTTTTCAAATGTTTCTAAGTGATATGTGTATGTTCTAGCCTTGTACAAGTGCAACTCCAGACTTGTACGACATCACGCCTTAGCGAGGACGATCGATTCGACGTGAATCGAAGCAAAGCGAGCGATTCCCCGAATCGGGGCGTGACAAGTTGGTATCAAAGCACGGTTTAGAATCCTCGGATTTCAAAAATATTTTTAAAAGGAAGTCTTGATGCAAATTTTCTCGATTGATGGTGTCGATAGCGCTGGCATGAAATAATGTTCCATACAATAAGCCCATAAATATTTTATGAGTGCTAATGGAATTATTTCTTTGTTGTAGAATGACTAAGGGTGATAGCTCAAAGGCGAATTCATCGTCGGACCCGATTGAGAAACTGATTAAGCAAATGGAGGCTCAAAGGAAGCAGAGCGAAGCTCAACATCGCGCGCTTCAGGAGCAGCTTCAGTATCAGTTTCAGGAGCAGCTGGATGCTCAACAAAAGCAAGTTGATAGTCTGACTCAGATTGTCACCAAGTTGACGGCCGATTCTAATGTTTCTGCAAAGGCCGTAACAACCGAGACCGTGGAAGTGCCGGCAGAGAAAGCTGAGACGCCGACACGGAAGAGGACGAGCTTCAAGTTCTCTGAATTTAAAAGTTGCGACCCGCCTGAATTTAATGGGAAAGAGGAGCCAGATGAGGTGATGGGCTTCTTGAACACACTGGAGGGCTATTTCCGAATGTTAGAGATTCAGGGCAGTAAGAGAGTGGAGTGTGCCGCTGTACAACTTCGCCTCAAGGCCCAGGAATGGTGGATTTCGCAGAGACAGGCACTTTGCGGAAATAGTCAGAATATGAAGATGTCTTGGGAGACCTTCAAGCAGGCTTTCATTACCCAATTCATCCCACCTGCTGTCCGTCAACAAAAAGAGAATGAGTTTATCGCACTTCGACAGGGCAGTATGTCAGTGCTTGACTACGAGACAGAGTTTTTGAAGAGAGTCGCATTCGCTGGGTACATGGTACCGAATGACAATGCCAAGCGAGGAAGATTTGTGCAAGGCTTGAATGAAGGCCTGGAGCGGGATGTTCTAAGTCGTAAATGTACGTCTTACCGGGAGGCGTTCGAGACAGCTCTCGAAATGGAGAGATTTCATCAATCGGGTTGTCGTGGGACAACGCAGAGCAACCAAGGACTCAACAATCAGAAACGACCTTGGTCTGCAGGAAGAAATGACGCGCCTAAGCGTCCGAATACGGGCAATAACAAAGGACCGTATCAGGAACTGCGTTGCAACAGGTGCAATCGAATTGGTCATCGTCGCGAGGATTATCGCGTCGGGTGTTACAAATGTGGGGGAATGAATCACAAGGCATTTGAATGCAGAACTAAGGGAGAGAACCAGTATCCTCCTCGTGGGAATAACAATAATTACTATCGTGGGCATAACAACAATCAGAACCGGGGCCAACACAACAACCAGCATCGTGGCCAGGCGCCACTAGCCTTGCCAGCTCCAACTGGAAATGCATCGAATCAACAAGGTGGCCAAGCAAGGGTTTATGCCTTGACTCAGGCAGAGGCCCAGACCACAGAGAATGTTATAACATGTATGTTGATGTACAAAGGCATACCTGCAAGAGTACTTTTTGATTCTGGTGCTACTCATTGCTTTATCTCTTCTGATTTTGCAACGGAAAATAAAATTTGTATGACTCAATTAAAGACAGCTTTGTGTGTTAGTACTCCTTCGGGAGTAGATATGCCTGCAACTTTGATTTGCAGGGACGGCTACATCAAGATTGGAGGCAAAACTTTATCTTTGGACGCAATTGTACTCGATATCAAAGAGTACGATATCATATTAGGAATGGACTGGCTCAGCGCCTGTCATGCAACGATCGACTGTACGGATAAGAGAGTTGTGTTTTGCCTACCTGGAGAAACAGAGTTTTCTTACTCGTGCGGCTCGGCGTTCCAAGGACCTATGGTAATATCGGCAGTTACAGCAAGGCACATGCTGTACTCGGGGTGTGAAGGCTTTCTCGCTTCTGTCCAAGACACTCGAATGAAGAGTGTAGGCTCAAATCAGACCGAAATTGTGGCAGAGTTTCCCGATGTGTTTCCGGACGAGATACCTGGAATGCCGCCGGATAGAAAAATTGAGTTCACAATTGACGCCTTTCCGGATACTCGTCCGATATCTAAGGCGCCGTACAGGATGGCTCCGGCAGAATTAAAGGAACTAAAGGTGCAGCTACAAGAATTATTAGACCGGGGATACATTCGCCCAAGTGTATCTCCATGGGGAGCTCCAGTGCTGTTTGTAAAGAAGAAGGATGGAACGATGCGGCTATGCATCGATTACAGAGAACTGAATAAGGCAACCATCCGTAACAAGTATCCTTTGCCAAGGATAGATGATCTATTCGATCAGCTACAATGGGCGACCGTGTTTTCAAAAATTGATCTTCGTTCAGGATACCATCAGTTGAAGATCAGACCCGAAGATGTTCCTAAGTCAGCATTCCGTACAAGATACGGACATTATGAGTTTTTGGTCATGCCATTCGGCTTGACCAATGCTCCAGCAGCCTTTATGGATTTAATGAATAGAGTGTTTCGACCATTCTTAGACAAGTTTGTTGTTGTGTTTATCGATGACATCTTGATCTACTCAAAGGACAGGGAGACTCATGTCGAGCACTTGAGAGAAGTACTTCAGACGCTGCGGGACAACCAGCTCTATGCAAAGCTAAGTAAGTGCGAGTTTTGGATGAACAGCGTGTCGTTCCTAGGACATGTTGTTTCGGCAGAAGGTGTTGCCGTTGACCCAAAGAAGATTGAGGCAGTCGTGGACTGGAAGCAGCCTGCATCAGCTAGTGAAATACGGAGTTTTCTTGGTTTAGCCGGATACTACCGTAGATTTGTGAAAGACTTTTCGAGAATCGCGTCACCTTTGACTCGCCTAACTCAGAAGGGAGTCGTATTTAAGTGGACTGACGACTGTGAGAGTAGCTTCCAAGAACTCAAGCAGCGGCTCGTCACAGCTCCAATTTTAGCACTTCCGGAAGGCTCCGAGGGATTTCAGATCTACAGTGACGCATCAGGACTTGGGTTGGGATGTGTTCTCATGCAACGTGGGAAGACAATATCTTATGCTTCGAGACAACTCAAACAGCATGAGAAGAATTACCCAACACATGATTTGGAACTGGCGGCGATTGTGTTCGCGTTGAAATTGTGGCGACACTATCTCTATGGTGTGTCCTGCGAGATCTTCACGGATCACAAGAGCCTGAAATATATATTCACACAGAAAGAATTGAATTTGAGGCAGCGGCGTTGGTTAGAATTGATCAAGGATTATGACTTGACAATCTCCTACACGCCGGGTAAAGGAAATGTGGTAGCTGATGCCTTGAGTCGAAAATTTGTTGGGTCCCTAACAATAGCAAAGGAGGTACTACGAGATCTTGAAGAGATGGACATCGAGTTCAGGATTCGTCCGCAGAATGTGCAGTTGGCTCAGTTGCAACTTGAGCCGAGTCTCCAGGGAAGGATTAGGATTGCTCAGAAGGATGACCCGTTTCTGCAGAAGATACGCGAGTTGATTCTAGCAGGAAAGGCGCCGGACTTTACCATTGAAGATGACACTATTCGTATCAAGGGGAGATTGTGCGTCCCTAAGGACGAGGATATCAGGAAGGAAATACTGACCGAGGCTCATTTTGCAAAGTATTCCTTGCATCCGGGAGGCACGAAAATGTATAAGGATCTACGCTCAACTTTTTGGTGGCATGGTATGAAGAAGGATGTGGCGCTATTCGTGTCACAATGCATGGATTGTCAGCGTGTGAAGGCCGAACATCAACGGCCAGACGGAGAACTACAAAATTTAGCTATTCCACTGTGGAAGTGGGATAATATCTGTATGGATTTTATCGTCGGCTTGCCAAGAACTCAGAAGGGAAATGATGCGATTTGGGTTATCGTGGATAGATTAACCAAGTCGGCACATTTCATTCCAATAAAAGTTACATGGGGAGTAGAACGGTTGGCTCAGATCTACATAAACGAAATTGTCCGATTGTATGGGGTGCCAGCTTCTATAGTATCGGATAGAGACGGAAGATTCTGTCACGACCCGCACCCTAGAGTAAGGGCACGAGACGTAAATACGTCCAGCCTACGCCGCAGTATCGGCGGTAGAACGCTGTCCTAGGTCACAACATCTAACAGTGTAATTATCTAAACAGTTTATATTCCCCGAACGGGGTATCACAGTAATAACAACTCAATCACAGCTAAGGAAGAGATAGCACGATATGAAATAGAACTCAAGGAATGAAATAGATAAACAATATTCTAAGATAATCCCAGCAGTACAAGTCTCAGATAAAAGAATATATACAAAACTGATCTCCACATAAAAGTCTAACTAGAACAAAACTCCAGACTACAAAGATAAAAGCCTAAACTATCTAGTCTAGGCAGTCGGGGGAAAGTCCTCAGCTGCTGCTGGATCCTCCAGAGGGTCCAGCTCACAGGTGTCCTCAAGGGCTGCCCCGTAATAGGTGTCCAGGCAAGCCTCCTCCTCATCCTCTGTAATATTTCAACAGGTCCAGTCAGGACAGGAGCGAGCACAGTACATCTCAACAATTCATAGCAGGTTAGAAAATATAAACATGCAGTAAAGTAAGATACAGGTACTGGAAGAAAAACAGTATGTAAACAGGAAGAACTGTAATAGAATATCTACTATACATAGAGAACTAGCAGTGACTAGTGAGTCAGAGTACAATATGAACATGTAATACTCCTCCGTACCCCCGATCAATACGCAAGGATCCAGCCAGGTTATGTTATATGATGCTATGTAACAGACCCCGAAGGCGATAGACCCCGAAGGTGATACATAGTAGTCCCATAAAAATAGAGATTCTGGGGGTAACCCAACAGTGTAAGTCCCATAAAGATGGGGATTCTGGGGGATACCCAACAGTGTAAGTCCCATAAAGATGGGGATTCTGGGGGATACCCAACAGTGTAAGATTCCAGGAAGACTCTACGATCATGAGGGTACATGTCGTAAGTGATCAAAGAACCAAGAAGCATATGATACGCTATGAAAGTGAACCGCACAGAACATAGAATACCCGATGCTCCCTAAGGATAACATCTCAAGAAAGGATCCATATAGTACCAATCCGTGTGACCAACGTGACAGTACAAGTAAAATAATCTACTGCAGAAAATAATTCTAAGCAGGATATGAAATGATCAGAGAATGTACTCGCCTGTAACTGAGTGTCTGATATGAATCGTACTGTCCAAGGAGTGGTGTCTGGCTCCTAAACAGAACAGCACAAGTCACAACAAGTCCAGAATAGTAACATGGAGTCCTACTATGCATTCTACATGATTCTAGGTCAATCTAGGCCAAAGTCAACTCTTGGTCAACTTTGGTCAACCCTAGAAGTCAAACTAGGTCAATCATGGTCAAACTAGGTCTAACAAGTCTAGATAGTCTATTCTAGGCCTAGCTAGTCCATACTAGTCTAAATAATGCTAAACTAGCCTATGCTAGCATACCAAGTCCTTACAACCTATATAACACAAGTCAACCAATCATCACACCATCTATATGGCATCTAGGTCTACACATGACAATCACATAGTATATATATATATATATATATATATATATATATATATATATATATATATATATACATGTGGCTATCTATATGTAAACCCCACATATATACTTATATATAAAACATGGTATACACACATTCATATATATAAGACTCTTAGATATATATAGTATAACCTATACATTAGACACATAATTACCTATATAAATATACATGTATCATGTTCCTACATATATAATATATACACAGATATGAATATAGGGAGAAAAGCATGTGTGTGTGACAAAGAGAGTGTGTGTCAAAGAGTATGCAGGTAATAGCAAGGCAGTGATCAATTAGTGAACTAGTGTGTGTACAGGCAAGTGCAGGAATCATGCAAGAATTAAGTATCAGTGAAGAGTGAAAGGTGTGTGGACTAGTCTACAATACAGGAATAGTGAGGAATGCAGGAAATCACAGTGAGGAGGAAATGTGTATATAGGTGTGTGGAAAATACACCAGCCAACAATGTAAGGTGCAGGAATTAAGGGTGTGACAGTAAGGAGAATGTGTGCAGGAAATACTTTGTACAGGAACAAGTGTGTGTGAAACTGTCACACAAACGCAGGAATCAGTTCATGGCTATCAAACAGTGCTAAAGTATGTCTAAAAGTATGCAGGAATAGGCAGTGCACAAAGGAAAAGTGTGTGTCTAAGAGTGTTTGCAGGAAATCAGTTCATGGTCTCCATATTACCCAAATCAATGCACAAGTTTACACCATAACTTAGTAAATCTCAGGTTTGCCAAAACTGGAAAAATCACCCAGGTTATACATTCTACCTATACTAAACAGTTAATGTAATGCCCTGAATCCGTTGCGGAGCACGGTGCGGGCTAGCGGCCGAATGGCCGAGTCGGATGGGAATTGGGGAAACTTTACCAGGATCGCGGGATAATAAATTGAGATCCTTTCCTCGTTATGGATTGGACTCTTTTGAAATGATGCCCAAGATGCAGTGGCGCGCGTCTTGGGGGAAGAGTTCTATATAAGAGTCGCTTGCCCCGAGACCGTTGCCCTGCTGGTTTTCGATGTCGCTTTTGCTGTTGGCTTTTGTGTGCGTTTTCGTGATTGTTTTCGATGAATGTTTTTATGGATTTACTTTCACCGTCTACGCATTTCATATCGAATAACTGAGAGAAAGAGAAGAAGTATGCTGACCAGATGTTGGTGCCAATGCAGGTGCTAACGCGGTGAACCTCGGGTGACGTTGCGTGGAAGACCTCTTTCTTTCGACAATTCACCAACAAGTGAGTGGCTTTGATCCTTCGACGATCCTTGATCTTCGCGCATAACAATGGTAGACTTGTTATTGCGTTCGGTGCTTAATAAAAGATGCCTAGTAATAATACGGGAAATATAATGAAAGATAAATGATCACATGGCTAGGCTTATGTTGTAATTGAATGATGCTCGTATGCTATATGAATTGTTTAACAGGTGATGCTAAGACCCAAGTATTGGGCGGTAAGTATATCGGACTTCGGTTCGAAAGAATGAGTTAAACATGAATAGTCCCTTGGTTGGATGAACGAATATGCGAGCCTATGGCTCAAAGTAAGATGGCAAGTTGGAAAGATGGGAAAATGGCAAAATAAAATGAGAACTACGACTATGTGTGGAAGATGCTATTATCATGCATGTCATGTCCCTTATTAGTTAAGTTGTATTGCATGCATGGTCATGGACAACTTGTATACAAGGTAGTTCCTCGAACGGTACTCCGAGGCCACGGAACCGATTCGGCCTAGGAGGAACACCGTACTGAAGTAGTAGCACAGTGCTGAAGTAGTAGCACGGTCTTTCGGGAACCTTCCGGATGGGCTAGCTACCCACCGATGAAGGGGAGCCGTCCGACCAAGATGTCCCAGATGGCGTGTAGTCAGTGACCTTCATATAGACAGGTGGCATAGCTAACATTGTCTTATGCAGGCAGAGTAAGTGGTATTCATAAATATGTACAGGGATGGCTATCGACCGTGGGTAAGATTCACCAAATTGGTGATCAATATGAACTGCTTATGTTAGATCAACATGAATTGCTTATGTTTCTAACATCACTGTATGCTCCTTATATTTCTCATCGAATATATGAATTGTTAATGGACCCTAAGGCAAGATAGAAAGAATACAAATCAATAGTAAACATTCATGTAATTTTACTACTGTTGATTTATGGTGAGATTGGTTACGGCCGCTCACCAGTACATATGTGGCAATGTACTGACCCTCGTCTCCACAGGTGCCGGGAACCTAGTGGATAATCATAGACGCTGAAGGCTTGCTGTCCGACTCTTTAGAAGCTTCGTACATCTTGAAGTTTCCACTTGAAGAAGAAGGCATTTTGCTGAAGGTGGTTATTGCTGCATTATTAATAAAGGGATATGATGTATGGAACAAGTTGTATCTCATTTCAATATTTCTGCAATGTTGTAGCCAAGTTTGGCCTTTCATCTCGGCTGTTTGAGAGCCTTATGTTTATGCAATGTAATTTCAAAGATATCAATAAAGAACTTATTTCAGATCATATCTGTGTTGCCAAAACTTCTTTATTATCCGCTGCGAATCTCTATTCAAAATGTCTCTTTTATAAAAAGGAACACGAGCACGCCTTGTACAAGTGCAATTCCAGACTTGTACGGCATCACGCCTTAGCGAGGACGAACGATTCGGCGTAAATCTAAGCGGAGGCGAACGATTCCCGAATCGGGGCGTGACAGTTAAGAGTGAAAGAGCAATTTTGAGATCATTTCTAGGTTTTTAACTGATGATACCAAACTGGGAAGTCACCCCACAGGTTATACATGATTTTGCAATTTAAGAACATGGAATCTAACAGCAACATTAGCTTTAAAACATGGAATTAAAAGGATTTGCAAGTTCATTTCTCTTAACAAAATTGGGAATGAAAAATTGACAGCAACATTATGTATTAGCATACATTGCCTCTACTCCTTAGGCCAAAATCTCATTTTCAAAACCAAACCATCCAATTTCCATGCAAACACTAAATTAACTGATATTAAGATATGTAGGGATCCAATTTGTTTGAACAATCAAAGTAAAACTGGGAATTTATGGACTTGAACCTAACAGTGACAGTATACTTGAGTATCAGAAAAAAAAAACAATACACATTGCCATACGAATCCAAAACCATCCATAAAAACCTAACTAAAGTATGTAAACAATATTCATACACTAAATACTATACATTAGGATCTTAATTATTATTTAAACCATGATTTAAAATATTTAACTCGAACCACACAGAGTATCCCTCAAACTGGAATGCACAGACTAACACAGCCAGCGTGACCAGTGCGCGTGTCCGCACGCACCCGACACGCTCCCTCGCGACACGAGACTTGGGGGGTGTCGTGTCAGACACTGCCCCAAGCTCTACGCCAAAACTCAGCTCACCACGTGGCCTGTGCCTCGAGCACGAGGCCACGGGTAGCAGGGGAAATGCACAGGCCCAAGCCCAGTACACGCACGCGTGTCCAGACCAGATTGCACCCGACACGGACACAAAAAGGCCAAGGTCCCTTCATGAAAGTTGAAGAGCACACCACGATCTACCAACCTATTCAAACAGAAATCAAAAACAACAAAATCGAGTTCTCACAGGCAATAGGTCGAACACCTAGAATGCTAGGTTGATACGTGTCTGATACGGACACGAAACGAATCCAAAACCTAGGTTTAGGCTGTCCTACAGTAGAGGTAGGGCTAGGGCTTCCCTAACATGATTTAAAACAGGAATTTAATGGAGAAATGGAGGTTATACCTATAGATGCACAAAGACTAGAAAAGTCTTTAAATGGGAGAATTTCCTCAAGCCCCAAAGTCCCCCAAATTGCTTTTTCCTGCACAATAATAAATTCCAGCAGCAAGGGGGAGAAATTTAGGTTCTAATGGAATTGGTTTGAAGGGAAAAGGAGTTAATTTGGATTTGTTATGATTTTTGAAAGATGCAACTCACCTTCTCCTTAGAAAAATAGCTAGAAGTAGAACCCTAAAAGAGGCTAGCCCTAAAAACTAGGAGGGATTAAATAGGGGGGGGGATTCCCTAGGTTCAGCTATGTGGCTGATCACTTGGCCTTGGGTTAGGGTTGAGCTAGGTTTGGCTAGTCCTAACTAGATTAGTCACAAATGACTTGTATAATCACAAGCCATTTATCAAATAACTTGATTTCTAAAATCCCAATTCAAGTTCTAATAATTCACTAACCATTAACTTGAGTCACACTAGGTTAGACTAGGGTCACTTGACCTAACCAAGCTCAACTAACTATGGTTAGTTTCTAGGTTAGTCTACAAGAGTCAAAACTGGCCAAAAATCAAACTAGTCCAAATAAATCCAAAATAAATCCTAAAAATTCCCATAAATTCTAAATAATACTAATAAATTTTATTTACCCCAAAAATGACAAGTTTACCCTCAAACTAGAAATGTGGTAGTGACAGATTCTTGTCGCGATTTTGGATAAGTCTGCACTCGGCTATGGGCACAAAGTTGAACTTCGGTACAGCTTACCATCCGCAGACTGATGGTCAGACAGAGAGGGTAAACCAGATTCTTGAAGATATGTTGAGATTGTGCGTGCTCGATTCGAAGACAAATTGGGACGCACATCTTGCACTAGCAGAGTTTGCCTATAACAACAGTTATCAGGCAAGTATCCAAATGGCCCCGTACGAAGCCTTATATGGACGGAAATGTCGATCACCGATATGCTGGGATGAAGTCGGTGAACGGCAAGTGCTCGGACCAGAACTTGTGGAACAGGCCGTCGAGAAAGTTCGCTTAATTCGAGAAAGACTTAGAGTTGCTCAAAGTCGACAGAAGAGTTATGCGGACGTACATCGACGACCTTTGGAATTTGCGGCAGGAGATCATGTCTTCTTGAAGGTCACACCCATGCGAGGTGTGATGCGGTTTGGAATGAAAGGAAAGCTAAGCCCGAGATTCGTTGGACCCTTCGAGATTTTGGAGAATGTAGCCTCAGTGGCTTATCGACTTGCACTACCTCCGGCTCTGGCTGATGTGCACGATGTCTTCCATGTATCTCAACTGCGAAAGTACGTACATGATCCAAGCCATGTAGTGAATTTCGATCAGCTACAGCTGAGCGCTGACCTATCCTACACTGAAGAGCCTGTCCAAATTTTGGACAGGAAAGAGAAAGTTTTACGGAATCGGACAGTATCCCTGGTCAACGTGCTGTGGCGGAACCATGCTGTAGAGGAGTCGACATGGGAATTAGAGGAAGAGATGCGGGTGAAATACCCTTCACTGTTTGATACTTTTGAGGTAGGACTTTTGCTTTAAGTTTCGAGGACGAAACTTTTTCTTAGTGGTATATTATGTAGTGTCCCGCTCCTAGCGGTTCACTATATAAGGCTTGTGGCTTGGCTAACTCGGTCGGAACCGAGTTTTGGGGAAACTTACCGTTGGCACCGAATCGATCACGGACAAGTGCATAAGAACCTTTCTAACTAATGGATTGGTTTCTCTTGAAATGCGTCCAAGAGTTTTCTCTGGATGTTTTGCTGCTGGTTTTGCTGCTTGGTTTTGATGGATGCTTTTCTGAATGATTTTCGATGATTTGATTCTTGTCCGTTTTCATCGATTGCATAGCATTCATTCTTGAGAATTCTGAGAGAAGAGAACACAACGAGACGGATTATTAACCAATCTTTTGGTGCCAATGCAGACTGACGCGTGACGGAAGGCTAAGCGTGCAAGTGTTCCTCTCTCTCTCGACGATTCTCTAATTTGGTGAGTGTGGATCTCTGTGGTGGTATTGTCCCTCTCGCTATTCCTTCATGCCAACTAAATAATTGTCTTGCAACATCCGTTGATCGATATCAAGTTGCTAAATGCCACAAGTCAATACCACTAAGAAGCTAGAGATTGAACATTGAACATTGAAATGAATGCTAGTTCATAGAACATTGAAATGAATGCTAGTCCCTTGAACATTGAAATGAATCGATTACACTGTTAACAACAATTGAGATTATGCTTGTCCACTGAACATTGAATTGAGATTGAATTGATGCCTAGAATGATGATGAAATGCTGCGAAATGAACAAGTTGTCTATTTACTTTCAAAACTACCATGCACTGTTTGCTTATCGAGTCGATCACGCATTCGCATGGTCATGGACAACTTGTGCACAAGGTTTGGTGGTGTGTTTCCTCGAATCGGTACTGGGGCGCCGGGACCGATTCGACCTAGGAGGAAACATTGGCGTGCTAATGGGAGCACGGGTATTGCGAGGCATCCTTAGGGGCTAGCTACCTACTTTGGAGTCATTGCATTACCTTGAAGTCCTATAAGGCAAAGAGATGTCCATATGGTTTAACAACGCCAGTGGCCATGTAGTCAGGATGCATGCTAATGATTATTTTATGCAGGGGCGGTAAGTATATTATTATTATCCTGTATCTTATGCAGGAAAGCTAGATTCGGCCAATGGTAAAGTAAACATGGTTTATTCTATGTTGCATTTATTGTGAATTACTCTGAATGTTGCCTGTCCCTAATAAGTTCATATCTTTAAAATGCTTGTCATTAATAAAAATGTTGGTTTAGCTGAGTGGGCCAACGGGGCTCACCAGCGCATTGTTATAATGTGCTGACCCCTCCTCCACAGGTACTGGAGAAGGCTCAGGCGCACGTCCGAATTAAAGCTTTCTGAACTGCTGTTTCCTTTCAAGTTATTTTCCCTAAAAGACGCACAAAGTATTGCGGAGTTTTCAAAGATAGCTGCTTATATTTCAAAGTACTAAAGGGGCATGATGTATGGAACGGGAAATTATTTCATGGCAGCCTATCAGTTGTACTTCTTTTCATGAATCAATGTAGCCGAAATGGCATTTCAAATATTATCGAGAAAAGTTGTATTCTGACTACAATTATGAATAAAATGAGTATTTCTTCTTCCTATATTGTGTCTCGATGTTTTCGCAACTGTGGTTTTTTTTTCCAAATGTTTCTAAGTGATATGTGTATGTTCTAGCCTTGTACAAGTGCAACTCCAGACTTGTACGACATCACGCCTTAGCGAGGACGATCGATTCGGCGTGAATCGAAGCAAAGCGAGCGATTCCCCGAATCGGGGCGTGACATCCTCTGTGATGGCGATTTTCAACTTCCTCCCAAGGATTCTCTGCTCCCCTGCTTCCTCTTCCTGATTGCTCACCCATCAGGATTCCTTCTCCTTTTGCAATGCTCCTTCATTTATTCCATCTCTCCTTTCAATCTCAAATCACCCATGGATTCTAATACTGCTTCAACATTCTCTGAAGTTTTGGAAAAACTGGGTAATCTTCTCTCCTCATCCTCATACTCCTCTCATGAACCAACTACAAATTCCCCATCCAATCCCCAAGCAGAATGGCAATTCTATCTCTTCTTCAAGATCCTGACAACAAAACAATATCCTGCCCACATTATCAACTCTACAGTCTCAAAAATGTGGAAGAGGAAAGGACAAGTCAAGGTTTCTGAATACCATAATGATTCATTCTCAGCAAAGTTTGATAATCATGAAGACATTGATACTATTCTGGATAATGGCCCCTGGAAATTCAACAAACATCTCATTCTCATTGAACGGTGTCTTCCCAATAAGCTTCCCAGTGAATATTCCTTCAAGACAGCTGAATTTTGGGTTCAGTTCCATGGTCTTCCGGTTAACTTGTTAACCATTGATTTCATTTCAATATTGGCATCAAGAATTGGTACAGTGAAGCCTCTTTCAGCCTCTGATGCCACTAATTGGAGCTTATTTGCTAGAGCAAAAATCAAGGTGGATATCTCTGTTCCTTTAACAAGAAGCCTTCGTGTATCTATGGGTAATCATTCATTTTGCAATGTCAGTATCAGGTATGAAAGGCTTACTAAATTTTGTCTTTTCTGTGGTATATTGGGACATAGTGTTGGGAAATGTCCTTCTCACAAGGAATTTTCATCTATGTTAAATGATTCTTGGTCAGAGGATCAAAAGCTGCAATTCACTGAATTACTACAGAGGAGGTTAGATAATTCCATATGTGTTAACCATGCTTCAAAGTTCAAGAAGTCTGATAGAGGATCATCTTCTCACAAGTCTAATACCTCTGATTTTGATCTGCCAATGAATTCCACCATTTCTAATACTGATACTATCAATCCATCCTTAGTTCAGTCAACCAGATCATCGAAGTTTCCCTCTCCGGCGATAGTTATCAATCTCACCCCAACTACATCCACTTTTGTCACGACCCGTTACCCAAATTGTTGGGCCGGGCCGAGCCATGTCCAGCCTACGCTTGGTCAAAGCGTAGTAAGCTGTTCTAAGAATAGACAATAAAGAATCTAAGCAGCTAACAGTTCTAAAACCATATTTAAAGTTCATCACAACACAGCATCTATAAACGAAGGTAAATAAGCACAGACTTAATAATACATAACCAAAGTATCTAACTGGAGACAAAGTCCAGTATCCAAATATAAGTACAGACAAAGTCTAAGTCCCAAAACACAAGAAAGATAACTAAGCAAGGTTCCCCGCTAGGGCCTCTACTGGAGCAAAGGCCAGGTCCTCAAAATCAGTGCCATAATATGTAACACATAGCATTTCATTCTCGAAAAGTGAACCTACAACGTTATCCTGTCAGGACGGGAGCAAGTACAACCTCTACAACTAAAATACTGAACATATAATGAAAGAGATGTACAATAAGAAACATGGTATGATAAGTCTATAAAATAGGAAATACTGGGAACGTGGCCTCATGGTACAACTGGGATCACAATATCATGGTAACATAGGGAACATGGCATATCATGGTTTAATTGGTCATTTCTACAAATGACCACATATAGTTTAAAAGTTTAAAACCGTAGCATGTACGTGAATCGGTCAATAGGTAGTAGGATGTACTGTGGTACATGTCAAGTTTTTCTGTTATGCACATACGTGCATGAACGGCATCGGTGTATATCCATACACAAACGCGAGATTCAGAAACATACGGCAAGGTCACATATAGAATGTCACCGAGCGCGGTAAGTACATACGGAGAAGGGGGTCATGTTCACGTACACTACTAGCAGTTTCCCCTTAACCCGTTATTTAACATGTGAGAGATACGAGAACAGTAAAATCATGTGGGAGATACGAGGACGATATAAAGCATGAGAGAGATACTGGGAGCAGTATGGCAGGTACTGGGAGCAGTATAAAACATGTGAATAATCCGAGTAGTATAAAGCATAGTGAAACATGTACTGAGAATCAATAGGAAGCATGTGAAGATATAAGAATTGTTCTAAGCATGGTAGGTACTGAAAGTAATACAACATGTGAAGATTTAACTTACTACCTCAAGGATCAGTATTTTAACAGGGTTAATACATGTTCTAGCATTAAAAGACAGTAAATGAGTTTGTAGATGTACTTACCTCGAGCAAAGCAAGAATACTAGTACGAAGATATAGATGTCCGGTGTCCTGTCAATAATGATATACAAACTCAGTTCTAAGCTATGTTCAATAATACACTAGTGGTGTGACACGACTCCTGACTGGATACTAGCCAAGTGGGGACCTAGCATAAAAGTCTATTGTAGAGTGCCACTATACACAAACTAACTTCCTAGGGTCTTTACACTAGTGTAGGATGAGGTCCAATACTATAATAACTCAAAACAACTCAAAAAGTTGCAAGTCGTAATTATTCAATAATTAAATCAAACTGTACACTAAGTTCCAACAATTTTTGAGATAGACAAAAAGCTCAAATATACATAAAGTAAAGTACCAAAATGATCCTTGTTAATTATAGAAATTTATACTAATTTTTCTGGGATTTATAAACCTTCATAAATATTTATTAAAAATCAACAAACACATGTATCCTGAAAATGAGTTCTGTTTTCCTATTTTTATAAAATACCAAAAGTACTTATTAAATACTGGAAAAATTATAATGAAATATCTAAATTAATATAGTATTTAAATACAACTTTTCCAAGATTTTTATAGCAATTAAAAAATATATATATATTCAAAACCAGAAAGTAACAATATCTAGAAAAATAATTAATTATAAATTAAGGATGATACATAATCAAAATCTACAGATGTTGTCGGATGATAAAATAAATATCACCAACGTGTCCAGAACGGTCAAATTAGCTAGGATAGCCTACCCATAAGTCCAATTTAGACACAAGGGCAAAACGGTAATTTCGGATCAAAATGATGTCCGCCGTTGGACACACTTTGCACCGAAAAGCGTGTCGGGATAGAAGTCTACAAAACCTAGCAAATTATATGTCCACGAATCCAGAATGATGATACGAACCCAACGGTATATCCGAAATAGGATTCCGATGTGCCGATCTCAAAATGATACGTTGACGCGACACTTGGTATCCGGTTTGTACGAAAATGCGTGCCGGAGCAAATGTCTTCCAAACTCAGCAAATTATATGTCAACGAGTCCAGAATGACGATACGAACTCAACGGTATATCCGGAATTGGATTCCGATGAGCCGATCTCAAAGTGACCCGTTGACTCGAAAAGTGGGACCCGCTTTGCACCGAAATGCGTGCCAGGGCCCACGTTCTTCAAATCAAGTAAACTTTATATGAAAACATGCCAGAACGACGCCACGAGTCTACTGGTGGTGTCAGAAATTGAATCCGGAGTCCCGGGTTCAAAAATGGAATTTAACAAGTACAAATTAAAGAATTCGGACGGCCAACTTTGGCGTCGAATTCGACCGACCAAACGTGCTTATAATGAAACGAAACCTAAAGGAGGCAGGAAGAGGGTTATACCAGCTGTGCACCGGAAGTGACGGCGCACAAAACGGAGCTGCGACGACGAAGATACGAACCCGCGAAATTGGCGTCACGAAACTGTCCAAAAACAGTTCAATTTAAAACGTCAACTTGGTGGCCAGTTTTGATGTATCAAACGAGGAAATTAAATGACGAAAATTGAGGGGAGTGAAGATGGATATACCGAGATTGCGACGGAGCAAGGAGTTCATCGATCCAACGGTCGGATCTCCCAGAAAACACGCGCGAAGTTGCTGCGACGGAGCGTACTTTCTGAGTTCAAAACGCGCGCGTCACGACGGGATTTCGACGTAAACGCACGAATAGCCTATGCGTCGCATCGGAGAAGGAGGCGCTGGCCCGGGGGAGTTCGCCGGAGTTCGCTGGAGTGGTGGAGGGGTCATCCACGGTGGTGGGCCGGCCACATAGTGGCGCACGGCCACGCGGCAACGCGCGTGTGCGCGCGCATGCATGCGCACTGCCGCTGCTGCCGCCTGCTGCGCACGCCCGCGGCGCGACGGCGAGTGGCGCTGCTGCCCGGCGAGGGTGGTGGAGGCGTGCGGTGGCGTAGTCCCGGCGAGGGTGCGGGGTGGTGGAAGGTGGTGTTGGTTATGGTGGTGGTTTGCTTGGTGGTGATGATGGTGATATTAATGGTGATGGAGATGGTGTTGATGGTGTTGTGATGGTGGGGGTGATGATGTTAATGAGGAGGAGGAAGGAGGAGAGGGTGGTCGACAGTAAGGGGGAAGGGAGTTCGGCATGGGGCTGTCGGTTGTGGTAGTGGTGTTGTGTGGAGAGGAAGAGAGAGAGAGTGATATATTTGTGTAATATATAATAAGAGAGAGAGTGTAGGACTAGAGAGAGAGGGAGAGAGAGAGAAGTCGGCCAATGATGGGGGGGGGGGGGGTTTCTTGCTGTAAAGGAGGGGTAAGGTGTGTGGGTGAGTAGAGAGTGATATTTATATATATTATATATATATATATATATATATATATATATATATATATATATATATATATATATATATATATATATATATATATATATAGAGAGAGAGAGAGAGAGAGAGAGAGAGAGAGAGAGAAATAGTATAGAGAGAGGGGGGGATGTTCGGCTAGGAATAGGGGGAGGGTGTTGGCTTTGCTGTGAGGTGGAGAGGGGTGAGTGTGTGTGTGTTTGTATTAATAAAGAGAGAGTGAGAGAGTTATATATATATATATATATATATATATATTTATATATATATATATATATATATATATATATATATATAAATATATATATATATATATATATATATATATATATATATATATATAATATTTTGTAAAGTGGAGAGAGAAAAATAAATATTTAAAATAGGAAAAAAAAGGGAAAATTATTTGGGGTTTTTGGGCAGTCATGGGAGAACAACATGGGACTTGGGTTCGGGTTCAGTCGAGCCGGATCGGGTCAAAATCGAACAGGGGCAATAATTGAATTAAAAATGGGTATTTATAATCATGGGAAAATAAATAATATGCGGAGACTCCAATAAATGGGACACAAGCGTCATGTGGGTAGTAGGCTTCATGTGGGCCACGTCCATACTTTGGGTCGGCTAGGTTGGGTCGATATCGGATCCCGAAATTAAATTGGACAATAAATCAGATTTTTACGGTAGATAATAAATCGGCCTAAATTGACCCGAAAGTTGTGTGATACAAAAAGAGCACAAGGGAACGACTTTAAGTGGAACAGGATATATCAAAATGAAGATAATCTTGTCTACTTCAAAACCCATGAAGAGAGTTTACAGAGATTGGTATCCCTGACGCTCCAGAAATCAAAATCATGGAAAGGTACATTAATGATCTAAACAATTAAATAATAGAATATTTATCGAAAATAATTCATTAAGAAAAATAAAAATAAACCCTGAAATTCAGGGGACTTACAACTTTCCCTGTCACTCCGATTATTTCGCCCACTACAGTACCACTTGTCATCTAGTCATCAATAACTACTTTTCCTACAACTGCCAATGATCCTGTCACTGCTATACCCCATGTCACCACAATCACTCCTGCCACCTCCCCAATAATTATTAATTCTAAAACAAATATCATATCCTCGTCTGTTTCCACACCTACCATTACTTCGGATCCTCATCCTATTGTTACATTCCCAAATACTTATTCGACCACAAAGTCTATACCTGATATCCACCACATATCCACTGATACTGTTCCTTGCTCGTATCAGATTACTGATACTATGAAAAATCCTAAACATGCAGTCTCTTCTGTTCAAGCTATTCATGCCACTTGTCCTATCATCTCTCCTACTTACTTTGACAGTGGTAATCCTTCAATCCCACCAACTTTTAGTACCTCTTCCAATTATCCAGTCAAAGAGATTCCTTCTAAACATATCCCACAACAATGTTTTCCTTCAGTTTCTGATACTTTCACTTCCCTATTAGCTTCCTTAGCACCATATAATCCTTTATCAAGCAGTCCTTTGGTATCTGATGAAATCCCAATGATTGTTACACCTTCCTCTATGAATTTTGCTAAAAGATCTCGATCAAATTCAGATGAGGATAATTTGGATTGTGATCTTGTTAGACCAAACAAGAGATTAGCTATACAAGATGGCAATGAGATAGGCGCGGCTGGCCTTGAACAGCCTACACATCAATGATTTTATCCTGGAATTGTCGGGGTTTGAGAAATGACCCGACAATTCGTACTTTGAAATCATTTCTCCGTGCATCTTCTCCTACATTTACCTTTCTATAAGAAACGAGATGCTCGTCAAATTCAGCAATTTTAATTGCCAAAGATCTTGGTTTTGCTCAGTACCATGCAGTTTCATCTAATGGGCTATCAGGAGGCCTACTGTTATGTTGGCGAAATGATATTACTTTGCAAATCATTTCATATTCTCAGAATTATATTCATTCAACTTTTTATCAAAGGGATAGCACTCAACCTTGGCATATTCTGTTTATTTATGTCCCTCCAAAATTGATTGAGAGGAATCAGTTCTGGTCTCATTTGGAATCAATCATTACTTCTATCAATGATCCATGGATATGTATTGGAGATTGCAATTCAATCCTCTGTCCAGAAGAAAAGCGTGGTGGGAATACTTTCAATCACCTTCATCACCATTCCTTTATTACATGGTTCAACAATGTAGCAGCCGTGGATATTGGTTATTTTGGCCCTGCCTTCACCTGGACAAATCGTCGAGTAGCCATAAATAATGTAGCTGAACGGCTTGATAGAGCTATGGTGGATACCAAGTGGCGCTCCCTTCAACCCAAAGCAGGTTTTTTGCATTTACCCAGGCTCAACAGTGACCATAATCCAATCCTTTTACAGCTAAATATCTCTATTCCTAAATTGAAATACCCTGTTCGATTTGAGGTTGCTTGGACATACGAAAAAGAATCTGATACAGTTCTTACTAATTTCTGGAGTAATATTAAAGTACCAGGTCTCATGTCTAAGCTTCGAAGTTTACTTCCTAAATTGAATAGCTGGGGAAAACAACACATTCGCAATCTGGACTTGGATATCAAATCCTATGAAGATAAGCTACAATCCCTCCAAGATCATTCTCCTACTAGTGCCACATATGAAGAAGAACGACAAGTCGAGATTTTGTTAAACAAACTCCATCTGCAAAAGAAATTGTATTGGAAACAGAGGTCTTGTAACTCTTGGTTGCGAGAAGGGGATAAGAACACTCGATTTTTTCACTTATCAGCTACTGCTAGGAAGCAAAGGAATGTGATCCACCATATTCAAAATGACAATGGTGATCTTCTCACTTCTCAGAGTGAAATTGCAAAGACTTTTGAACATCATTTCTCTGAACGATTCAAGGTGGCCAAGTATTCTCCAGCACCTGATCATATATTACATGAACTACACATGATATCAAAAACTGATAATGAAGGCATCTTTAAAGTACCTGCTGATGAGGAGATTAAACAAGTTATTATGCATATGAAATCCTACAAATCCCCTGGTCCTGATGGTTTCCCAGCTGCCTTCTATCAAAAATATTGGAGTTTAATTGGTTCGGAGGTAATTCAACTTGTCCAAAGTTTTTTCATATCTGTTGTTATGCCTAATCTTTTGAATCATACGTACATTACTCTCATTCCTAAAACACCTTCACCACAAACACCTTCGGATTTCAGACCAATTGCATTGTGTAATGTTCTTTATAAAGTGATCACAAAAATTCTTGCTAATCGTATCCGCCCACATCTCCATGTTCTTATCAGTCCCCTTCAAAATGCATTTGTACCAGGTAGATTTATTGGTGATAATGTGATTATTGCTCAGGAGTTATTACATTCCATTTCAAAATTCAGTGCTTCCAACAGTTCCTTTGCTCTAAAACTTGATATGTCAAAAGCCTATGATAGGTTAAACTGGAATATTATTAGTCAAGCCCTCCTTGGCTTTGGAATTATTGGAAATCATATGATCTCATCATGTCATGCATATCTTCTACTTCCTTTGATGTTCTCGTTAATGGTTCCCCTACAAATTCTTTTATACCAAGCTGTGGTATCAGACAGGGTTGCCCCCTATCACCATATCTTTTTATCATGAGTATGGAAATATTGTCAACCTTTATTATGATTATGGAGAGAAATATGCTTTATGAGGGAATAAAGCTTCCTCGATGTTCTATTCCTTTCTCTCATCTTGCTTTTGCTGATGATTTGTTAATCTTTGGGAAATGTTCTGTCACTCCCCGTTCCCGGAATGCGTATTTTTATACATGTACAATTCATGTATATTTATTTAGTATTTATCATGTATTATTCTGTTAATTAATTATCTGCTCTTTAATTTTCATATCAATCATTTTCCTGCAATTTTATTGTCTGCATTTTATTTTCTGCAATTTATCTCTGTATTTTATTTCCTGCTTTTAATCTTCTGTTTACCTTCGGTTGGCCTTGGCCGAACCTGTCACGACCCGCTACCCAAATTGTTGGGCCAGGCCGAGGCATGCCCAGCCTACGCTAAGATAAAACGTAGTAAGCTGTTCTAAAGACACAGGATAAGACTAAATGTGCTAACAGTTCTATAAGTGAGAAAGAATCATAAATGCTCCAAACACAAAAGTCGTCGTATATAGTAAGATGTCCAAGTACAAGCAAACTGAAATGTAAAACTGGATACATGTCCAGTTACAAATGATATAGTCTAATACATATCCCAAAAGTCTAAGTAAACAAAAGACATCTAGGCGAGGTTCCCCGCAGGAACATCCTCGTAAAGCAGAGCCGGGTCCTCGGCAGTAACTCCATAGTATGAGTCGCAGAGCAACTCCTCCTCAGTAAGGACACCTACAACGTTATCCTGTCAGGACGGGAGCAAGTACTAAATCTAGCAAACTAGCATATGAAACATGGAAATGAACATGAGAGGAATAACTGGAAAGCATGGCATCACATAATCTATCATGGCAGGGACACATATGTCATAGAGACAGATGTATATGTAATGTTTAAAACTGTAGCAGGTACGTGATCGGTCAATAGATGTACAATGTGCCGAGGCACAATGTAAATAAAATGTACATACGTACAAGTGCACAAGCATAGGTGTACGTCCGTACAGAAATGCGGGATAATAGCCTACGGCGCAGATTCATATAAAATGAACTTTGCTCGGTACGATAATAGGGGCATGATCACGTACTCGGCCACTAGTTTCCCCATAACCCATATTCTAATCATGTGAGAGATACATCAAGACTGTTCTAAGCATGGTAGTAATAGAAAGTACAACATGTGACGTTTTAACTTGCTACCCCAAGGGTCAGCATTTAACATGGTGGGTTTTGCAGTTCATTTATGTAACAACATGTAAAGTTCGTAGAAAGTACTTGCCTCTAGCAAAGCAAAACAAACAAGCTGCGATAACAGTGCTATGGATGTCCAGTAACTCGTCACGTAGAAAGTAAATACAACAACTTAGTTTTTACACTAAGCTAAAACACTAGGACACTAATCTGGTGAAACGACTTGTGATTGGGCACCTAGCCAAAATGATGACTTGGCATAGGAGACCAATGTGGGGGTGACACACTATGTTAACTAACTTTCTAGGGTCTTTATACTAGTGAGGGATAGGGTTCAACACGGCTAAACTCAAAATAACACAAAAAGCTACAAGTCGTAATTAATCAATAAATAAATCAAAAGACTATTGTGTTCTAACAATTTTAGAGATAGGCAAAAAGCCTAGTTTTCTTAAAGTAAAGTATCAAAGTGATCCTTGTTAATCATAGAAATTTATTATAATTTTTCTGGAATTTATTAACCAGTACAAGTATTTTATAAAAATCAACTTTCCTAAGTATACAGAAAGTGAGTTTTGGTTTCATATGCCAAACTATTGGCAAA
Organism: Iris pallida; assembly: GCA_029216955.1. Taxonomy (NCBI): domain Eukaryota; kingdom Viridiplantae; phylum Streptophyta; class Magnoliopsida; order Asparagales; family Iridaceae; genus Iris; species Iris pallida. The sequence continues at coordinate 914,398 of JANAVB010045019.1, forward strand.
ACAGTAATTTAAATACTACAAAATTATACTAAATTTGCCAACTTAGCAAAGTATCTAAAAAACTATTTTTCCATAATTTTAGCAGTACTTTAAGTATTTTTAGAAAATCAAAAACAGCATGCACACAATAATTAATTATCTGCGTATTTTGTCCATGTATATAATTTGAACCAAAGTTCAAATACAGGACCAAAGGCCATGAATCAAGTCCAATATGACTTGTACAGGTCTTGAATGTGTGAAAACATATTTGAGCCCAAATACCCATGCTAGGCTTGGACATCAAATGGTTGCAGTAATTTAAATACAATAAAAATACAAGTTGGTAATAGTCAAAATAAATATTATTATTTTAATAAGGTAAATTTATATAAAAGAATATTTACATACCTATGCAAAAGTACATAATATATACACAAGAAAATACTTAATTTATAAAGTATATATATATATATATATAATATATACATATATAAGAAAATATATATATATATATATAATATATATATATATATATATTATATATATATTATATATACATATGTGTACATATATATATATATAAATACTAACATATACATAAATTTACTAACCATAAAAATATATACATATACATACATACTGTTAAAACATATAATATACATATATACTAATATATATATATATTATATATATAATTATATATATATTATATATATATTATATATATATATTATATATATTATATATATTATATAATTATAAAACATAAAAGAAAAAGAAAAGAAAAAGAAAAAAGAAAAAGAAACTGAAACAGGGGGGCTCGAACCCTGTCCAGAGAAGCGCGCGGGAGGGGGGTTTTAATTTGTTCGGGCTGGCCAGTGGGTCAGCCCGCTAAGTCTGTTAGGGTTAGGTTTTAGTTAACATTTATTTAGGTTAGAAATTAAATGGATTTTTACCCGTTAATCAAAGCCCAACCCGTTAGTCTATTTCACAGTTTGTCTCGTGTCCATACAGTCCAGGACACGAGAAGTCGAATCTGACACAGAGTCGACGTGTCCGTGCCCAGCACGACACGTACGACTCGGCTAACACGTGTCCAGCACCACAGTTGAGTCCCCCGTGTCTAGGCGAGTCTCGTGTCTCAGTTTGAGACACGTACGACACAGAGAAAGAATGTACCCACGTGTCCGGCGGGGGGTGGAAGTCGAGGAGGCGAACGGCGGCTGGGGGTCGTGGTCGAGGCGCTCGGGTGGCGATCGACCTAGCTCGGCGTGGCGAACTCGTTGAGGTGGTGGTGGTCGATGACGTCGAGCGGTGGTCGTCGAACGGGGTCGCCGGAGTAGAGATAGGGTTTGGGGTTCGTCGGGGAAGAAAGGGGGTCGTGGTCGGTCGTGGGGGAGTTTTAGGGTTAGGGTTTCGTTCAGGGGGTGAGGGGATCCTTTATAGGGGTTCGATGGCGGTGGGGGGCTGTCGCGCTGGCCGAAAATGGCGGGGCAGCGTAGGTCGGTCGTCGGGGCAGCCGGGGCAGTCGTCGGGGGTGGGTAGGGAAAATTACAGGGAGACCCCTAGACTTTAGGAAATTGTATTAAAGTCCCAACCCTAACTGAATGCAAATATAATTTGCATAAACAAATCATTAATTACAAATCAATATAAAAACAATTCTAATATTTGCAAAACCATATTAAAACAATTCTAATATTTGCAAAATGATATTAAAACATTTGAATAAATTACAAATTGATATTTTTAATATATAAAACTCATTTAAAATTATTTAAAATTCTAGAAAAATTCCTAAAAATTCCTAAAAATTACTTAAGGCTATAATTGATATTAAAAATTAATTAACACTAATTAAAATGGATTTGAAAAATCAGGGGCTTACAAGTCTTCCCTCCTTGAAAAATTTCGTCCTCGAAATTCACAAGGATTGAAGACCCGACAATATTCTAACATAACAAGCAAAGTAACAAAAAAATGACTAAGGCTGCGATTCGAAACTAACCTCTAAGGTATCAAGCGGGAACGGATGGTTCTCCCGCAGCGGTTGGATCGAACAAGTAAGGGAATCTCCCTCATGTCCGACTCCCTCTCCCAGTAGATTCACCTGGGGAGTGACGGCTCCAAGCTACTCGCACTAGGGGTATAACCTTGTTCCTCAGCCTCTTCTCTCTCCTGTCTAATATCTCCACTGGCTGCTCAGAAACTGTAAGGCTCGGTCCGACCTCCAACTCTGAATGATCTAGCACATGACTGGGGTCTGGAACATATCTCCTCAGCTGAGATACGTGAAAGACGTCGTGAACTCCTGCTAGGTTGGGTGGAAGTGCAACCCTGTAAGCTACCTCTCCGATCCTGCCAAGCACCTCGAACGGCCCGATGTATCTGGGGCTCAGCTTCCCTCCTCGTCCGAACCGGATCGTCCCTCGAGTAGGTGATATCTTCACTAGCACCATATCACCGTCTGCGAACTCCATCGGCCTGCGACTAGCATCAGCCCAGTGTTTCTCCTGTCCTGAGCTACTATGAGCCTGTCCCTGATCATCCCGACTTTCCTGCTGCATCCGCGATCATCTCTGGTCCAAGCATGACTCTGTCTCCGACATCATCCCAAAAGAGCGGTATCCGGCATCGTCGTCCATATAGCGCCTCGAAAGGAGACATACCAATACTGGCCTAGTAGCTGTTGTTGTATAAAAACTCTACCAAGTGCAGATGGCTCTCCCATGATCCTTCGAAGTCCAGCACGCAAGTCCTCAGCATATCCTCCAGCGTCTGTATCGTCCTCTCGGACTGCCCATCTGTCTGCGGGTGGTACGCCGTACTGAACTTGAGCCTACTGCCCAACTCCTCCTGTAAGCTCCTCCAGTAGTGGGATGTGAATCTGCTGTCTCTGTCTGACACGATGCTCACCGGCACTCCGTGTAGGCGAACTCTGCTGCATGTATAGCTCTGCCAACTTCTCGGTGGAAAGCCCCACCTTGAAGGGTATGAAGTGCGCACCTTCGTCAGCCTGTCTACAATGACCAGATGGCATCCTTCCCTCCTTGGGAACGAGGAAGCCCTGAAACGAAGTCCATCGTATATGTTCCCACTTTCACTCGGGAATGGGTAACGCTGCAACAAACCAGCTGGCCTATGGCGCTCCGCCTTGACCTGCTGGCAAACTAGACATCTCGAAATGAAACGTGATACATCCCTCTTCATCCCGTGCCACCAAGAGTTCCGCAAGTCACGGTACATCTTGTTAGCACCAGGGTGAATAGAATATCTCGATCGGTGCACCTCCTGCAAAACTGCTTCTACTAGCTCTCCTCTCGGTACGCACAATCGGCTGCCACGCCTCAAGGATCCATCCTCTGCTATAGTGAAATCATCCAGCAATCCAGCTAATGCCTGGGGTCGAAGTCTGCGAAGGCTCTCATCTGTAGACTGTGCCTCCCTGATCTGCTCCATCAAACCTGACTGAATGTCAAGCACCCATCTGTACCACTGATCCTGGTCGAACTAGCTCGATACCGAGCTTCTCCAGATCCTCCCGCAAATACCGATCAATCATCAGTACCATGCCATCGGATGCCTGCTCAGCGCATCTGCCCCACGTTTGCCTTCCCGGGGTGATACTGTAATCGATGTCGAAGTCCTTCATCAACTCCAACCATCGTCTTTGCCTCATGTTCAGCTCTTTCTGCGTGAACACATACTTCAAGCTTTTGTGTCAGTAAAGATTTCCACACGCTCTCCGTTAAGTATGTTTTCATAACTTAGGGCAAAGATCACCGCAGCTAACTCGAGTCATGGGTAGGATAATTCCTCTCATGAGTCCGCAATTACCTAGATGCATAAGCAATCACTTTTCCCATGCTGCTGTAGGACCATCCTAGCCCCTTCCCAGAAGCATCACTGTATATGGTGAAACCTCCAGAACCTGAAGGTAAAGTCAGAACTGGAGCGGTCGTCAACCTCCTCTTCAGCTCCTCAAATGCTGTCTGGCAGTCCTCAGACCAAATGTACTCTGCGTCCTTCCGCGTCAGCTTCGTCATGGGTTCAGCTATCCTAGCAAAGTCCTGGACGAACTTTCTATAATAGCCTGCTAAATCCAGAAAGCTCCTGATCTCTGAAACTGACGTCGGAGCCTTCCACGTCTCAACTGCAGCAATCTTCCTGGGATCCACCGAGATTCCATCTCCAGTGACTACATGGCCGAGAAACTCCACTCGGTCTAAAAGAACTCGCACTTTGGCAGTTTGGCAAACAATCTCTCCTGCCTCAGAATCCCCAAAACTATCCGCAAGTGCTCTGCATGCTCCTCCGGCGTCTTCGAGTATATCAGGATGTCGTCGATAAACACTACGACGAACTTATCCAGATACTGGTGAAATGTCTTATTCATCAAGTTCATAAAGACAGCTGGCGCATTTGTGAGACCAAATGGCATCACCAGAAACTCGTACTGCCCGTACTTCGTGTTGAACGCCGTCTTCTGGATGTCTGCTGGCCTAACCTTCACCTGGTGGTACCCGGATCTCAAGTCTATCCTGGAAAACACCTTCGCCCCGCTCAACTGGTCGAACAAATCATCTATCCTGGGCAGAGGATATTTGTTCTTGATGGTGATGGCATTCAAGGCCCGATAGTCAATACACAACCGGACTGTACCATCCTTCTTGGGCACAAAGAGCACTGGTGCTCCCCATGGAGAAGCACTGGATCGAATGAAACCCTTTTTCAACAGGTCATCAATCTGCTCTTTCATCTCTATGGCCTCCTTGGGATTCACTCTATAGCAAGCCCGGGATACTGGTGATGAACCCGGCACTAGATCTATAGTGAACTCCACATCTCTGTCAGGCGGAAGTCCTGGAAGATCCTCTGGGAATACATCCATAAACTCCCTAATGATAGGGTGTGGCGGTGCTGCGTCCCCGACTGTCGCACAACAGTTCGGCTCTAGGCTGATCTCCGGCCCTGTCCTACTGACACGAAATGGTACTGTGCCTGGGGGACTGAACAAAACACTACCCTCATGGCAATCTATAGATGCATGGGCATAGCTAAGCCAGTCCATCCCCAATATGATATCATAACCGGGGAGCGGCATCACAAAGAATCGCCCCTCGAACTCTCTCCCGGCTATCAGAATAGAGCACCTATAGCTAGCTCTAATAGGCACTGGTCCTCCTCCCGTCATTACTCTACTAATCTCCGTCGTAGGTGTAGATACTAAGTGATGTTCTTGCATAAACTCTAATGATAGGAAGCTATGAGATGCACCAGAATCAAACAAACATAGAGCTAGAAAAGTATGCAAATAAACATGACCTGTAATGACGTCAGCTAAGTAATCCGGCTCCGAAACCTGCTCCGGCTCCGGCTCCACTGCTAGACTATAGACCCTCCCCTGAGGTCCCTTCTGCTGCTGCAGATGCTGCCCGAACCTCTGCTGCTGAGTCGGGAGCGGTCCTCTAGTCTTCGCTACTGGGCAGTTCCGAAGCTGGTGGGTGGCAGACCCACAAAGTAAGCACTGACCCAACCTCTTCCTGCAGACGGCAAAATCATGACCCGGTCTTCCGCAGAAAGAACATATAGCTCCCTTCTGCTGCTGCTGCCGGGGTCCCGGGGCTCGAACTGGCGGGGTCTGATGATGTGGTGTAGAGGGACGGTAAGTCTGCTGGGGTGGCGTCGGGGCTTTCTGCTGGAAAGCCTGACGCTTGGACGGTCCCTCATGATGTACAGGAGCCGGCCTCTTGCAAGACAGAAGACGCTCCTCAATGCTCCGGGCCAACTCTAGGCTCTGGTAGTAGTCAGTCGTGCCGTTCGCCACTATAAGAATGCCAATGTCTGGAACTAGACCATGGCAAAACCTACGGGTCATCTCCTCTGGATCAGCAACCAGGCTAGGAGCAAAACGGCTCAAGCGACTGAACTCTCCCGCATAGTCGTCAACAGAACGGTTCCCCTGCTGGATGTTCTGGAATCGTAGCCCCATGGCTACTCTAGCGGTGGTCGAGAAGAACTTCTTCTTGAACTGGGTCTTGAACTGGTCCCAGGTGGCTCTACCTCTCGCGAACAACGGCTCATTCCTGAACCAGACTCCGGCTAAGTCTATCAGCAGAAATCCTGCTGCCTCGACCTGAAGGTCATCCGGCATCCTAACTCCCAGAAGCTTCCTCTCTACAGAATCTAGCCAGTCATCTGCTACTACTATGCCCTCAGTCCCTGAGAACTCCTTGGGATTCAGACCCATGAAGTCCTTAACTGTCCCCGCTCTCTGCCGTGGCTCTACATGTGGTGGGGCTACGGGACGTCCCTCAGAACGCTCCATGCTCTGACGGAGTAGGGTGGTCTGCTCCTGATGGGTTGTTAGGAACCCCTGGATCAGTGTGAGCAGCTGGGTCCCGTCGAGTGTGACGGAAGCCTGGGTGGGTATAGTGATAGGGGGTGGTGGAAGTATCGGGTCCTGCTGGGCCTGGGATGTGGAAGGTGGTATCTGGGTCTGTGGATCTGTGGAGTGGGGAAAGTGGTAGGTGGAGATGCATCAGTCAACTGATCAGCTGACTGGATATGGAGGGCCCCATTCTCGGGGGCAACATGCTGGGACGAACGAGTAAGCACCATCTAAATTACACATAAAAGACTTATAAGGACTTGTTTAAAGTAAGCAATCATATGCAAGAAAATCTAATTTATAATAGCAAACATGTGATGTATTTCCTATGTTGCAATCCTAGCATTCCTCTAGGTGTTCTAAGCGTCTTTCCTAATGTTGTCTAATTACCTTAAGTTCCTAATTGCAGGTATGCTTGGTACAATAACGTAACCAAACAGTTTAGTCAGGACCTGCATGGGCCACCACTAAAAACATGTCACGACCCGCTACCCAAATTGTTGGGCCAGGCCGAGGCATGCCCAGCCTACGCTAAGATAAAACGTAGTAAGCTGTTCTAAAGACAACAGGATAAGACTAAATGTGCTAACAGTTCTATAAGTGAGGAAGAATCATAAATGCTCCAAACACAAAAGTCGTCGTATATAGTAAGATGTCCAAGTACAAGCAAACTGAAATGTAAAACTGGATACATGTCCAGTTACAAAATATAGTCTAATACATATCCCAAAAGTCTAAGTAAACAAAAGACATCTAGGCGAGGTTCCCCGCAGGAACATCCTCGTAAAGCAGAGCCGGGTCCTCGGCAGTAACTCCATAGTATGAGTCGCAGAGCAACTCCTCCTCAGTAAGGACACCTACAACGTTATCCTGTCAGGACGGGAGCAAGTACTAAATCTAGCAAACTAGCATATGAAACATGGAAATGAACATGAGAGGAATAACTGGAAAGCATGGCATCACATAGTCTATCATGGCAGGGACACATATGTCATAGAGACAGATGTATATGTAATGTTTAAAACTGTAGCAGGTACGTGATCGGTCAATAGATGTACAATGTGCCGAGGCACAATGTAAATAAAATGTACATACGTACAAGTGCACAAGCATAGGTGTACGTCCGTACAGAAATGCGGGATAATAGCCTACGGCGATTCATATAAAATGAACTTTGCTCGGTACGATAATAGGGGCATGATCACGTACTCGGCCACTAGTTTCCCCATAACCCATATTCTAATCATGTGAGAGATACATCAAGACTGTTCTAAGCATGGTAGTAATAGAAAGTACAACATGTGACGTTTTAACTTGCTACCCCAAGGGTCAGCATTTAACATGGTGGGTTTTGCAGTTCATTTATGTAACAACATGTAAAGTTCGTAGAAAGTACTTGCCTCTAGCAAAGCAAACAAACAAGCTGCGATAACAGTGCTATGGATGTCCAGTAACTCGTCACTGTAGAAAGTAAATACAACAACTTAGTTTTTACACTAAGCTAAAACACTAGGACACTAATCTGGTGAAACACGACTTGTGATTGGGCACCTAGCCAAAAATGATGACTTGGCATAGGAGACCAATGTGGGGGTGACACACTATGTTAACTAACTTTCTAGGGTCTTTATACTAGTGAGGGATAGGGTTCAACACGGCTAAACTCAAAATAACACAAAAAGCTACAAGTCGTAATTAATCAATAAATAAATCAAAAGACTATTGTGTTCTAACAATTTTAGAGATAGGCAAAAAGCCTAGTTTTTCTTAAAGTAAAGTATCAAAGTGATCCTTGTTAATCATAGAAATTTATTATAATTTTTCTGGAATTTATTAACCAGTACAAGTATTTTATAAAAATCAACTTTCCTAAGTATACAGAAAGTGAGTTTTGGTTTCATATGCCAAACTAGTGGCAAAACAGTAATTTAAATACTACAAAATTATACTAAATTTGCCAACTTAGCAAAGTATCTAAAAACTATTTTTCCATAATTTTAGCAGTACTTTAAGTATTTTTAGAAAATCAAAACAGCATGCACACAATAATTAATTATCTGCGTATTTTGTCCATGTATATAATTTGAACCAAAGTTCAAATACAGGACCCAAGGCCATGAATCAAGTCCAATATGACTTGTACAGGTCTTGAATGTGTGAAAACACATTTGAGCCCAAATACCCATGCTAGGCTTGGACATCAAATGGTTGCAGTAATTTAAATACAATAAAAACACAAGTTGGTAATAGTCAAAATAAATTATTATTTTAATAAGGTAAATTTATACAAAAGAATATTTACATACCTATGCAAAAAGTACATATATTATACACAAGAAAATACTTAATTTATAAGTATATATATATATATATATATATATAATATAAGAATATATATATATATATATATATATATATATATATATATATTTATTATATATTATTATAATATATATACATATAGAAATATATATATATTATATATATGTGTACATATATATAATATATATATATATATTTATAATAACTAACATATATACATATAATTTACTACCATAAAAATATATCATATATACATACTGTTAAAACAGTATATATAATATTACTAATATATCATATATATATATACATATATAATATAAAACAGTAAAAGAAAAGAAAAGAAAAAGAAAAAGAAAGAAACTAAAACATGGGGGGCTCGAACCCTGTCCAGAGAAGCGCGCGGGGGGGGGGGGGGGGGGGGGGTTTAATTTTTCGGCTGGCCAGTGGGTCAGCCCGCTAAGTCTGTTAGGGTTAGGTTTTAGTTAACATTTATTTAGGTTAGAAATTAAATGGGTTTTTACCCGTTAATCAAAGCCCAACCCGTTAGTCTATTTCACAGTTTGTCTCGTGTCCATACAGTCCAGGACACGAGAAGTCGAATCTGACACAGAGTCGACGTGTCCGTGCCCAGCACGACACGTACGACTCGGCTAACACGTGTCCAGCACCACAGTTGAGTCCCCGTGTCTAGGCGAGTCTCGTGTCTCAGTTTGAGACACGTACGACACAGAGGAAGAATGTTACCCACGTGTCCGGCGGGGGGTGGAAGTCGAGGAGGCGAACGGCGGCTGGGGCGTCGTGGTCGAGGCGCTCGGGTGCGATCGACCTAGCTCGGCGTGGCGAACTCGTTGAGGGTGGTGGTGGTCGATGACGTCGAGCGGTGGTCGTCGAACGGGGTCGCCGGAGTAGAGATAGGGTTTGGGGTTCGTCGGGGAAGAAAGGGGGTCGTGGTCGGTCGTGGGGGAGTTTTAGGGTTAGGTTTCGTTCAGGGGGGGTGAGGGGATCCTTTATAGGGGTTCGATGGCGGTGGGGGGCTGTCGCGCTGGCCGGAAATGGCGGGGCAGCGTAGGTCGGTCGTCGGGGCAGCCGGGCAGTCGTCGGGGTGGGTAGGAAAAATTACAGGGAGACCCCTAGACTTTAGGAAATTGTATTAAAGTCCCAACCCTAACTGAATGCAAATATAATTTGCATAAACAAATCATTAATTACAAATCAATATAAAAACAATTCTAATATTTGCAAAACCATATTAAAACAATTCTAATATTTGCAAAATGATATTAAAACATTTGAATAAATTACAAATTGATATTTTAATATAAAACTCATTTAAAATTATTTAAAAATTCTAGAAAAATTTCTAAAAATTCCTAAAAATTATTTAAGGCTATAATTGACATTAAAAATTAATTAACACTAATTAAAATGGATTTGAAAAATCAGGGGCTTACAAGAAGGAAAGTTGGTATTCGTTACAAACTATGAGTTAACCTAAGTTATAGACGTCGCCCGCGTAGATGCTCGATAAAGCATGCACGTTTCCTCGAACGCAAGGCTCGGCGTAGCCTTGATCGTCCCACGAGCTAAGTTGTATCGCACGGCTTATGGCATGAGTTTAGGTACCCAAACAATTTGGTTGTTCAAGTTGAGCGTATGCACGGTCTCACGGTTCTACCGACATATAGCCATTCGTTCCCACGGTTTTAAGGCTCGTCACATAGAGTGTGACTTGGACGATAGTGTCGCACGGAATACATTGGGGTATGAGATGTTCTTATGCACGTTAAGAAGTTCGAGGCGGTCCCTCGGTTGGGAGTCTCGCGTTCCTATCCACGTTAAGAAGTACGAGGTGGTCCCTCGGTTGGGAGTCTCGTATTCCTATCCACGTTAAGATATTCGAGGCGTCCCTCGGTTGGGAGTCTCGCGTTCCTATCCCGTTAAGAAGTACAAGGCGGTCCCTCGGTTGGGAGTCTCGCGTTCCTATCCACGTTAAGATGTTCGAGGCGGTCCCTCGGTTGGGAGTCTCACGTTCCTATCCACGTTATAAAGTACGAGACGGTCCCGGTTGGGAGTCTCACGTTCCTATCCACGTTAAGTTGTTCGAGGCGGTCCCTCGGTTGGGAGTCTCGCGTTCCTATCTACGTTAAGTATGCTAAGTATAGTTCCAGTCGTACCAACAAATTAGGCCATGCATTTACGTGAGTCTAGATGTCTCGTAGATACGTAGTCATTGGACACCTTGTCGAAGGATTTCTGCCTAGACTGGTTATACGTCGGGGCACCGGCCCAGTCATCCTAGGGGGTAGACGTTATAGCAGCGCACGATTCATTGCGTGAGGGTAGTCGGGGGCTTTCCATGGGGCTCGCAACCTGCATCGAAGGACCCGCCGCCTACCCGAGCTATGTCCACGATGGCTTATCATGCCAGTGGCCTTTCATATAGATAATTGGCATGCTAAGCGACGAATCCGCATGCACGTGTCAGTCGTAACAAAGGAAGTGTAAGCACGGTATGTGTTGAGTGTTGAAATGTGTGCTCAGTTGCACCCAATATTATAAAGCCTACGATTCGGCTATACGTAAAGACTCGTGCTTCGGCACGAGATACGACGTCGTGCTTGATTCTCAACACCGGTTCCTCAAGTTGGGTTATACGTTTCGAGTTAAGTATGGAAGGCCGTAGGGCAAGTTGGTTAAGTTATGTTAAGTTGCCGGACACGACCTCGGAAATATAAGGCACGACCGCGTTGTCGCAATACAAGTATAGGCAAGACTTAGTGAGGAGGCACTGCTTCAGAGATAAAGAACGAATCGAGTTCATTGTACGACCAGTTGTCACGTCCCAGAGTATGGAACGAAAGGCAAGCATTAGGCGATAAGTTGACGTTATTGGAACGAGAAGGTCTAGCGGTAAAGTATGAGTACGTTATTAGTGCAAAGGCACGATGACGGTCTAGAGACATAAAATAAACTAAGGCGTCGGTCCTAAAATCGATCCTAAGGCAAGACTAGAAAGACAATCGTAAAGGGGCTTGTATTGCACAAAGTAAAATAACGTGTCGGTTTTGTATGGGTGGGCGACAAGCTCACTCCACCAGTACAGTTGAGTACTGACACCCACACAGTTTCTATGTGCAGGCACAGGTAGAAGCTCGTGGCGCGGAGCTCGCTTGGATGCGTCGAGGCATGGAGTTCCTTGGCGAGTCGAAGCGTGCGGCCGCGTAGACTCAAGGACTTATATGGGACATAATGTATGGACATCGCCTTCCGAAGCTTCTGCTAGATTCAAGTATTATATCGAGAGATGAGAGAGCAAAGTGAATTATAAAATGAGAGAAAAGTGAGCACGAGAGACTTATAATTTGGCCTTGCGCCCAAATGTAATCTTGTATTCAATAAAGAGCTTCTTTTGAATGACTTGTGTTCATGTGTACTTGTTCTAAATTTTCGCTGCATGTTTCAATGTTCGTGGCTTGGGACTTCTGTGCGACGACCCCGTCGCAGCCGATGTAATCGGCCGTTATGAAACTGCCTTGCACGAGCGCAATCTAGGCTCGTGCGACATTACGCCTTAGCGAGGACGATCGCTCCTACGGGAGCGGGCATGACATAATGGTATTAGAGCACAGCTTTACGTCCTTGGACTTCACATCGAATTTCTCAGTTTTTGAAAGCTCGTCGTTGGAAAATAAGTGTGCGCTCTCTCTCAAATGTCCCTCGGCATGTCCATACAATAAGTCTAAACATTTTCGAAAGCTCGTACAAGTGTTCAGTCCAACACATTGATAGGCAATAGCCTTTGGGCCGAACGGTGCCGACCTTGAGTTGATAGAAAACGTGCTAAAGTTAGCAAGTCGCGTGCGTGCCTAACGAGTCCTACGTCGACATTAGCAAATGATCGTGCAAACTCGGAGTATAGTCCATACGAGATGGTTATGCACACGGCCTTTTGGCTAAGTTGTGCCGCGTGTCGTACACCTAGACTTTATGGTGCAAACGAGTTACGAGCGATATTGAGTACCGCTCAGTCGGGAACGAAACTACACTTAGAGTGACTATCGATAGAGTGCTATCGAGCGACGATAACGTCTATGCGATATAGATGAGTGTGCTTGAAATTCGAGGAATGGTTCGAACGGGATTCAAGGAAGTCGATTTTGATTCGAATGACAGTGTTGAGGATTTATAGAATGACTTGACCCTGAGTGGTGTATGGACGTTATAAGAATTATTCGAGCGGAAACAGAGGATTTACGGATAGTACGAGTATGTTGACAAGCGATGATATCGCAAAGCCTTAGAACGAGTAGCGCTTAATTGGTCATGATTCGTGAGTCACAAACGAGATATCGTTCGGACGATTTGTGAGTGGTAATGCGAGAAGAAATGGTTGAATGGAGATTCTAAACGATAAAATAAATGGATGACTTGATTGAAGAAATTGATACGGATCATATACGAAAAGTTAGCACGACGGATAGATAGCATACATGAAATGTTCAATTTTAAGATTACGCAAACGACTTGAGGATTGAAATCGACGTTGCTCGATGGTTTGAGTTAGCAAGGAATGATGCGAATTAAGGAAATACGTTTGTCGATGACTTAAGATAGACGGATGAACAATACGTGAAATTAATTTAAGAAAATTGATGTTGTGAATGATTCGAGGGATAATGATCGAACTTGAATTGGAATGTCGAGGAGACTATCCAGTCGGACGATAGCATCGTCGCACGACTCGAAATTCGTTGCAAAGGAAGATCGTCAGGTTACGCATATCAGCGATGGTATTGAGGCGTATCAAAGATCGATATGCGATAACCTCGGAGGCACTCTAATTCGGCGAAAGACGATCATACAAGTGTTACGGTTCGGTTGGATGCTATACTTAGAATTTTGATTAAAGAGAATGTTGGATGAAAATAATTGTGTCTTGATGGTTACGCGAATAACCACAACGTCGATGATCTTGTCTTGCACGAGCGCAACTCTAGCCTCGCACATACGTTGCGTCGGATTTGGGACGATCGTTCCGCTTGAGCGCTGACACGGTGATTCATGTCGCAGGGATGATCGAACTCAAAAAAATTAGGGCACGACAACTTCGATTGTTTCGACTTGTTGGCTTGATGCGAAGGTAATTTGGGGATTTATAGGGCTTGTGATTGATGTAGGAATGAAACTTGAGGATTGAGTAGGTCCACTCGCGCATCGAGAATGAATTAGTCTAGACACAAATAAGAGTTACGCCCCGATGAGAATGATTATTCCATGGAGCGTTGCATGGTGATTCATGAACCATCGGGACTCGCGTGAGATCGGAGCGTGGCATATTGTTAAGTTGGACGACCTTGTGATCGATTACGTGAATTGGAATGAATGACTTAGGGAATATGAGATGTGAATTATAGTTTAGCGACGAATTGTGTCATAGCGTGTCTGATTTAGAAGGATCGATAGGTGGATTACGTCGTACATGTTCAAAGAGATAGACTGTGCGAAACGACTTGATGAATGAGCGATGTATTATCGAGGAAATCGGTTGAAACATGATTTATCGTAGGATGGCCTTACTGAACGACTCGGATCCCATGCGACGAATATTGGGATGTACATAGGAAATCGATGCTCGATGTTTAGAAATCGGAGTGATGCAGCTTGGGTAGAAAACCCCGTACCATCGATTTGGTTTGACCTTAGGATGGGTCAGTATTGATATCGTTGTTTGGGAACTATGATTCCAGTACTGACGGAAAGACATAGCCTAGTGATTAGGCAGACGTCCCGGTGCGAAACGATAGGAATTATGGAGGCACCACTCATGAGGCTCGTTGACATGCACGTATATCAGGGACGCCGAATATGTGCACGATCCGACTCGAGTGGTGATGGCAGATTCTCTATCCGAGGCTTGGCTGAAATAATATATTTTGGGGACGCCTAGAATATGTGCACGATCCAACTAAGTGATATGTTGAATCAAGTGAGACTTGAAGAACGGAAAAGTATCGAGGATTTTGAAATCGTAAGTTTTCGAAGAAATGTTGATGGTAATGCGATCATTGAATTGAGACGAGTTTGAATGTTGGTTGATCGGTTGGGTGCCTTACGACTAAGTTAGCGATAAGCGCGAGCGTGGCTCGGATGGAGGGAAACGCATGAGAGTAGTGTGTGCGAGAAACGTAGGATGAATCAAGTTATAAGTCGATAAGTGTATTCAGTAAGTTTCGAGGACAAAACTTTTTCTGAGTGGTGTATGATGTAGTGCCCCATCCCGCTCAGTCAATCGGAGGAATCGAAACGACGACGACGTTCAGACTTGGCCTTGCAACGGCGACTCGAAGACATCGCTCAGGTGGGGTAGTTTCGGTGAACTTGTCTCATCTTAGCCTTCACTTAATAATTAGTGTATTTTCACTTGCACAATAGGCTTGATAAAAAAAGAGACGAATCCACATAACTAAGGGAATAATCCCGACGTGTCGAATCGAGTTTAGTCGGATTAGAGTTGGTGCACGGCGTGCTTTGAAAATGACACTCGGTCCTTCGTCCGTGGCTTGGGAGAAGAAAGTTGGTATTCGTCACAAACTATGAGTTAGCCTAAGTCATAGGCGTCGCTCGCGTAGATGCTCGATAAAGCATGCACGTTTCCTCGAATGCAAGGCTCGACGTAGCCTTGATCGTCCCACGAGCTAAGTTGTATCGCACGGCTTATGGCATGAGTTTAGGTACCCAAACAATTTGGTTGTTCAAATTGAGCGTATGCACGGTCCCACGGTTCTACGGTGGCATATAGCCATTCGTTCCCACGGTCTTGAGGCTCGTCACATAGAGTGTGACTTGGACGATAGTGTCGTACGGAATACATTGGGTATGAGATGTTCTTATGCACGTTAAGAAGTTCGAGGCGGTCCCTCGGTTGGGAGTTTTGTGTTCCTATCCACGTTAAGAAGTTCAAGGCGGTCCCTCGGTTGGGAGTCTCGCGTTCCTATCCACGTTAAGAAGTACGAGTAGGTCCCTCGGTTGGGAGTCTCGCGTTCCTATCCATGTTAAGATGTTCGAGGCGGTCCCTCGGTTGGGAGTCTCGCGTTCCTATCCACGTTAAGAAGTATGAGGCGGTCCCTCGGTTGGGAGTCTCGCGTTCCTATCCACGTTAAGATGTTTGAGACGGTCCCTCGGTTGGGAGTCTCGCGTTCCTATCCACGTTATGAAGTACGAGGCGGTCCTTCGGTTGGGAGTCTCGCATTCCTATCCATGTTATGTTGTTCGAGGCGGTCCCTCGGTTGGGAGTCTCGCATTTCTATTCACGTTAAGTATGCTAAGTATAGTTCCAGTCGTACCAACAAATTAGGCCATGCATTTACGTGAGTCTAGATGTCTCGTAGGTGCATGGTCATTGGACACCTTGTCGACAAGAATTTCTGCCTAGATTGGTTATACGCCGGGGCATCGGGCCCAGTCATCCTAGGGGGTAGACGTTATAGCACACGATTCATTGCGTGAGGGTAGTCGGAGGCTTTCCATGGGGCTTGCAACCTGTATCGAAGGACCCGCCGTCTACCCGAGCTATGTCCGTGATGGCTTGTCATGCCAATAGCCTTTCATATAGATAATTGGCGTGCTAAGCGGCAAATTCGCATGCACGGTGTCAGTCGTAACAAAGGAAGTATAAGCACGGTATGTGTTGAGTGTTGAAATGTGTGCTCGGTTGCACCCAAAGTATTATAAAGCCTACGACTCGGCTATACGTAAAGACCCATGCTTCGGCACAAGATACGACATCGTGCTTGAGTTCTCAACACCGGTTCCACAAGTTGGGTTATACGTTTCGAGTTAAGTATGGAGGGCCGTAGGGCAAGTAGGTTAAGTTATGTTAAGTTGTCAGGCACAACCTCGAAAATGTGAGGCACTGCCGCATTGTCGTAATACAAGTATAGGCAAGACTTAGTGAGGAGGCACTGCCTCAGAGATAAAGCATGAATCGAGTTCATTGCACGACCGAGTTGTCATGTCCCAGAGTATGGCACGAAAGGCAAGCATTAGGCGATAAGTTGACGTTATTGGAACGAGAAGGTCTAGCGGTAAAGTATGAGTACGTTATTAGTGCAAAGGCACGGTGACGGTCTAGAGACATAAAATAGACCAAGGCGTCGATCCTAAGGCAAGACTAGAAAGACAATCGTAAAGGGGCTTGTATTGCACAAAGTAAAATAAACGTATCGATTTTGTATGGGTGGGCGAGGAGCTCACTCCACCAGTACAGTTGAGTACTGACACCCACACAATTTCCATGTGCAGGCACAGGTAGAAGCTCGTGGCACGGAGCTCGCTTGGATGCGTCGAGGCACGGAGTTCCTTGGCGAGTCGAAGCGTGCGGCCGCGTAGACTCAAGGACTTATACGGGACATAATATATGGACATTGCCTTCCGAAGCTTCCGCTAGATTCAAGTATTGTATCGAGAGATGAGAGAGAGCAGAGTGAATTGTAAAATGAGAGAAAAGTGAGCACGAGATACTTGTAATTTGGTCTTGCACCCACAAATGTAATCTTGTATTCAATATCAATAAAGAGCTTCTTTTGAATAACTTGTGTTCATGTGTACTTGTTCTAAATTTCCGCTGCATATTTCAATGTTCATGGCTTGGGACTTCTGTGCGACGACCCCGTCGCAGCCGATGTAATCGGCCGTTATGAAACTTCCTTGCACGAGCGCAATCTAGGCTCGTGCGACATCATGCCTTAGCGAGGACGATCGCTCCTACGGGAGCAGGGCGTGACATAATGGTATCAGAGCACGGTTTTACGTCCTTGGACTTCACATCGAATTTCTCAGTTTTTGAAAGCTCGTCGTTGGAAAATAAGTGTGCGCTCTCTCTCAAATTTCCTTCGGCATGTCCATACAATAAGTCTAAATATTTTCGAAAGCTCGTACAAGTGTTCAGTCGAACACATTGATAGGCAATGGCCTTTGGGCCGAACGGTGCCGGCCTTGAGTTGATAGAAAACACGTGCTAAAGTTAGCAAGTCACGTGCATGCCTAACGAGTCCTACGTCGACATTAGCAAATGAGCGTACAAACTCGGAGTATAGTCCATACGGGATAGTTATACACACGGCCTTTTGGCCAAGTTGTGTCGCGTGTCGTACACCTAGACTTTATGGTACAAACGAGTTGCGAGCGATATTGAGTATCACTCGGTCAGGAACAAAACTACACTTAGAGTGACTATCGATAGAGTGCTATCGAGCAACGATAACATCTATGCGGTATAGATGAGTGTGCTTGAAATTCGAGGAATGGTTCGAACGGGATTCAAGGAAGTCAATTTTGATTCGAATGATAGCGTTGAGGATTTATAGAATGACTTGACCCTAAATGGTGTATGGATGTTATAGGAATTATTCGAGTAGAACCAGAGGATTTACGGATAGTACGAGTACGTCGATAAGCAATGATATCGTAAAGCCTTAGAACGAGTAGCGCTTAGTTGGTCATGATTCGAGAGTCGCAAACAAGATATCGTTCAGACGATTTGTGAGTGGTAATGCGAGTTACGAAATGGTTGAATGGAGATTTTAAACGATAAAATAAATGGATAACTTGATTGAAGAAATTGATACGGATCGTATACGAAAAGTTAGCACGACGGGTAGATAGCATACATAAAATGTTCAATTTTAAGATTACGCAAACGACTTGAGGATTGAAATCGACGTTGCTCGATGGTTTGAGTTAGCAAGGAATGATGCAAATTGAGGAAATACGTTTATCGATGACTTAAGATAGACGGATGAACAATACATGAAATTGGTTTGAAAAAATTGATGTTGTGAATGATTCGAGGGATAATGATCGGACTTGAATTGGAATGTCGAGGAGACTATCCAGTCGGACGATAGCGTCGGCACGACTCGAAATTCGTTGTAAAGGAAGATCGTCAGGTTACGCATATCATCGATGGTATTGAGACGTATCAAAGATCGATATGCGATAACTCGGGGGTACTCTAATTCGGCAAAAGACGATCGTGCAAGTGTTACGGTTCGGTTGGATGCTTTACTTAGAATTTTGATTAAAGAGAATGTTGGATGAAAATGATTGTGTCTTGATGGTTACGCGAATAACCACAACATCGACGATCTTGTCTTGCGCGAGCACAACTCTAGCCTCGCACATGCGTTGCATCGAATTTGGGACGATCGTTCCGCGTGAGCGCTGACATGGTGATTCATGTCGCAGGGATGATCGAACTCAGAAAAATTAGAGCACGATAACTTCGATTGTTTTGACTTGTTGGCTTGATGCGAAGGTGAATTCGGGGATTTGTAGGGCTTGTGATTGATGTAGGAATAAAACTTGAGGATTGAGTTGGTCCAACCCGCGCATCGAGAATGAATTAGTTTAGACACAAACAAGAGTTACGCCCCGATGAGAATGATTATTCCGCGGGAGCGTTGCATGGTGATTCATGAACCACCGTGGATAATCGGACTTGCATGAGATCGGAGCGTGGCATATTGTTAAGTCGGACGACCTTGTGATCGATTACGTGAATTGGGATGAATGACTTAGGGAATATGAGATGTAAATTATGGTTTAGCGACGAATTGTGTCGTAGCGTGTCTGATTTGGAAGGATCGATAGGCGGATTACATCGTACGTGTTCAAAGAGATAGACTATACGAAACGACTTGATGAACGAGCGATATGTCTTATCGAGGAAATCGGTTGAAACATAATTTATCGTAGGATGGCCTTACCGAACGACTCGGACCCCGTGCGATGAATATTGGGATGTACATAGGAAATCGATGCTCGATGTTTAGAAATCGGAGTGATGCGAGCTTGGGTAGAAAACCCCGTACCATCGATTTGGTTTGACCTTAGGATGGGGTCAGTGTTGATATCGTTGTTTGGGAATTATGGTTCCAGTACTGACGGAAAGACATAGCCTAGTGGTTAGGCAGACGTTCCGGTACGGAATGATAGGAATTATGGAGGCACCACTCATGAGGTTCGGTTGACATGCACGTATATCAGGGACGCCCGAATATGTGCACGATCCGACTCGAGTGGTGATGGCGGATTCTCTATCACGAGGCTTGGCTGAAATGCATCTATTTTGGGACGCCTAGAATATGTGCACGATCCAACTAAGTGATGTGTTGAATCAAATGAGACTTGATGAACGGAAAAGTGTCGAGGATTTTGAAATCGTGAGTTTCGAAGAAATGTTGATGGTAATGCGATCATTGAATTGAGACGAGTTCGAATGTTGGTTGATCGGTTGGTGTGCCTTACGACTAAGTTAGCGATAAGCGCGAGCGTGGCTCGGATGGAAGGAAACGCATAGGAGTAGTGTGTACGAGAAACGTAGGATGATGAATCAAGTTATAAGTCGATAAGTGTACTCAGTAAGTTTCGAGGATGAAACTTTTTCTGAGTGGTGTATGATGTAGTGTTCCGTCCCGCTCAGTCAATCGGAGGATCGAAATGCCGACGGCATTCGGACTTGGCCTTGCAACGGCGACTCGAAGACATCGCTCAGGTGGGATAGTTTCGGTGAACTTGCCTCATCTTAGACTTCACTTAATAATTCGTGTGTTTTCAACTTTCACAATAGGCTTGATAAAAAAAGACGAATCCACATAGCTAAGGGAATAATTCCGACGTGTCGAATCGAGTTTAGTCGGATTAGAGTTGGTGCACGGCGTGCTTTGAAAATGACACTCGGTCCTTCGTCCCGTGGCTTGGGAGAAGAAAAGTTGGTATTCATCAAAAACTATGAGTTAGCCTAAGTCATAGGTGTTGCCCGCGTAGATGCTCGATAAAGCATGCACGTTGCCTCGAATGCAAGGCTCGGCGTAGCCTTGATCGTCCCACGAGCTAAGTTGTAATGCACGGCTTATGGCATGATTTTAGGTACCCAAACAATTTGGTTGTTCAAGTTGAGCGTATGCACGGTCCCACGGTTCTACGGTGGCATATAGCCATTCGTTTCCACGGTCTTAAGGTTCGTCACATAGAGTGTGACTTGGACGATAGTGTCGCACGGAATACATTGGGGTATGAGACGTTCTTATACACGTTAAGAAGTTCGAGGCGGTCCCTCGGTTGGGAGTCTCGCGTTCCTATCCACGTTAAGAAGTTCGAGGCGGTCCCTCGGTTGGGAGTCTCGCGTTCCTATCCACGTTAAGAAGTACGAGACGGTCCCTCGGTTGGGAATCTCGTGTTCCTATCCACGTTAAGATGTTCGAGGCGGTCCCTCGGTTGGGAGTCTCGCGTTCCTATCCACGTTAAGAAGTACGAGGCGGTCCCTCGGTTGGGAGTCTCGCGTTCTTATCCACGTTAAGATGTTCGAGGCGGTCCCTCGGTTGGGAGTCTCGCGTTCCTATCCACGTTATGAAGTACGGCGGTCCCTCGGTTGGGAGTCTCGCGTTCCTATCCACGTTAAGTATGCTAAGTATAGTTCCAGTCGTACCAACAAATTAGGCTATGCATTTACGTGAGTCTAGATGTTTCGTAGGTGCGTGGTCATTGGACACCTTGTCGACAAGGATTTCTGCCTAGACTGGTCATATGTCGGGGCACCGGGCCCAGTCATCCTAGGGGGTAGACGTTATAGCAGCGCACGATTCATTGCATGAGGGTAGTCGGGGGCTTTTCATGGGGCTCGCAACCTGCATCGAAGGACCCGCCGCCTACCCGAGCTATATCCGCGATGGCTTGTCATGCAAGTGGCCTTTCATATAGATAATTGGCGTACTAAGCGACGAATCCGTATGCACGGTGTCAGTCGTAACAAAGAAAGTGTAAGCACGGTATGTGTTGAGTGTTGAAATGTGTGCTCGGTTGTACCCAAAGTATTATAATGCCTACGATTCGGCTATACGTAAAGACCCGTGCTTCGGTACGAGATACGGCGTCGTGCTTGAGTTCTCAACACCGGTTCCACAAGTTGGGTTATATGTTTCGAGTTGGAAGGGTCGTAGGGCAAGTTGGTTAAGTTATGTTAAGTTGCCGGGCACGACCTCGGAAATGTGAGGCACGGCCGCGTTGTCGCAATACAAGTATAGGCAAGACTTAGTGAGGAGGCACTGCCTCAGAGATAAAGCACGAATCGAGTTCATTACATGACCGAGTTGTCACGTCCCAGAGTATGGCACGAAAGGCAAGCATTAGGCGATAAGTTAACGTTATTGGAACGAGAAGGTCTAGCGGTAAAGTATGAGTACGTTATTAGTGCAAAGGCACGATGACGGTCTAGAGACATAAAATAGACCAAGGCGTCGGTCCTAAAATCGACCTAAGGCAAGGCTAGAAAGACAATCGTAAAGGGGCTTGTATTGCACAAAGTAAAATAAACGTGTCAGTTTTGTATGGGTGGGCGAGGAGCTCACTCCACCAGTACAGTTGAGTACTGACACCCACACAGTTTTCATGTGCAGGCACAGGTAGAAGCTCATGGCGCAGAGCTCGCTTGGATGCGTCGAGGCACGGAGTTCCTTGGCGAGTCGAAGCGTGCGGCCGCGTAGACTCAAGGACTTATACGGGACATAATGTATGGGCATCGCCTTCCGAAGCTTCCGTTGGATTCAAGTATTGTATCGAGAGATGAGAGAGAGCAGAGTGAATTGTAAAATAAGAAAAAAGTGAGCACGAGAGACTTGTAATTTGGCCTTGCGCCCACAAATGTAATCTTGTATTCAATATCAATAAAGAGCTTCTTTTGAATGACTTGTGTTCATGTGTACTTGTTCTAAATTTCCGCTGCATGTTTCAATGTTCGTGGCTTGGGACTTCTGTGCGACGACCCCGTCGCAGCCGATGTAATCGGCCGTTATGAAACTGCCGTGCACGAGCGCAATCTAGGCTCGTGCGGCATCACGCCTTAGCGAGGACGATCGCTCCTACGGGAGCGGGGCATGACAGTTAATGTATCATGTAACCATTTTTATTAGCTTTTTATTAGCTTTTTATTTTTGCATGCGACAAAGTTGGTCTAAGGCGACCATGCAAGTTACAAATTCAATTTTTACCTTCCAATGCTATACATAAGTACTTTAGAAGTAAAAGTACACCGTTGGCCCATGAATTTGGCTTGTATTGGTCATAAAAATTATAAGGAGGTCGATTTGGTCCATACAAATCACGAACCTGACTTGAACCCCATGTAGAAAGTGTTGGGACATATACTTCTTACAAAAAGTACATAATTATTCAAATATCGTTTCATGTTGGATTTTTCTTCTTAACCCATCTCGACTTGTTACTCATACAAATTATTGTTAAAAAAAAAATAGTGTCCCCCTCCCTACCCCCCCTACCCCCCCCGCATACACCCCCCCCCCCCCCAATCCACACATGGATTTATAATCGTTTAGGCAATTTTAGGTCAAAATACTTTTCCTCCCTATTTTATTTTGGCCGCTACCCTCTCTAACAACTATTTTTTGAATATTCTAGTGGCATTTGGCTAAAATATCCTTCCAATTTAGAAATTCGAAATAGTTATGATGAATATCCTTGTCATTTTGTACCAAAGTAATCAAAATATTTCCCTCGACAACGAGAAGAATTTTGGTCAATATTCATCCAACTAATATAAATGGCTACTTGACTAGTCAACCGATAACTAAGTGGTTTGGGTGATTGGGTTTACTCTCAGGGGTTGATTGGTTCAAGTTTTAGAGACTTGGGAATGGATTTTGGATTCTTATACCCATGTTTGTAAGTATGGAATTGGGAGTTGGGAGAGAATATTGGGACTTTTTTAGATTCACACATAAATAGGAAAGTAATTCCTAAGTCCCTTTTGGGAATATTTTTGTTTTTCCAGGAATGTTGGTTGGTGTATTAATTATAAATTTTTACGGTAATATATCAATTGAATTTAAGTAATAATAACATAATAAAATTAATGAAAGTGTATATATGGAAAACCAAATAAAATTAAGATTCAATATTTTCAACATAATCAAACATGGTATGAAAATGTTGAATTCCTTTCCGATGGAAAATGAATGGAAAGTTGATTCCTAGGAATACAAAATCTTCGTCCAAATGCTTGGTCAGTACTGTTGAATTCTCTTTAGTCACACATCAACGACATCAAGGGATAATAGTTTCTTTGTTTATGTTGATGATATTCTTATTGTTGGTGGTGATACTTCCGAGATTTCTTTGTTTATTTAGATTTTTTTGTAATAATTGTTGTTGATAGTTGTGACGATTCCCTTGTCTTATTTTAGCGAAAGTATTGTATGAATATTTTGTATGAATCTGACTTTAGGGTTTAAGCTAGTTGGCAATACCACGAATGCGAATATGATGCTCTTCTCTCTTCGTCATGCACCTGACTCGCTGCTACTCAATTATGATTAATATTGGTATTTGTTGGAAGCTAATACACTTGACTGTCACTTGTCCTGATATTTTGCTTCTTGTGGGTTTTATAAGCCACTATATGCATACTCCTCGGGTATCGCATCTTCAGTTTGTAAACCACTGTAAGGATAATCATGAGCTAACATAGTTGAAGAGTTTTGCTTGTCCAAATTTTGTTGTTGCTCTTTCTTCTCCTGCGGTTCATTGTTGTGATAACCATGTCACTATTCATATTCAATTTTTCATGAACACGCCAAAAATATTGAGCTTGATTGTCATTCCATTTGGTAGAAGGTCAAGCTTCGTAAGGTTCAACTCTAGCATGTTCCTGCTGCATCACATATCATATACTTTTTTGTCAAGACCTTACATTCTAGTTTATCTTCACTTATATATTTGTCTACGCTTATTGGAGCTTACGACATGTACAATCCAGCTTGCAGTGGAGTATAGAAGTTAGTTATCACTTATTCTTTGTCTATAAATATGTACTTTTTACCACGTTTAAATGTTAAGTCCATTAAGTTCATCTAACTTCTCAACAGATTATTAATATATAATTAAGTAATTTTATAGTGGAAGAACTAGTAGTAGTAAACTAACCAATGAACATTTGTCCAATTCCAACCACAGTATAAGTTTTCTTATAATTTTTAGAGACCATGCCATCTTTAATTTCCAACCAAATTTACATGATTTTATTAATTATGTCCATATTTTCTATATTCTTCCAATTTTGAAAAGGGTTTGAAATATTAAAACCCTGTTTAAAAAATATTGTAACAATGTTTTTCAATCAACTAATGTTTTTATTAACATGTTTTTGTAGAGAAGAATATACTTTGGGGTTATTGGATGTAGAGAAACAGTATCTCAAAAAATTGCCAACAAAGAAACGTCCCGCCAAATTGACTGACGTAATTTGACTACACAAATTATGTCATTCGCTCTGTCAGAATTTGTTCTTATTCCACCAAACCGTCTTGCGGAATATGTGAATACAAACTTTTATTTATTTATTTTGTACATAAGTATTTTATTTTTTATGATCTACATATAAGTCAATTTAATTTGACTGACAAATATGACTCACATCTTTCCGTACATATATGGATCGCGAGCGAGTGACATCGTTGTCGTCATGGAAAATGGTCGCATAACTCGCTAAAAATATCCTCACATGGGTAGTTCTACGATGCGGATCCAACGACGCCGGTCTCGTCGCAATTTGAGACACATACTAAAATATGTGGATTTGTATCTGTGCGGTAAAATTAAAAATAGACATATACAAATCATAAATTTGGAGGTACTAGATTGCTTTGGTATAAATTGAGGTGTAGGAAAAAAAGAATTGTAAAAGTTCGGAGTTAGATCATGGATAAAGAGTCTTGAAGAAGTAGAATGTCATAGAAGGTTAAGATTCAATAACACCTCAAAAGAGCCATCATTCATCATCATGAACTTTTCGTCCTTAAATCCACATGTACATGTAGAGATGCAGCTCTTAAAGTAAATAGAAGTCACATACTATGATACAAAATTAAGACATATGTATATTAAGTATTGTGTTTCTAAGCAATATATTGATAAGAAGTCTAAATATTTGTTCCAGTCTTTCGTCCATTTATAATTGGAGTGATATGATTGCATGCCAATTGGAGTGATAAAGTAACAAGTATTACAAGGTGCACATTTAGGCTCAAAGGCGAATCACAAATGAGACATAACACCATATAGCCCTTCAGGCGAGGCAACCTTAATGAGGCGCACACTTTTTGGCTATTAAGGTGCAATCTATCTGCATTTGAGTTAAAAAACTAGGTTGTAAGTGGAGTATCACATGGTTGAAGTAAGTTATGGCCTCCCCACTAAAAGTGTAAATAAAAAGTTATGAATATTATTGATTGTGCTGTTATGGGTTGACTTAGACCCAGTCAATAGCATGTTGGACCAAACTAGGTCAAGGTCGAGCTAGCATTGCATGGATGAGGAAACCCATGGTATATAATAATAAATAGAAGTCACATACATTATTGTTTATTGGCTTCAGGTAAAGCTCTAGAAAATCTTATGAGTCAGGTTAGAATTTAGATTTAGGTCATTATAAAAATAAATCCCAAAATTGCTCTCTTTTTTTCCAGTGCCCACATCGCGGCTCGTCCAAGGCGTGCACCTCGAAGGCGCTTTTGTCACTGTGTTGCACTGTGGATGAAGTGAGGAACCTAGGTTTGCTTCGTGCCTAGGTGCACTTTTAATAAATATTGTTCATAGAATTAAAACAGGACCAGAAATTACCAAAGCTATTGTGTGGGCTTAAAATGACATATGTGTCGGATACTGGTCCATTCGCCCTATTATATTAAGTGGAAAAAGAACTTAAGAATGGCGTATTCCTTATAGTGAAAAAAATGCAATGCTTTAATTTTAGAAATAATGTATGTATAGATGGTTGAATTAGAAAAGTGTTTCCATATGATTTTTACTTGTTTGATACATTAAAGGTTAAGAATTTTTTTATTTTTTTAAGGCACCAATAAGACCAGGCTTTACGAATCAAATGTTAAGATATTAAGAAACATATTTAAAACATGAATGTTGCTAAAATGAGAATGTTGGGATAAACATTGTGTTGCACAGACACGGATACGATACAGTGACACAGATATGACACCTATTTTGCTCTGTCCTTGTGCACTTTGGAGATTCTGGAGTTTCCTTGCTTCCCAGGATAGGTGACAAAACAATGACAGTACAAGGAATGAATGCATCGCTGAAGTTGGGGGTGGTGTCAATTGAGAAAAAAATGAGCAAAATAATTTACAGAGACGATGCTAATCTTTCTGAAAACAAATTTCTAAGGGGTCCCTACAAAAATAAAAGAAATAATTTGTTTTAACATAAAATGGATATCTCCTTATATTTTTGTATATTTCTGATTCATATTTATGAGATGATAAAATATGACAAAACTTATATCAAAAATGGGTTTACGTAGGAATGAACGTGTTGGTTCACAAATGTTTGTATAGGTTTGAACGACGAAAATTACATTTCATAAACAATCACATTTGTTTGTTAGTTTGTTTTTGGGATGTCCGGCGTTACGCACATGACTTTGTCTACCCCCAATTCCTACCATTTTAAATGGAAGGAATAATATGCTCCCGTGGCTCGATCCATTGCTCTTTCGCCACCTAACCAAAATCTTATGTCTCTTCCTGGTAATCACAAGGGTCACTCGAGTTCGACATACACAATCACATTATAATATGAGCAGGTTGTTACAAAAACTTTGCCAACAACAAAAAAGAAGTAGACATCATAGCAAATTACAATGGATGAACTATACAATTTGGGGAGTAAAAATCAATTGCAACTTGAAAAGAAAATTACTTACAGTTGGACCGTAACAAAATGTCTTCCTTAGATCATCTTGTACCTAATACGTAATCAAACAAAGAAGGAACTAAATTGATAGTCATGACATCTAATATGAGAGAATAATAATAATCAGAACGAATGCAGAAAAGTATATTGGTTATTTTTAGCAATTTTATTAAAACACAAAAATTGTTTACATAATAGATTCATTATCACATGCGTTTTTTTTTAGAATTTTTTTTTTAATAAACATGAAAACTGGTTACCATAATGGATTAATTGTATCAAATGTCTTATGGATATTAAGAGTACGAATATCAAATTGAAAATTGGTTAAATCGTCCACCCCACCTCCCTCAAAACCACTCATCCTCCAAAAGGAAAATGGTTATTGGAATTTATCTTTTTGATCATTTTGACATCTTAATAAAAAAATATTGTTAATATCAGTGGGAATGAGGGGATAACTAGAAGAGAAATCTCATTTTTTTATACTTTGAAAATATGGAGCGAAAATACGACAAGAATAGTAAACAATCAAAATTGTTAGAGGTGATTTTTTGGGTTTATCAAGCGGAACCGAGAATGTTAATGTTATTTCTGATTAACCTATGAAAATCAGATAATCTCTTAAAACCCCCCCCCTCCCCCTCCCCCCCCCCCCCCCCCCCCCCCCCCCCCCCCCCCCCTCCCCCCCCAAAAAAAATAAAAATAAAAGAAACACACACACACACACACACACACCACACACACACACACACACACACACACACACACACACACACACACGTGGTGTGTGCGCGCGCGCACTATGGAACCAACACTATACGAAAAAGTATAGCAAGAGACCGTTTGAATGAGTATAAGTGTAAAAGTGTAAACATGACTTCTTCTATGTTGAAAGTGAAATAAATATACGTTTGAGTTTCATGTTAGTTACTGTCACATAAAATTGATTTTAATATTTGGATATATGATATTTTGGAATGTGAAGTGGACAAATTTGTACACATTTGTTTGGATATTAAATATGAAAGAGTAGGAAAAGTTAAAAAGTTAATTATTTAAAAAACTAATAAAGTTATCTAACTAAATTATTTATTATACTAATTAGTTTACTTTTTTCTAATTTCAACTATATATAAATAATATCACCAATTAATTAATTAATTAATTAATTAATTAATTAACTATAATTGAATAAATTAATTTCTTAGGTGGATTGATCTTAATAAAATATAAAATAGTTGATAATATTATTAAATAAATTTGATTAATTAAATAATTACTTAACAACTCATTCATCACTACATATTATTATTAGTTAGATAATAAAAGTAATATTTTAATTAATTAATTAGTATATTATAATCAAATAAATTAACAGGGGATCATTGAATAAGTAAACTGATTTATTAGAGGAGAATATCTAACTAATACCCCGATCCAATTTCGTTATTGACCGCATCAATACACCGAAAAACAAACTAGATGTTGATGTTATTTTCTTTAGAAAAGACTACGTAACCAATACACTGATGTAAGTTCGGAAGCAAATATGCTGTCTTTATTATCTGTATCAATTTTATCAATATTTTCAGCATGCGATACTTATCATAGTGTTATAATTATAGTGTAACAAAAATCACATGTCTGAGTAACAAAATTAGCATATAGAATAATGGGACAACACCCTTGGGTTCGGTTATTGACCGCACCAATATCAAATCCGACTCATTGTCCGACCAGTCCTGGTCAATTCTAGAATAGGATCATGATCAGATTCAACCCCCATCTTAAAAAAAACCCTCACGTGGCACACATTGATTGGCCAACGAGGTCCGAAAGTAAATAAAATTCAAACTAAACCAACGCCCACGCGCGAACAAGACACCGACTTTTTACTTGATCACAATTTTACAAGCAAAACATAATAAATAAATAAATAATCACCTAACATTCCTCACCATCTCTCACGTTCACACCACCGGGAGAGAGAGAGAGGAGAGAGAGAGAGAGCAAACAAATGGCCCTCCCTCAATCCAACTGTACCAAACCCTAGAGGAAAAAAAAATCTAACAATTCTCTCTGCCCATGGATTCTTCTTCCTCTTCTCATCTGCCGGAGCCCAATTTCTACGACTTCCTCCGCCGGATGCGCAGCCCCGCCTCCGCCGACCTCGTTCGCGCCATCAAGAGGTGCTCGCCGGTGCTCTCCCCGTGCTTTCTCCTTCCGGTTCCGTTCTTGTTCGCGTTCTGATCAGTTTCGTAGCTCGAATTGTGCTTGTAGTGCGATTCTTGATGGAATTCTCGGGGTTTTATTAGCCGCGTTTGTTTCGAAGCATAGTAGCGTAATTTGTAGTTCGAGATTTTGATTAATTCGATTTGATTTGCTTGGAGCTCGATTCGCGTTCGTTCCGCTTTTTTTCTTGATGGAATTTAGGGTTTCTATCCGTTAAACTTTAAGAAACGGACGTAAGTCGCACTGGATCGGAAAGCTATGTTTGATACATTTGTTCTTGTTTGTTCTTATCGTTTTGTTGACGATCGGAGAGGTTTTGTTGCTCGGGGTGCGTAGTTTAAATTTGACTTCGGTATGATCTTGCTTGGAGCTCGATTCCTGCTGTTTTTTATTTTGTTTCGGTTACTCTTGATAGAAATTAGGGTTTTATTTGTTAAAATTTTAGAAACGGACGCAATTCGCTTTGGATCATATAATTAGGGTTCTGATAGCTTTGCTAATATGACAAACTTCGTTGTTCAAGATGATCGGAGCTCGATTTGCCCTGTTTCCTCGTTCGTTTTGGTGTTTTTATTTGTTAAATTTTAAGAAACAGACGTAATTCACATTGGATCGGATAATTAGGGTTTTGATAGCTTTGTTATTGTTGTTACTTTCTTGTTGATGTTTGGTTTAAATTTAAATTTGTACATTCTTTGTTGATGATTTGCTTGGAGCTTGATTTGTGCTGTTTTGCATTTGTTTCGGGTGTTTCTTGATGGATTTTAGGGTTTTTATTTGTTAAGTTTAAGCAATGAACATAATTGCTATAGATCTGATAATTAGTGTTTTGATAACTTTGTTCTTCTTGGTATTATAATTTGGGATGTAAGTTCTTGTCTGAATTTGGGATGTCTTTAAATAGGGTTTTCTTCTCTTTTTTAGCAGTTAATAGCTTGGCTATGTTTGTGTTGGTCATGGTTTGTGTGATTTGTTTAATTATGTTGCTTACAATTTGGTAAGGAAGTTATTCTTGATTAGTTCGGATTTAATATCATTTGTATTGATAAACTTAAATCTTTTCATGTTTCCGGGCTCTCTTACTCTAGATTTTGAATGTGGTTATGACTAGAAAAATGTAAATTGCAGCTTCATCGTGTCTTTTTCGCTCCATACAATCGATGCTGAAAATGACAGCAGAAAGCTGCAGGACTTTCTCATGGCAATGGAGACCAATATAAGGAAGCATCCTTTGTGGATTAATTGCACGGATGAAGAAAGAGATACTGCAGTTGAGGTAATTCATGTGTGTTAATTGTTGGAACAACTTCCAAAGACTGCTGCTTTATTCTTTGTTCATTTATTGTACTGTTATTGATCGAGTGATTTTAGATGCTGACTGGTGCATGCGATCTTGATTTCTGAAAGCCCGTACATATTGAACTGGTTGTAGTTGTACTGTCGTAGAGGAGTTCTATTTCGTACTTTTGATGACCACTTAGCCCTTATTTGTGCGGATATCATGTAATGCGTGCATCCATTTAGCTAACATATTCTATCATGCATTGCATGGTTTAGTTTACAATAATCCAGAGCTTCATATTGTTATACGAAGAAATGATATAATCTGGAAATTTCTAGCATATCATATTTAATATTAATCACCAAACGTCATTGAGTTGGCGTATTATTTCGTCTAAATGATGTTGCAGATAGTCTACTATTGGAAGGCTCTGCTTTAATGCAGATGCAGAAATGTGATTGTGTTTTCTAATAATATTCTTGTGCTATTAAAGTTTGAAGGACGTTGTGAAGTGCCACCTCATAACCTTCCAGAATTCGAGTTGGTACTCATTTTTGATACAATTTCTAACATCCATGAGTCCCACCTTCTTCTTTTTTGGTGACATGGCGTGTTGTTCCTTGTGTATTCTTAAGAAATCTGTTGAGCACCTTGGTTTTTGTACTAGAACCATCTTTTGCAAGCATGGTTGATGGGGTCACATATGACATACAGTGGGTGTAGTAGTATAGCTTGAATGTTCGATACTCGAGGACATCATCCAAAAACTCGTAAAATTAGCATGGAGACTAGCAAGAGAACATTCTTAGGCTCATTCTTTGCCATTGGACAGGTACTTTGAGTAGGGCCATAGCTTGAAGTATGGTAGCTTCACATGGACCTTCAGTTTATATGTACATGGAGCAACTGTATGTTCCTATGACACTAATACATAACATTTCTTTCTCCCTACATGACCTGGATACAGCCTGAAAGAAGGATCAAGAAATTTGTCTACTGTTGAGAAATTGAAGTGTCACTTGTATTATTCTTTTAGGACGATCTGTTTTTTATTATTTTCTTAATTTGAAGGGCATGAGTAGTGCAATATTGTTTCTTTGCTAGAAATTTTAGAGATGCAGGTAAAGCGAAAAGTCGGTTTGTTGGTAAAATGATTTGGGGGTAGCCTTCTGCAAATTGGTGGCAGTGTAGGTAAATTTGTGATTTAGTCGCTGAGTAATTCGAAGCGTATATTAAATTTGATTGTATGACGAAAAAGAGGAAGCAAGGAACAAGAGGTATAAAAAATGGTTCAGAAGAATACTCCACCTGCTTGCTACCCACACCAAATGTCACCTAGCCAGGCAAGAGGTGTAGGAAACGGTTCAGAAGACTTCGTGTTCCAGGAGATTCAGTAAAGACCTTTATGCAGGTGCAATAATTAACGTTTGAGAGTCTAGCTACCACCACAACCTTAATCGGACAGTGGAATTTTCATGGTGATGAAGAGATGCTCAAATAATTTGTGCAGTACACCACATGGAAGTTTGTCTTAATTGTAGGATTCCACCATTTCTCTTCAAAATGAAGTTGATGGCCTCAGTGCTTCACGACTGGAGTGTACCATGATAACTAATTCATTTCTACTACTCAAATGAATAAATCTCCTGGGAAGAAATGCATTTTGTCTCACCGTCTTTGCATATGTGGTGATTGTATAAGATCAAAGTGGGGTTTTGGGGGGCAGAGGCACCGCCTTAAGGGCCTTCTGATCACCAGGTGCTGGTGCTTCTGGAACAGGGAAGATGGTGCTAACATCTTAGGTAAGACAAAAATCTCAACAAGGGGCTAGAGGAAGGGTGACAGCTAAGTAGTCAGATGCGTCAAACTGATGGGCAAGTTAACTTGGAAGCCTCCTCCTTTCCCTCTTTCTTCTATGGGAGGAGCTTCTTTTGGGATGCAGATGGGACTAAGAGCAACCACCCACAAAATTTCACATGTGTGAAGCCTGCAGATAAAGGCCTCACCTCTATCTAGTTTGAACTGAAGATGAATACCTCCCTCATGCAATTGCTTATATGTGCTCGTACAATAGCCTCCTCAATAACCCTTCTGCCAAAACAGTCACCTTATTTTTTAGAGCAAGTATCTACTGCAAGTTTTTTGTTGCCAGCTCAACCATTAAACTAGTCTGAAGCAGTTCAATATGATCCGAATGTACAACATTTCAAAAACCACCCATTGGGTTAGTTTTTCTCACATTCAACCTCATCCATCCAATTCTCGCTCGACAAAAGATTTTTGGATGAATGCCAATTTATCTTCTAATGCAAATGAGACAATTCTCTTGCTTGTTTAATGTGACCGGTAAAAGTTCCTCTATTATTGCAGTTTAGAGCAACCGACCAAATTTGATACACGTGCCCAACCATTGGGTATTAGGTAAGTTTATATAGCCAATTCTCGGACTAGGGTTTATGGAACAATGTTCTGTTGTTCATAGCTATATTTGCCAGAAATTTCGTAGTAGCGTAAACCGGTGATGTCAGGTTGACACCTGGTTATAAAATTGTTGATTTTTTTATGAAAGTTTCTTGTGCTCCATACTCGATCCAGTTTTCATGGGAGAAGGCTTGGATGATGACGGTGTACGTCCTCAAGAAACTCTAGCAAATGCTGAAGAGTTTACTAATTTCTATCAGGAGATAATCGCCGAGGTGGCCAGGGTTTGAAGTTGGTGAACTATGGATATGAAGAAACTTCATAGGTTTAGACACACATGTAGGTTATCTGGATTATGTTTATCCTGATGGACGAACAAGAGGCCATCCAAATTTATACTGCTGCTGATTTTTTTTTTTCCACCATGAGAGAGAAGACTGCTGCTTTGATTACACGTGTTCTGAGCACCCTAAAGAAAGCAAAACATTTAACTTTATTTGAATCCTTTGATTATTTTCCTACGCCTATATAGTAAAAGTATATTCTCGTCAGGCACTTGAGTCGTTTGAGCTTATTTTCCTCCCTAGTGTTGGTCTCTAGTAAGTCCAAAACTGTCCTCAGGCAGATGAAAGTTGCAGGGTAGCACTCCCCTTAGCAGCTATATACACCAGTTATTATTTATAGGCTATGAACTTTTCATGTAACATTGTGTACAATGCATTACTAAGTATATAGATTCTAGAACATCATTGGTACCAACATCACATGCTTCTTTGTTCGCTTACGATTTCCAGATTAATAAGGAAAGTGATTGCCTGCACAATTGATAATGATTACATATGCAAGCACTTCCTGGAGTTATATTTGTTATGGTGCCGACTAAATCGGAAGATCTAACACCAAAATCATCATGTCAATTCTTGTATGTCTTTATAGTTCTGTTGGCTGATTTCATATTTGGAGTTTGATACTTTCTTTTATATTCTCTTAAATCAATTTTCTTTTAAGACTGGACTTTTGGCATGGCACATGTGTGGGTTTTTTATTACTCCATTTTGCTGTTTGGTTTAATTTTCACAGTGATGAATGCAATTCTCTATAGCAAATGGCATCTTTGTACACCTTCATCTGGACTTTTTTCCCCCTAGTCTAGGGAACTAGAGGGTGCTCCTTGGTTGCATCAACTTTAAATCATATCTGAAAGGTAGATTTACCTACTGTGTAGTGCCTTTTTAGGTTTAAAAGTGAGGCCCTCTCTTTCTAGCTTACCTTGGCTAGGAATTTGGCACTATCAGAAAGGTTTTACTTTAGGTTGATAGTCGCCAAAGCCTGCTACACAAACATCATCTATTATTCTGTTTAGCCTACTTGTGCTTCATAGCCAAACCCCATTACGGAGGAGGCTTGGTTGATGATAGTGATTAAGGTGTATTCTTTGTTATAAGCTTAAATCTTCAGAGGAAAATTATTTTCCTATATGAGCTGGAAATCTTTTCAGAGATCAGTTTCTTAGTTTTTTTTACATGAACCGAATTATACTTAATATTGTATTCCTTGATTGTATGATACAATGTAGGGTCTGGAGAAGTATGTCATGACAAAACTGTTCAACCGCACATTTGCTTCATCTCCCGGGGATGCTAAATCAGACATGAAGATTTCCAAGAAAATTTGCTTATTACAGCAATTTATAAAGCCCGACCACTTGGATGTACCAAAAGTTCTTCAGAACGAAGCGTCTCTTCTGGTATGCCTGATGATAAACACTTCTCATCAAATTCTACATTTATAATCATTTACTTCATGACATAGGATATGATAGGTACTGCATATTATATATAGTTGCATTCATGTGGTAAATAGGCTTCATGTTGGAAGAACAGATGCTTCAACAAAAGTTGGTTTTTGATACTTCTTCATACTTGTCAAGCCTTTGGTTATAACACAGGGCTGTCATTTGTAGTGGGTTGTCATTACAAAAAGTCATAGATTTGTAGTGAAGATCAAGCAGATCTCTGTATTCACTTCTTCACTCACTGTCTCATTTGTAGTTGACCTGGGCTCATATAATATGACATTGGTGACAAATATAGTTCATAGATATTCTCTTGTCTGTACATATACAAAGTTAGAAGGCTCCTGGGGAGAAGTTGTAAAAAGAATACATTAAGTTTCTCTCATCATGGATTTTCCAAAGCATACTTGCCTGATGCAAAGTTACTATTGTTAATAGTCGTGCATAGTCTTTCACATTTAGAGAAAGATGCTGACTCATATACTGCATTGAAGGTGCCATGCTATATTTCTTTCAAAATGTAAATAATAAGCATCTTTCCTGAAATATCAGTTTTGACTAACATGTTTCCACTTCTTTTTTCTTAAAAGAAGTTATCTATTTCATTTTCAGTATGCAGCAAAAGAACTGCAGAAGATAAATGCTTTTAAAGCTCCTCGTGAGAAGCTTCTCTGCATTATGAATTGTTGCCGTGTCATCATAATTTACTACTCAATGTTTCATTATCAACAAATCACATGCCAGCCGGGGCTGATGATTTTCTACCTACCCTCATTTACGTTATCATCAGGGTAAGCTCTTGAATCAATGTACTGCGGCTATCATTTTGGGTATTATATATTCTGCTTGGTGTTTTCCTTGTTGTAGATTTTGTGTTTATTAAATTTTTGGTTGGTTTGCATTTAAATACCATGGACACCCCCAATTATTACTTTACTATCACAAACTTTTTTTTTGGTTGCTTACATAGATACCATGTAAATTTAAATATTCACTTTGGAACCAGGTTTTGATTGACTGTCAGATTTATGAGTCATGTGCAAACGTCGGAAATATGACCATCATATACCCCTACACTTTATAACGTCCCCACCCACACTCTAGCAGCCCCCCTAGCCGTCTCCGTTGTTATGCTATATTGCTTTTGTGGATATGTTTCTACTTCCCCCCTTGTTCACAAATGAAGGCTTTGCTATGGTGGATGTCATGATCTTCACACCTTCATGATACAATTTGGTAGATTTAATCGCAATTAACTGATCACTTGCTAGATGATTAGAATTTTGAAATTTGTTGCATTTGTTCTGTTGGAGTTCTGTTGGAAACACAAAAGAGCACTACCAAAATTGATTGTTAATTGTAACAAGAAAAATAATTGTTAACACTGAAAGGAGATGGTAACATTGTTTATGTTTGTGGTTTTACTGAAGAAGATTCTTCCATTACAGAAAAAGGTCAGAGTTTCCCACATAGGATGGTCATCTTCAAAACTCGAGTTAGACTATCAATTAGAGGGGCTACGAGAAGGCTTAAACAAACTTGATTATAAAAAGGGTATAGTTTTTCTAATGTTAGAATGGGCTTATGAAATGGAAGGAAAGATTCAAATCACCCACCAAGAAAATTTGGACAGCTTTGGTGGTTATGCTAGCTGAAACTTTGCATTTAGTTCAAGCTTGAATTTCACATTTGTGCTAATTGAAATGGTATAATTTCCTTGAATTTATTCATGCAATCGTGTTCTTTCATATTTGTTCTATATAGTCGACCCATCTTAATTGTCAATTTTCAAACTTTTCTCTCATGGTATCAAAAAACATGTTTATATGGCGATTACTTTGGCAGGCAAATCCTCCACAGTTGCACTCCAATCTCAAGTTTATCCAGCTCTTTCGCTGGCAATCAAAACTTGTATCTGAAGTGGAGTATTACCTTACCAATCTCCTCTCAGCAGAATCATTTATCTCAAATATTGATGCTAGTTCACTATCCATGGACGAGATTGAATTCAAGAAGAATATGCACCCTGCAGCCACTCAAGTGACTCTTTCTGAGTCGAGCTGCGCGGTGGAGTCACAAGTTTGTGAGCCTAACTCTATTCTAGAGTCACTTGGTGAGACGGTCATTACCAGGAGAAGTCCTGACAAGGGGACTCAGTTGGAAGGTAAATTACACCCCACATATTATGACGTGTGTGCTTAGTGAATGTCTTGTTAAACAGCATTTCTGTGATCACTTTTTATCTGCATAAGGCCCTAGGGATTTTGGATGACTACAAGTTCTAATGCTATTTTACAGGCAACAATTACCCCTTTTTGGATAAAGAAGCAGAAAACTTGTCTTCAGAAGATGTACAAAAGCTGCTTGGGTTATATAAGCAAGTGGTGTCCAGGTACACGACACTATCTAAAGCTCTTCATCAGTTTAATCTAGGTGAAGAGCAGCTACTGTATCTCCTCAAGAGGAAATCTTCAGATCCCTCTTTAAAGATTATGGTAAGTGAATGTTCAAAAAGCCCACAGAAAGACTGAAATCATGTTTATAATGGAAGTTTTTGCAGTAAAAGATCTTAAATTAGCCAGCAAAATCTTTAGTACTTGCAAGATACAACAAGTCAATATCTGATGAAAATATAGTTTCTCAAAAGATTGATCAGAAAAACTCTGAAGAGAACTCTGATCTCAACTCTAAATTCAACAATGTCCCGGAGGGCCATACAAAAAGTAATAGGCCTCGCCTGGAGGCTGATGGCTCATCAGCCTAATATTTCTACTCGCTAGTCTGTACATAAGTCAACTATACAATCTCATAAGGATGGCACCCAAATGCATTTGCAGCTCCAGATCTACTCTGGTTACTTCATCATCCCACGGTGCTCATATGCCCATAGCCCCTTGATATATTCATGGAAGATGGAGTTACTTCATCCTTGCACCTTTTGTTCGAGGTGTATATTCCATTGCTCTTGTTTTTGTTGCCAGAGCATTTTTTGCAGACAAATTTTACAGGAACTGCCTCGTAATCACTGACCCCAGCACATCTAGTGTGGTGCCACACTGCACAAGTGTC